>JANDJT010000002.1:29992552-30005319 GCA_024331685.1 Stegophilus panzeri | reverse complement strand
TCGAAGTTAACTGGAGCAGACACACAGAGAAACACAGCAAGCTCACAGGCTCGTTTAAAAGGACAGGAACAATTATGAACAAATGCGTAAGCATTCGATGAAAACCACTACAGTGACTTAAATTTTTTTTACTGCTGCTGTTATCAACTGCCTTTAGATTTAATGCTTGACTTTGTTCACACCGTTTTAATTTAACCTGTTTCTGTGGTAGAGCTATTTTAATCCATCGATATGCTGCGCAACCTGATGCTCGAGATAAAATACATCTAGTGTGACTGTCCCGAAGTTAGTAAACAAAGCTGTTTACACAATAGCATGGAAGTAAACTAGACTATAGCATTTTCACATGTTCATATAATGTGGATATACTCAGGTTCTTCTTACCGTGCTGATGTTTCACCTTCGTCCGTGACGCCAACGTGTTTTCGTTTCATGTGCTCGTGCATCACTGTGGTACTCCCGTGCCACACAAGCTCAGCTTTGAATAACATGCAAGTTACCATCTTCTTTGCTGAATTTAATGTAAAATGCTCCCATGCCTTAGATGACTTGGGACGCACACTTTTTTGCCGCCGGGTTATCTGTTCCCTCTGCCATTTCGCACGTGTTTGCGCCTGTGTTTTCAGGAAAGTGACGTCATACGTCAGCAGATAATTGATAATGACATTCATTGCCAACGATTTTCATAATTGATTATTATCGATTTTACCGATTAGTTGTTGCAGCCCTAAAGTGGACATGGACAGCTATAAATGAACAGAACGCGTAAGTAGATTTATTTCATGTTAACTTCACACATGGTATGGATCACATTACTGAACAGCTAAAATCATGATATTGTAGCATGTGCGAGTGTGAAGTTTTATACTGCCTTTAGCGCTCTCTATTTTGGCCAGTTTAATAGGAGGGGAAATTCTAATTCTTTGGTCAGTAAAATAAGCAGTGAAATTCAAGTACATTGGTGATCTCTAAGCACTAAAAAATGATGAAACCTTTTAGAGTACGTTATCTATTCACAGTTTATGCACTTAAAGCCACTTTCAAGATATGTTGAAGAAATTGTGAGGTTTTTTTTTTTCTAAAGTAACCCAAACAACCTCCTCCTACTTTTACAGGCATAAGACTATTATTGGAGATATATTGGCTTATTTTAGGAGAATGAGGATTTGTACTTGATGGACGTTATAAAGCACTTCTTTAAGGTTTAGGCTCTGTGTAAATGTTAATGGAAATATCTACGTGTTACACGGCTTCATGTTCGAGTGAGATCTTACCAATAAGCAGTAGGCTTCCCACTGCCAGACCTCCACCTAATGAAATAAGAAAACGTCAAGACAAGTCATTATATCTAGAAGAATCAATAACATTATTAGAAAAGGCATTGTTTAACACTTTTTATACAAAAAATATATAGGTTACGTCTTCTCGGTACATCTCACTATGTCCTTACTATTTTATATTTCCCTGTTGAAAAAAACAATAGAAACCATCACAGAAATTCTAACGGTTTCCACTACAAATACCATTACAAACCATTAGCTGGCCATTACCATTATTGGTCCTTAACGGTATCCACTAGACATAACATACCATCAATAGAAGGGGACAAATTACCAGTAGAGACCCACAGGGACCATTACAGTTTCCATTCAAACCATTACAAATTCTACGAGGGTTTCTATTGTTTCTTTTCAGCAGGTGTTTGTTTTTTCCAGCAGCTTTTAAAAGCTATCATAAAATCAACTATACCTACAGTCAAGTTCTTTGTGTTAAACCGACTCACCGAGAGCGCAGTCCAGTGACGGAACACCGGAAGAGACGATGAGCTGCCCGGTATGAACGGACGGTTTAGTACCAGGAATCTGAATCAGTTTACTGCGGGATTTTTTCTGAAAACTGGTAGCGCTTCCCGATAAACGTGTCCCTTTAGTCGCGCTCTCCATGGGCGCCGCCATGTCTGACAGAGGAAAACACATGACGTAGTAACTGCGCCGCCAATCAGAGCTTTCCGTTTGCGAGTTCAAAGGTCATAGCAGACGGAAGTGAATAAAAATATTCCAACTATAACCCTAAGGTAAGATTTTTAAAACGAATACAGCGTCTAAATCGTGTTTTAAGGATAAGTGTAACTTTATAAATATATAAATAGACATATAGACAGTGTATAGTTAGATAAATGAATAGATAGATACATGAACAGAGGTTTCTGGAAGAGCTGGGTGACTAACATTCAGATGTGTAGCACTATATATAACTCAGAAAGAGTTCACATACATATTTAACCTGTAAATAATCCATTTATTACACTTTTAAGATCTAGTCCTTGGTCAAGGCTTGCTCAGTGTACGCACAGTCAACAAACAGAAATGTGGGAAAGCAGCCTTCTGGGTTTTTTTTATACACCTAAAAAAAATATTATTTACCGGTTGAGATCAGACAGGCAGTATAATATAATTTTATGTCATTTTAAAAGGAAGGTTTTATAAAGACTGATTTTTATTATTTCTTCTCATTATTTCTGATGTGTATAGTTTTGCAAACCTGTTTAATCCTAGATTCTTCTTAATAATAATAAATTAGAGCTGCTCATATGATTCTTATGATTCCTTTGATTGTCATTTTCCATTTCTTTTGAAGAACTTTGAGCTACATTTTATGTGTGAAAGATGTTATACTACTACTACTGCTAATAATAATAATAACAATAATAATAATGATAATAATAATATTAATAATAATGTTATGTCTGTGTGTAATGTGAGACTGTGTTCTACAGCAGTGGTTGTGTTGCAGGGTATGATACAGGTGTTTTGCAGGGTATGTGTTGCAGGGGTGTGTGATGTCACAGCGTTTCTTCAGTAAGGTGTTGGGTTTTATCGGCTACGCTGTTCAGTACGGCTGCATCGCTCACTGCACGTTCGAGTACGTTGGAGAGTTTGTCGTGGTGAGTTCGTCGAACGTCGATTACACCCGTTTTCTTAACGCACAATACACATAACCACAAGCTGAACTCGTACAGCTTATAAATTCCAAAAAAAAATGTTAAATATATGTCTAGTACAAGCCAAACAGTTTATAGTTGGTCACCTACTATCTAATTCATAGCCCTTCTATACCAGCACTGACTTTAGACTCCCCACCAGACCCCATTTTATTCTGTTAGCTCCTCCGCAACAGGATTATTCCATTCAATCATTGCGTCCGTTGACAGCTCCCAAGACACAAGTCTTTTTAATTCCGTTCCACTTCACAAAGACATTTGACAATACAATCACATAACCAACCCATATTCAATACTAGGGTTATACATATAATAAATATGCATGTTATTATGTTATTATTAAAACAATTGAATGGGCTAAATGTGTATGTGCAGACACTGTGAAAGACAGCTTAGAGTAGATTTAAACCAGTATGTGTATTTGTAATAGCTAAAGTGCTGATGCAGTAACTAGCACAAACACAACAACGGAATGGGAGAAATAGCTAACGTTAAAAGAAGCCATATTCAAGCATCTATGAACAGACCACAAGATCCAGACTTTTCACACACCCAAGGACTCTAGCACAGCATGACACCATGGCTATTGTGTCACTCGTAGCTTGCATACTTCAGTCAGAGGATTGAGATTAGTCTAGAGTCCTTTACTTCCTTTATCCTCTGCAAGTTTCAAGTCGAATTTGATCCAAATGTCACAAGCCCAAGAAGGCTGCAGCTGGATACTACGTCATACAATCGCAACATGACTTTGTTGGTAAGGTCTCAAGAAGAACCATGGTGGCGTGTGGAAAATTCACATTATTGTGACTACTTCAGTAACAGTCATTTGAAATGGTGGTCTCTTGGTCCCACTAACACACTGTGAGCTGATTTAGAGGTAAACAGTAAAGAGCTCAGATTGACATCAGTATGACATCTGTGTGATTCATATTGGATTGTCCTGATTACTGCAGGTCTGTATAGCGAATTACTGAGTGTAATGATCTTTACTTCTTTTTCAAAAGTTCCTTAGTCACTTCTTGGGCCCACTGGGGAAATTTTAGAAGCCTCTTCTTTGATTCCTTAATATCCATTAAAATCCTGGAAAATGAAGTTGATTGTAGTGCATTAATTAATCCTGAATGTTTACGATAAATCAAAACAAACTAATGTAACTTAACGTTAGGATTAAAATACAAAACGATTCAAACTAAAATTATAAGAGCACCAAAAAACCTGTGACTTTATCCTGCGATTTGTCCTGTAGAGGGCGTACACAGACTCCAGAAAACATACCAATAATTTCAAAAGTAGAATGTGGTTTGGGGTGAGCGGCTCCAGGTCTCGATGGTCATTAGAGACTGTGGTTAAAGGACCACTGTTCAAAATAGCTTCTACTTCGCATAACAGCATATGTAGTCCTTCCTCAGTTTAACTCTTGTTGCTTTCAAACAGAGAGAAGTACTTGTTTAATGGATCTAATCAGCCGTTCCCACACTCATCGCTGGTGAGATGCTCCTGGGGGTTTAAAACTCCATTCTACCCCATGATGAAGTAAAACCTTTTGAATATGATCAGAGAGAGCCTCTCTCAATTCTCTTTCCTCTTTTGTTCCATTATTAGACCTTATATGCTTCACTTGGCCTCTTCTACAGATAAAGCTTCTGATGGCTTGAATGCAAGAGTCACTGGCGAGTGAATGCGCAACATCTAGATGTACAGCTCTGGATGTCATACATGTGAACAATAACTCCATACCATTTCAATCCAGTTTGTCCTCTTTTAATGTCAATAGGCCCAAAATAGTCAACGCCCACATTAGTAAAAGTGGGTAAATCAGGAACCAACCTTTCCGGTGGTAGATCAGCCATGTTTTGCTCTCCTACATTGGGCCTGTTTCTCCTGCATACAATGCACTCAGTTATAACTTTGCGTGCAGCAGAATTGGCCTTGATGATCCAAAATGTTTTATGTAGTTCAGAAAGGATGTGATTTCTTTCTGAGAAAGAATGAGTGTTGACACATAGGTCTGTTTGGGAAGCATAGCAGGAAACTTGACCTCTTAGGGTAAGGCCGCTTTAGACAAACGTCCTCCTACTCCAAGAGCTCCATGCTTCAACATTGGATCAAGTCGGTATAGAGTACTTGATTTCTTAATGTTGGTATGTACCCTCGAGATCTCTTCTGAATGGCTTGCTTGGACATACTGAATAATGGACAGTTCAGCCATCTCCAAATCTGGAACATTTACCTTCTGTCCACACAGCAAAATCTTCCATCTTTTACTTGAAAGCTTTCCCCATGTTCTGAGTTACAGGGTTGGAAGTATTAATTGTTGAACTTAATTATTTTCTTTTAAGTACCAAACACTTCAAGGTTTCTTTAAATTTCAGGTACTGCGACTTTGAGCTTAGTCCAACTTGAAAAATAAGACATAAGCTTGTCTGTAGGCTTGGTGCTGCTTTGGATGATCGCATTCAGAGTTGTGCTTCTTTTTACCTCTGGATCATCCTCAGAAGGTGAGTGGGCCTTTATGTAAGCTAGTGGCCAGTCTAGATTTGTTTGGATCATGAATCCATCTTGTGTTCTGAAGAAACTTTTCAGCCCTCTGTCCTCTTGAGGCTTCATCAGCAGGATTTGATTTGGTGTCTACAAATTTCCATTGTGTTGGCTCTGTTGTTTCTCTTATAAACAATACTCTGTTCGCCACAAAGGTATGGAGCCTTGTATGTTCACTGGATGTGTGTGTGTATGTATATATATATATATATATATCTCAGTACTTATTCGCTGTCAGTCCAAAATATTGATGATTCTAAATCCAGTTAAAATTCTGACTTGAGAACTTTGTCCACCTTAATGGCTAGAACTGCTACAGCTAACTCCAATCTTGGAATTGTGATTTTCTTCAAGGGGGCCACCCCAGACTTTCTCATCCAAAAGGCGACATGCACTGTATTCCTCTCATTTACAAGTCTCAGATAGCTTACAGAAACATCGGCTGACTTGGAAGTTTGTTATCTGCTTAAGCTCATCTTTCCATACAGTCCATTTATCACTTAAAGGTATACTGAGGTATCTCTTCATCCCATCCGACATTCTTTCTGCACAGGTCTTGTAATAGCACCTTAGCAGGTAAGATGAAAGGAGCGAGAAACCCTAAACTGTCATACATTGAACTCGCAGCAGACAGTATTCTGGTAGGTGGCTGTGGCTTGTTTGGGACATCAAATGTAAAATTATCATCTTCCACGCACCAACGAACTCCCAGTACTCTGTCTGTTGGAAGTCTGTCTCTGTCCAAATCCAGGCTTTCTTACCACCTTTGGATCTGGGATGCTAGATAACACCAAACGACTGTTGGTTACCCATTTGGCTAGGTGAAATCCTCCTCTTTCACAAGCAGCGGTTACTTCCTGGATAAGCAATATTGCTTCTTCTTCTGTGGATACGGACATCAGACAATCATCAACATAAAAATTAGACCGGATTGTGTCAATTACCTCAGACCTGAAGTGTTGTCTATTGTCCTCAGCAGTTCTTCTAAGAGCATAGCTCGCACAGCTGGGTGAGGATACAGCTCCGAAAATGTGAACGGTCTTACGGAAATCTACTGGAGTGAGACTTACATTGCCTCCTGGCCACCACAGAAACCTTAAGAAGTCAACATGCTCCTCTGCCACCTTTACTTGGTGGAACATTGCTTTGATGTCACCCATTACGCCTATTGGTTCCTGGTAGAATTTCATGAGCACTCCTCTAAGTCCGAATTAAGAGAAGTACCTCTGAATGATGCTACACTTAACTACTCTTAACTTTTTCTTCCTTAAGTGGTGTACCCCATGATGGGGTATGTACCAAGTGTTACCTTCTTTTCCTTTCAGTTGTTCTTTAGACACCATTTCAGCAAATCCTTTATTAATAACTTCAGAAAGAAAGTCGGTATATTCCTCGTGAAAAACAGGATTTCTTTTGAATTTCCTTTTTAGACTGTCCAGGCGCTGTTCGGCAATTTGTCGATGGTTGGGCAGTGAAACATCCTGGTTTATGAAGGGCAGTTTGAGGCTCTAATGGCCATCTACTATTTTGGCAGACTCATCCACAATTTTCATGAATTGCTTGTCTTCTCTAGATATCTCCTTTTTCTCATTGTATGCTTTCTCACTGAACTCAAGTCATGTAAGCTGACCAGTGATATACAGTTCACATTGATTGTGGCACATTTATTGCCTTCTCCTCTTAATGGGCCGTTAACCAGCCAACCAAGCAAAGTTCTTACGGCATATGGCCCATCTCCCTGGCTGTTGATTATTTCCCAGGGTTCCAATAATTTAGAGGCATTAGTGCCGATTAACAGGCCAATATCTGCTTCTATAGTGGGAATTGATACTCCTTTCAGGTGAGGCCATCTAGCTACTTTGCTCTGGGTGGGGATGTTGTGTATATTGACAGGAATGGCGTTTTGTGTGTATGCATGTGGAAGGGCAATAAAGTTGTTCTCACCTCCAAACCAGACACCACATGACTGACCATAGGCTTTTCTTGATTTACTATTCGCAACAGAATGTTGGTCATTTTTCCAGTCAAATCAAGCTTATCCATAAGGTCTATGGTGCAAAATGTGGCGGAGCTGCCGGGGTCCAGGAATGCATATGTTTGTATTATTTTGTTTCCTTTATTCACCTTAACCTTCACTGGCATAATTGATAGTACACTTTCTTCATGACCTGCCCCAATGTGACTACAAGCATTGGAAGAAATTGATGGTTTGTCATGATCAGGATGAGGTACTCCAATAGTTGTTCACTTTTCCTGTGTGAAGTACTGCTGGGTGTTTTTTATTGCAGGTTTGACACTTTGTACAGGCTTTACTCATATGTCCCTGGACAAGACATCCAAAGCACATCCCCTTTTCCTTTAAAAACTGGATCTTATCTTTGTGCATCTTTCTTTTGAACTGAGGACAGACATCCAACAGATGTTCCTTTGCACGGAAAAGGCAAGTGGTTGGCATATTTGGGGCGTTGTGGACTTTCCATGGATACACTGGTGGGTGGCAAAACTGCTGCTAGAAGACTTTGTCTTGTTAATTTTGACTGCAGATTTTGTTTTAGCTGCATTTCGGATAGTTTGATCAATTATATTGCCAAATATGTGGTCTGTTAATATGTTAACTTGCTTCTCAGTGAACTTGACTAGGTCACAGAATCTCACCTTGCTGTTTCCCTTTTCATGGAGCTCAGAAACTTCAATTCGCCATCTTTCTCTGAGTTAGTAAGGCAATTTAATGGTCAGGGATCTACGATTAGAAGCAAGAATCAAGAGTTCCTCCATAACATTATGACACTCTCTTGGGTATAGCACGAAAGCTTGCAGACCTTTTGGATCCTCTGGCTTAAGGGATCGCCATGACAGGGCCTTTTCTATGTATGCATTAGAGATTTTAAACTCATTGCCAAAATGTTCTTTAAGGAGATTTTTGGCTCGTTGATATCCCCTGACAGGGTCCATGTGAAAGCAAGTCTTAACCAATTCTTTATGCTGTTCCAAAAAAACACAACCTGTCTTGAGTGGCGTCAATTTTACTCATAACCACATAAGTTCTAATGAATGCTCTGAACTCCAACGGGTCTCCATCAAAAACTTTGCCTTCCTTAGGAGGCAATGTGAATAAAAGTGTCTGTTTCACAAGAGTGTCAGTTTGCTTTCGTAGAATACTATTCAAAGCGGTGTCGTGTCAAGGTGTTTGGTTCACTTGAGGTGCTGGCTGAGACCTTGAGCTGGGTCAAGGTTGAGATGCAGGTTGCGTGAGTCTGCACTTGCACTGGGTGGCGTTGCCTTGGACAGTGCTGGAAACTGATTCAAGATGTTGCCGTGCCTCTCTAAAGGCAGTATGTGTCTCTGCTTGAGCAGATAAAAGTGAACCTGCTTCCAAAGTGACTGGCCCAGCTTCGTGATGTTTCAGAGGAGATTTACCTTCCTTTTTCTCTCGGAATGCTGAATGTGACTCTTTAGGATGGACACTTTGAATCTTCATTGCACTCTTCGTCGGATCATCTGGTGCTATCAGGGGTTTTTTCAAATGCATCTTGTTCTTTATCAAAATATTCATTCATTGCATCTACAGGACTTACTGGTCTTTCTACTTCTTTCAAGACACTGGTTCTAGCAGTGGTAGCTGACAAATCAGATTCAATTTCCAATGTTTTGTTTTCTTATTAGCTCCTTCTGCAGGTTTAGCATCTGCTCCTTTTCCTCCAGTGCATGCTTCTCTTTTAATGCAGCATAACGTGCCTTTAGAGCAGCATGTTCCGCCTCTGCCTCAATCAGTGCTCCATGAGATCCGTGTAGACTCTTTTGACCTGAAAGATACTACGGAAACATTGTCAGCAGGAGCATCAACATCATCAACATCGGTCACTTTTCTACAACTGTATCCCAAGACAGAAATTCTTGAATTGCGTCCATTTTAAGCTGGAACCATTTCTCAAGATCAATTCTATGCTCCTCTTCACATAAGACATTGGAAAGACTTATGAGCATCTGTAAATCCATCCAATAAATTTCCTGTATTTTGCTCATACTTTGTCTTACTTCAACAACATTTACTTCATCTTCCAACAATCTTCCGACAATGGCGTGTTCATTGCACCAGTCTTATTTGCCTCATTAGTACTCCGTGTTGCACTTAAAATAATCCAAATCCAATCCAAACCGATTTCAAAGCTTTAGACTGTTGTATCTCTGGCCACCACCAGCACAAACTGTCCATCAAGGGTACACTGTACAGTCATCATAGTGAGTGTCTCTGGTGAGCGAGCCTCGGGGTCCGACTCCAACTTCACAGGAAGAGAACATCTTGTTTTCTTAAACCACATACCACTTGGACAGAGTGGAATAGTGGAGCAAACTTTCTAAACATCTTAAAATCGGACATCTCTTTGGGAACGATTAAACACAAACCATCATGATTGTCCCACAAGCAGTTACAGGAAACTGGTATATAGCAAAGGCTGTATTCGAGTCAACACCGAGTTTCACTCAGTACTGAGTTTGTCGACGTAATATTTGATAACAGCTCCCGGCTATAATATTTGTGCTTTATAATGCGTGTATTAACAGAACTAACAGACATTAGCATTAAATAAACAACGACATCTAATAGGGTCTGACTTCAGCGCATTTCATGCAGCTTGTATCTGGTTTGCAGATTTTAACCACATGCATTTACACTTAGTCAAAAGTTCAGACTGAAATACGTTTGTTATATTGTACGGTAATAAAAAAGTCAAAGTCTGTGACTTTTTTGTGATGAGGTTAACATTTGGTTTCGAACACAGCCAGTCAAACAAACTGGATCTTGTGGTAATGTGTGTGTGTATGTGTGTATGTGTGTATGTGTATGTGTTACTTCCCTGTGCAGTGTTCAGGACCATCAATGGAGCCAACCATCACCAATCACGACGTTGTTTTTTCAGAGCGCCTCAGCAGACGCTTGTACCGCATAGAGAAGTGAGTGTAGTTTACTTCGTCAAAGTGTGTGTGTGTGTGTTCTTCTATAAATATATAAATGGCCTTAGACTGCTAACTAGTGAACTAGAAGTTGCCATAAGAGAGAGTGTGTGTGTGTGTGTGTGTGTTTAATATTTCAGAGGGGACATTGTGATTGCTAAGAGCCCATTTGACCCAAACATGAACATCTGTAAACGAGTTATTGGACTGGAAGGAGATAAAGTGTGCACCAGTGGACCACTGGATACATTTAAGACACACACTTTTGTAAGTATAAACTGTGTCTGTGTCACTATGTACTGTGTTCCTGACCATGTAATACCTGAATGTCTTGAATCAAACATCAACAGGATCAATCACAGCACGGGACTTCACATCACATCAATATACGAAGCCACTAGCTTTATATAACGGTAAAGCAGAGAAACCGCCATACACCAGTTCACATGTGAGATAAAATTTGGGGTGGAAATTTTGCTTAGACCTGGCAACCCTTCACACCAGAGTGTTTAATTAGCCATGTTTAATTTTTTTTCTCATTATATGCTGCTGAATGGATCACACAAACAATGTGTCATTATAAAAGTACAATGATTGATGCTTAAGAATGTTGAATGCTTTAATCAATTGAAAATGTATTAAATTGTCTCCCTCCGAAACTATTGGAACAGAATTTCAGCTTTCATTTCCTCATATTTACATTTAGATGTGTTAAACCCACCCTTTTTTTCCCTTTCAAGTGATCAAAAATATTGGAACATGTTGTTTGAAGAATTAATAGTGCTGAATGGCTACTCTTTTTTGGTTTGAGCCCTAGGTTTCACCTGTGAAGACTGTATTTGTTGTTAAAAAAGGATTAAAAAACAAACAAACATGAAGATCAGAGAGCTGTCTATGGGAGAAAAGCAAGCCATTTTGAAGCTGAGAAAAGAGGGAAAATCTATCGGAACCATTGCACAAGCATTGGGCATAAACAATACAACAATTTGGAATGTCCTGAAGAAGAAAGAAACCTTTGGTGTACCAACAACCAGACATGGAACTGGTCGGCCAGGGAAAACAACAGCAGCTCATGACCGAAACATTGTGAAGAACCCAAAAAAACAATAGTCAGTGACCTCACCAACAACCTCCACAGGGCAGGGGTGAAGGTATCACAATCCACCATTTGAAGAAGAGTTCAAGAGCGGAAATATAAAGGTCATACTACAAGATGCAAACCACTCATCAGCAGTAAGAATCAGAAAGCCAGATTAGAATTCGCAAAGAAATACTGAGATGAGCCACAAAAGTTCTGCAACCAAGATGAACCTCTACCAAAGTGATAGAACAGACAAAGTGTGGAGAAAGAAAGGATCTTCTCATGATCCAAAACATACAAGCTCATCAGTCAAGCATGGTCGAGGTAGTGTCATGGCTTGGGCTTGCATGACTGCTTCTGGAACAGGCTGATCTTTATTGATGATGGAACTCATGATGGTAGCAGCAGAATGAATTCAGAAGTTTACAGAAACATTATGTATGCAGATTCACAGAGAAATGCATCCAATCTAATGTGGAGGAACTTCCATCATGTAGCAAGACAATAATGATAATGAGTCTTTATTGGTCACATATACAGTAGAGCACAGTGAAATTGTTTTCTTCGCATACCCCAGCCTGTCAGGAAGCTGGCGTCAGAATGCAGGGTCAGCCATGATACAGCGCCCCTGGAGCAGAGAGGGTTAAGGGCCTTGCTCAAGGGCCCAACAGTGGTAGCTTGGTAGTGCTTGGGCTTGAACCCCCGACCTTCCGATCAGTAACCCCGAGCCTTAACCGCTAAGCCACCACTGACAATGATCTAAAGCCATCTAAGCCATCTAAGCCACCACAAGACAATGATCTAAAATACACTGCCAAGTCAATAATGGACTTCATCAGGGGGAAAAAGTGAGCAGTTGAGCAGCATTTCACCTACTGAAGAAAGAAGAAACAACCCAAAACAAACAACAACTGAAAGAGGCTGCAGAAAAAGCCTGGAAAAGCATCACAAAAGAAAAACCAAAAATCATTTTGGTGATTTCAGTGGATCACCTGCAAGCAATGGATATACAACCAAATATTAATTGTTATTTACTTTAAAGTGCACCTATTATGGTTTTGAAACCTGCCTAATTTTTGTTTTAAAGGTCTCATACAATAGATTTACATGCATCCGATTTACATGCAACACTTTAATGTGCTCATAATTTAAACTGCAGCATTACCTACGCCCCCCCCCCCCCCCCCCCCCCCC
>JANDJT010000002.1:29922740-29934917 GCA_024331685.1 Stegophilus panzeri | reverse complement strand
ACATGCTAGTTTCTTAATCAGAGTATCGTCTTAATCGGGTTCATATCGGATTATTGTTGTCCGTGTAAACGTACCGAGTGTCGGTGCGGAGATTTAAACTGATGACCTACAGATCAGTAGTGCAAAGCTTTAACCAATCAGCCACCACAATCGTGTTCACGCCCAGCCACCTCAGTACTCTGAACACATCTGCTCTGATGACTGCATTCGAACGCGTATAAATTAATCACGTTTCACTTAAAACCGTTATGCTATAACCGGGGCTTTGGCAGCCAGTGACTTGTAAATGTGTTAACATGTGAATTCAATCATTCTTTCATTCATATTCAGTGACTGCTTTATCCTGGTCAGGGTCACGGTGGATCAGGATCCCGAGAACACCGAGCGAGAAACGGGAATACACCCTGAACGGGACATAACTGGACCATCAACATAAAATGTAGGATCTGTAGTACACATGTGATATAAATTTAGGCAATAAACATGCTTTCATACACAGTGACAAAATCAGTCGCTCCTCCTATAAAAAGTACACATGACTTTTTGGAGTAATAAATAAAAATAAAACACATTTCAAACCGCAGATATGCGTTCTTCGCCCTTATACCACACACACACAAACGAATGTATTCGCATTTGCAGTGTTTGACTGGCAAATGGAAACCTGGCTCACAGAGGTGTGTGAAGCTGACCAGAAGGAGAGATCTAGCAGCGTTTCTAAAAGCAGTCTTCACACACTTCGTATGAGCTGTACGTTTGACCCGGAACGCTGCTGTTCGGTGTTACACAAGCTCATAAAGGCTCGACGATTCATGCCTAAAACCACAGAACCAGTATTACTGCTTCCTTCTCACAAAATTTATACTCAGCTTGTCAATAACACTTCTCTCTCTCTCTCTCTCTCTCTCTCTCTCTCTTTTTTCAAACTTGATCTCTGCTTTAGAAAGATGGAGCAGGAAGTCAGAGAATGAAAAGGAAAGAGAAGATGATAAAAGGAAATATGCAACCCCAACCCCACCCCCTCACACACACACACACACACACACACACACACACATTCACGTCTTATATAATATGTTCATAAGTTATAAGGATCTTTTCGAGGGAAGAGTGTTGATTTGACTTGCAGTCGGAAACACAGAGCTGTGCTGATACAGAAAATTAATGAACGCTTTCTGACCAATCAGAATACGGAATTTAAAAGCGCTCTTGCTTACAGATGGAATTTAATAACTGCCGTTAGGATTTTCTTATAGGGGAGTTTCACGTAAACACGTTTTTGGTCTTTTCTCAGTACAGAGAAACGTGTCGAAATGATCATCTGTGGTTAATACACATACATTACAGATGTGGTGGACCGAGTTTAAACCCCGAAAAATCCCTTTAAGACATCTGTCCATCTGTGTGTGTGTGTTTGAGTGAGTAGGAGAG
Source organism: Stegophilus panzeri (assembly GCA_024331685.1). NCBI lineage: Eukaryota > Metazoa > Chordata > Actinopteri > Siluriformes > Trichomycteridae > Stegophilus > Stegophilus panzeri. The sequence goes on along the minus strand of JANDJT010000002.1, from coordinate 29,933,486 downwards.
AGAGAGAGAGAGAGAGAGAGAGAGAGAGAGAGGAGGAGAGAGAGAGAGAGAGAGAGAGAGAGAGAGAAAGAGAGAGAGGAAGAGAGAGAGAGAGAGAGAGAGAGAGAGAGACGAGGAGAGAGAGAGAAAGAGAGAGAGGAAGAGAGAGAGAGTGGAAGGTTAAGCGAGGGTGTAGATCTTACACTGATTCAGTGAGCAGCAGCTTCTCGTTTCGTTTGTTAGTTCTTTCGCTCTCTCGCTGTCTCATTCTCTCTCTCTCTCTCCGTCTCTCTCCCTCCCCCCCCCCTCTCTCCCTCTCTTGCTGGTGTATGGTGACACGAAATTTGGAGTGGATTATATTGGAGTGGCTGTATTCTCCGTACAGAAGAAGAAGATAGTCAGGACTGAAAAGTGTGTGTGTGTGTGTGTGTGTGTGTGTGATTCAGTGTGTGTGTGTGTGTGTGTGTGATTCAGTGTGTGTGTGTGTGTGTGTGTGTGATTCAGTGTGTGTGTGTGTGTGTGTGATTCAGTGTGTGTGTGACGTTATATGTGATTGTATGTGGATGTGTGAGAGGAGATGCTCATCTTCCTCATGGCTGCTATGATGAAGTCTGGACTCCCGACTCGTGCTGTGCTGCCTCAGTGCACGGCCCTAAACACACACTCATACTCCAACAAACACACACACACCCATGCAGTTATGCTGCCCGTTCGGACCGACAGCCATCAAGAACCAGCAGACTTACAGGTTAGAGGTGTGTGTGTGTGTTTCCTTTATGCTGAATATAATGAATATTTGATGTAATCGGGTTTAATCAGATGAGCTGGAGTGTGTGTGTGTGTGTGAGTGTGTGTGTGTGTGTGTGTGCTGTGTTAGGTGTGCAGTAGCAGTGTGATGATTCATCACTACAGAGATGTACTGTGCTTGAAGATTAAATATTCTAGTAGTTTCTATAACTACATACAGAGCTGATTCTTGTTACTGTGTGTGTGTGTGTGTGTGTACTGTTATTCCTCACACAATAGCGTAGTTTAATTGTAATTAAATGAATCCTTGTATATTTGAAGGACTAGTGTGGAGTTGTGTGTGTTTATTTAGTATGTCAGTGTTTGGCTTTAAAGCAGCTGTGTGTGTGTGTGTGTGTGTGTGTGTGTGTGTGTGTGTGTGTGCGCGTGCGCGTGTGCGTGTGTGTTTTATTTGCGAGATCGTGTATGGTATGCTAGGCGACAGTTCTGACTCTTGCTCTCTATGAGCGTTTCCAAGCACCATTTAAGGCTATGTCAAAAGAAAGCGTGTGAGGGGGAGATGGTACTTTTATTTATCACTTTACAGGAACCTAATGTCCCCGTGATGATAGCAACGCATGAGAGTTTTGACCTTGTATGAGGTTTTAGCTGCTCTGCATGATGCTTATTCCCAGAAAATCCTGCAGGAGAGGGTAGGGTTAGGACCCAAGGTTAGTAGGTTGGGATAGAAAGTTAGCAGCAGTACAGTAATGCACAAGTCAGTGTGTGTGTGTGTGTGTACATGTTTTTATATCATGGTGGGTATCATACCAAATGAATATCTGACCGTTTTGACCTGATGGGGGACATTTAGATGGACCCCATGAGGATAACTTTATTTATTTATGATGTATTTAACCCCCCAACCGGTTTTATTTCAAAATCCTTTTGGTTCCTGAGGATAAGGTATGCATTAGAGCATAGCATTAACAAGCCGCTAAAATGCAATCAATATATAAATATTAATATGTATAGTAACTGTTAATAAATATGAATGTAACTAAAAGATATACATCCAAACTTAACCAAAAAACGAACACTCCAAAATAAATAAAAACGTCCAAAATGAATCCAAAAACACTTCAAATAACATGACAAAATTTGGCAGTGATGTTTTTTTATTTCGCTTCTAGAGGCCACGATCGTACAGCGCATGCGACTTCTCAGCCGCAACGGAAAAAAATCTATTGCTGTGGATTAATGCAGATAACCGAGCGTTCCAGCAATTGGTTAGCGGTTGCGATTAACCGGCAAAACCGATCAATCGGTCGACCTCTAACAGTTGTTGCAGAACATTTTCAGTTCTGGTTAAACACACAGTTGTATTCTGTCCTTAAAATGCTGCAGGTGTAGACTCTGAACCTGAAAAATCTGCTGTTTTGAATCTTGGGGTATGTTTTCTCTCTGCAGTAAACCCTTTTCAGCAAGAACTCAAGGAGACGATTTAGTCACTCTCACCCTCTAGTGGTGAGAGTGTGAACTACAACAGTGTTTCTTTTAATACTACAGTATGATGTCATATTTATTGCGTTTTTTTTTTTTTTTTTTAATGAGTCGAATTTACCTGAGAACAAAACGTTTGTAATTTTGCATGTACGTGCTCTTTATTTAAAGTCCCACATGAAACATCTGCTTCATCTCACAATATGAGAACTGTAGGTAAAAAAAATACAAAAAAAAAAAACATGGCCGTGTGAACATCCATCATTATGAGGTCGAAGAAAAGGTCAAACTATCAAAACATCTCCCACAGGCCCTACAGTGTGTGTGTGTGTGTGTGTGTGTGTGTGTGTTCAAATGGATATTGAATTGCACTTGGCAGAGACATTTTAATATATTCAGAGATGCCATTCAGCACGATAAATCTTTCCATTTTTAATGTCATCAGCTCCTGATGTTAGTGCTAATGTTACAACATCATAGTGTTACGTAACAGAAATGCCTCTTAACACTGATTCATTTACTTCAGCTAAAACCAACATTAGACACAGAATGCAACCCGAGCGTGTATTAGTACGCGTCTGTTTCTCTCGGAGATCATTCATGTCTCCTCTCTTGCTCTAAAATGTCTATTAAAGTGGAGACATCTGTCTACACACACACACACACACCATGGGACTTGTGGGAGATGTTTTGATAGTTTGACCTTTTCTTCGACCTCATAATGATGGATGTTCACATGGCCATGATTTTTTTTTACCCACAATTCTCTGTGAGATGAGGCAGGTGTTGCATGTGGCACCTTTTTAATAAAGAGTATCCTATTTCTGCTTGCTCATGGCTACAATATATGCTATTTTGTATATTGATATTGTGTTAGTGATTTATGCAGTAAAAAAAATTAAGAACGATGTTCGACATACGACGATGTTATACGTCATATGTCAGAAATGCAGTAATAAAGAAGGCAACATGATACATTAAGAGCCGGGGGTGGGGTGTAAACTTTTGAACAGGATGATCAGTGTAAATTGTTAGTATTTTGTCTTCTGGGAAAAATGTAAATATCTTATGTAGCTTCTGAAGCACAGTACTAAATGAAAAAAAGATCTTTAAACAAACTAATAACAATTTACACTGATCATGCTGTTCAAAAGTTTACACCCCCCTGGCTCTTAATGTATTGTGTTACATTCTTGAACATCAGTGAATGTTCGCACCTTTTATAATAGTTGTGTACGAGTCCCTCAGTTCTCCTCAGTGTGAAAAGATGGATCTCAACATCATATAGCTGCTGATGGAAAGGGGTTAAATATGCAGAAGATGCTGGAAAAGTAAAGAATGTGCAGGACCTGGAGGATTTCTCTGAAGAACAGTGGGCAGTTTAACTGCTCAGGACGAACAAGGGACTCGGGGTGGAGAGGTCACATTTAAAAAGTGCTCTAATCCAAACACCGTTCACCCAATGAAAGAATGTCCGATTATTTATGGACCTGAATGCTTGTCTGGTAAACACAAAACAAGGGAACTAGGATCCACAACTAGAGTCATGCATAGTATCATAGTTTTATCCAGCAGAGATTTTCTATTGAAACACTAAAATTCAAAAGAACTCTCATTTTACTAAGCTACATAAATATATTAAAAACATAGCATACATCTGATGATTAAACATCAAAACGTTAATGTACGTGTGCGAATGGTGAACAAAGTAAGAATAATTAAGACTGCGTGTGTGTGTGTGTGTGTTTCCGCCCGCGTCTTTTGTTTTCACAGACCCTATCATCTGCTCTTGGGGGAGGGAGGGGGGCAGTTGTGTGAGTGTGTGTGCAGGGGGGGGTTAGATGGGTACCTATTTCCAGGCTGTTGGGGGCAAAAACACAAAAGACCACACACACACACACACACACACACACACTGCAGGACTGTGATAGTGGATTATTGCCTAATTTGATCTTCACACTGATTTTCAACTATACAAATGTAGTTAAAATAAGGTTTAAAGTTTAAGGCATCATTATAGTGTCTCATTTAATTTTATTCGATTATTTGTTTTTTGGAGTGACAGTCGTGTCAGGTGATTATGCAGTGACACACCCCCTAGCTCCATTTCAGCTATATTTTCAGTTCCCATTAGCTTTCTTATACTTCCTTTAGTGTGATTAAAATGTTGTGACTCAAGGCTGTAAAATCTTGTCCTGACAACAACGTGCTTGTGGACGTTATACAACTACAGTTTAACATGTTCATAAACGACTCCTGAGTTGGAAGAACAGTTCTCTCACAGCGTTCACTGCTCCCAAAATGAACAAGTGTAGTGTCCATCACTGATATGGGCGGAGCCAAGAGCCAGCTACTGCTGAGAGGCCATTTCTAACGCACAGACTCTGGTCCAGTACAATATTCAGAGATATCCTATATCCGCATAATGATAACCTTGTGTGTGTGTGTGTGTGTGTGTGTGTGTGTGTGTGTGCATCAGTCTGGGAATAAGATGCTTGGAAGTGGACTTATGTTTGAGTTTTTGAATTTGTGGATTTGTTTTGGATAGCGTGTGCATGCACACACACACACACACACACACGCACACGCGCACACGCACACGCACACACGCACACGCACACGCACACACACACACACATACAGAGTTATCTTTGTGGGATTTTTCCATTGAATTGTGGTGTATTACTCTAACTAAAATGATCCTAACCTTAGCCTTAATATTAAAAATGAAATATTTTTGCTCTTTAGCTGTTTTTTTTCTTCTTCTACTCAGTAAGAAACTGACTGATCTCCTGTGTTGAAATGATGTTACATGGGGATTACGCACGAGGACATCCAAACACAATACACAGTACACCCAGAGCTTGAACCTGCAATCAGTCAGTGCATTCCTTTATCATTGTTTCTATTATCATGGGGACATATGATCACACACACAGACACACACAGACACACACACACACACACACACACAGACACACACACACACAGAGTTATCTTTGTGGGATTTTTGTATGAATATTTGTAAGAAAACAGTTGTGCAAAAAAATAATAATAATTCAATGTTCGTGTATTAGTTACTTTTTTGTTGTGTGTGCTGTCATGAACAGTGAGATTAGGGAGGAGTCTCTCTCTCTCTCTCTCTCTCTCTTTGTGTCTATCCCAGTAATGTGTAATGAACGTTGAGATGAAGGAGGGGTCTCTCTCTCTCTCTCTCTCTCTTTCTCTCTCTCTCTCCAATGGGTATCAGTAAGCGGTAGTGTGAAACAGACCCGTATCACCCTCACACTTTTATGCATGTGTGTGTGTGTGTGTGTGTGTGTGTGTGTGTGTGTGTGTGTGTGTGTGCTGATGAAGATGAGCACTGTGATTCTGTGGCAATGGGAGCAGAACAATATCAGCATGAAGCTGGTAAATATATTGTATTATATATTTATATACACATTATAAATCATTTTTGGTATTAAATGTTAATGTTTACTGTATGTTTTATTATTATTATTATTATTATTATTATTATTATTATTATTATTATTATGGTTCTGGTTATTCAGTGGGTACAACATTTCGTTATGATTGTGCCAGTATATGATATTATAGTGTAGTGTTTATCACGGACATGTTTCAGATAAGGTTCCGCTCAGAGCTAGGCGCAGTTTGTGTTTTCTTTCGTGTCATCTGAAGTTGTGTTCTTGGAAAAAAAGTCAGCACCAAAACGTGCTCTTCACCAGATCAGCGTCAGCATTTGTCACTTTTTACGATACTTACGATATTGTCATGATGCTGTAAATCATGAAAACTAATCCTGTGTTCATATTCAGGTTGTGACATAACAGCGGTGTTCATTTCCTTAATCATCCACTATAGTTCGAGAAAAGAGAAAGGAAGGAAGGATTGGGGGATAAAGAAGGTAGAGTAGAAAGAGTGTATGAAGAAAAAGGAGTGAAAACAAAGGGAGAAAACGAGAATAAAAATGACAAAAGAGACGAGACGAGAGTGCAGAGCAAAATGAAGCCAATCGCAATACTTTATGTGCATGGTGGCGCAGCTCCAGTGTCCAGGGTTCAATCCTCAGCTTGTGTTATTGTCCGTGTGGAGTTTTACACGTTCTCCCTGTGTCCGTGTGGGTTTCCTCTTGAGTCTCTGGTTTCCTCCCAGTGTACAAAAACATGCTAGTTGGATTGGCTATGCTAAATTGTGTGTGTGTGTGTGTGTGTGTGTCCAATGTTCCCGGGATAGACTCCAGATCCACTAGTCTGGTGATGAGGCGATGAGGTTGCTGTTTAATTATGTGTGTGTGTGTGTGTGTGTGTGTGTGTGTTATTGAACATTATCAGTACACACTAGTTTACATGTCCATAAACAATGCCGAGTCAATACTCTAGTTGTGTAGTTGCATGTTTTTTGTTTTTTTGTGAGGTCACTAGGACAGAAATGGACAGATGGACCTTCATTTGCATGTCCGTGTCTAATGTGTGAATGGAGGCCTCACTTAGCATGCAAATGCTAACAATGCCAGCGTGAGAGGTGTTTCAATGTCAATCATCAGCTTCGCTAAGAACCTGGATTACTGTTACACCAAATGTTGCTAAATAGTGAACCTTACAGGAGGGCTAACCTGACTGTAGGCAGGTGTGGCCACAATCCAGACTCACTGTAAAAACATACACATGCAACGTCGACGTTGAGCAAGCATAACTTAGCGTAGCATTGTATAACACGCTCACTTGATTGCCCTGTATGCCACAGTACAGTAAGCCAACATATTTCACTCATGCTAACCTCAACACCACAGTGCTGTTTGAATAAGATCGATATGTACTAACCGGTTTTCCCGTAATGTTCACGTTAGCCGCCGCACTGACGTTAGCATGCTAACTTCGATAACTGCTATTAGCTAGCTACTAAGTTACCAAGGAATTTTGGTTAATTTTAACTAACTTAGCTATCAATGTCTAGCAAGACAACTAACAAAAGAAACACCTGATGTCAGGTGATATCAATATCAATATCATTGAACCAATTCCATTCCTACGTAACTTTACGTTGTTCAAACTTCAGGAAAGATTCATTACCGATACGCTTTATATGAGTGTTTTAATACATTTTCTCATTGTTTTGGCATATTTTGGTCAATTTAATACTAGCCTTTAACTATGACCCCGTCATGAATCCTCGTTCACATAGTCCTACAGATCGTGATCGCACTGTGTAGCAATAAAATCGCAATCCGTTATATTTGTCATAATAAATTGTCCCTCATTGATACTAATGATTTATACTTTTATGACTTCCAGCTGCTTGTTTCGCACTATAATTATCATTGCTACTATGCACGCTAACATAAATTGACTCAGTTTATTCACTAGTTTAACATTTACTTTGTCTGTACGCTTTAGTCCGAGTAGATTCTACAGTGTATGCTTATATGGAGGGCATTCGGGTTTCATCGAGCAGACACGGTTCAAGACTGGCAGGAACGCCAACGTCATGATACAGAATATGTCTGAATAAGGAAATGAAATGTTTGTTTTTGACTCGGTATAACCTTCAAACACAGTAGACAGGCGGAACAATTCTAGAACAGACACAACACTAAGACAAAAATGAAGAGGGTGCACCGTAGTTGAAGAGGGTGCTCCGTAGTTCTGCTTATATCACTGGTCGTATTTCTGGACTGGGGCATGTTTAGCTTTGTTATGAGGAAAGGGCTCTTTAGACACACAAGTCATTTAAACTGTATATGATGGTTAGAAAAAACTGTTTCTTGACCACACACATGACTCAGCAGAAATCGTGATGTGAAATGCATTCATTCAGATGTTCCTCATTGTCGGTGTATTGTGAGGGGGGATGGTATACCCCAGCTTTAGCTTAGATTTGACATTTTACTAACAAATCTCTAGACACGCACAGCTTGAAGCTTTGCTTTGCTGTGTGTGTGTGTGTGTGTGTGTGAGTGACTTCTGATTTCTTCTTTCTTTCTTTCTCTCTCTCTCTCTCTCTCTCTCCATGTAAGTGTTATATGGTAACACTCCAGTGTGATGTCAGTCCTAACCAGGTGTGTGTACTTGTCTGTATGTTTGAGTGTGTGTGAGTCTGGTGGTTTGGAGGCGGAGCCAGGATCAAACACACATGACTTACAGAGGAAACACAGTTGAAAACGAAGCTGAGGAGATCCCTAGGTAAATACACAGCATGGACAGGATGACGATTAAATGACAGTCAGGGTCTCTTGGCACTTTGAAATAGAGTTGTGGAGAGAAAGATATATTGCGCACGGAGGCTAAACTTATCCCCGACACCTCGTCTGCTGAGTTGTTGTGGCTAATCGACCCTGGTCAAGGATTTCACTGAAGGATGTGTGTGTATTTATTCGTGTGTATGTGGATTCTTCGCACAGCTTCTTTAACTAAACCTGCGAATGCATCATGGATTTGCGTATACCAGAAAGAAACAACAGCAGGACGTTCTGTGATCATTACAAAACGGTGAGCTTGAGCTAAACAGAGGTCGGAAACAAGTGTAGGGGGATTAACATAGAGCCTTGAGGTACACCATCAGCAGGATTGCTGAATTTGGTGTATTTATATAACTTTATTATGTATGTTTGATATGCTTTGATATGAGTTGACAAAATTAGTAGCTGATCCTTTCAGCTGTTTTTAAGGGTACACTGGCCTGTCTGTTGAGAGGAATAATAATGACTGTTTATTTATATTGATTGTTGTGTCCTTTCTTAAGGAGAATTCAGGGGGAATGAACAACGTACTGTATGTCATTAACCTCAGAATATGAGAATTTAAATAGAGACCTGGGTATATCACTATGTCTGTAGGTAGGAAGATATAGCTTTTTCTTTTCTTTAAAAAAAAAATACTTTTATTGAATTTATAGTTTTTTGTATAGTTTCACCGGTACCAACGCGGCGAAAGCAGCAGTCAGACCAAACGTCCAGTGTTTATGGAAATTATGGAAATGATAATGTACGTAATACAAACCTATGACATGATTTGACAATCCGACCGTGCTGTGGTATAAATATATTTAACGAATTATTATTATTATTATTATTATTATTATTATTATTTTAAATTTCATTGTTTTTTTCAGCATTTTAAAATACTAAGCTAGAAATGTGATGTTAGTCTCATTTAGAGACGAAAAGCAAAATCCTTTTATTCAGATTTAGTGTGTTTTAAGAGTTGAATTACTGATAGCGTCGTTTATTGAAACTCAAACGTTTATTGTTCCCTGCTGACCTTTCCATCACCTCTGTACAACTTCATGTGATTACTTTTAATTGGCTGTTCATTTTATGCTGCTGTTATTGAGCCTCTGTGTGTGTGTGTGTGTGTGTGTGTGTAATGGAGGGCCACTGTGTTTTTGACTCACTGCATTAGCTCTGTAATTAGACTGAAGTTAGCATAGGAGCTTTTTAAGAAATTCCTTTAAGGTTGCTCAACCTCAACGTTTTCAGGAGATAAAAGCAAAGAGGTTCTGCTAACAGCTCACTGATCCATAGTGTGTGTGTGTGTGTGTGTGTTTTACTCACAGGTGTGTGTGTGTGTGTGTGTGTTTTACTTACAGGTGTGTGTGTGTGTGTGTGTGTGTGTGTGTGTGTGTGTTTTTTACTCACAGGTGTGTGTGTGTGTGTGTGTTTTTTTTTTTTTTACTCACAGGTGTGAGTGCACGTGAGTGCACGCTGGCTCTTTGTAAAATAGACCAAAACAAAAAATATAATTAACATGTGAAAAGTGAATCTGTTTATTGAAAGGTATTCAGTAGTGATTCAGTCTCCTGTGTACTGACACCAGGTGGTGGGATCAACTTCACCTGACTGTCAGTATATCTGACTCACTGGCTGATTTATGACTTAAACTAGCGCTACGTCTGCTCTGGAGGGCAACAAAGCAAACGAGCAAAACCCCAGACTTTACCTTGATATTGACCTACAGTATATATATATATATTTCAGTATATATTCAACACCACCACATAAACCTAAGGATATGGAGTGGAGAACATGTCTTCTCTTGTCAATGTAGTAAATCACATGGGAATTGCTCAGCTGATTTCAGTGTCATGGCTTGTGGAAAAGTAGCATACGTCTTTTAAACATAAATGAATGAATATTAGATATGCTATTTTGCTTGTAAATAGTAGTAATTTTGCTGATGTCACAGTTGCCAATTTGGCTGGGAAAACATATTCAGTGAAACAGCTAAAAGGAAACATAAATTGGAAATTAAGACACTGTTGTGGTCAGGACATGTTGGCAGCTTAGGATACTTTAGTAAACTTTTTCCTATATATATTTCCTTCTATTCTTTTATAGCGATTGGTCTAAATGAGATATTAAAATAGTCATGGGTAATATAGATACATTTCAGAGGTATTTATGTTATAAGGTTATTTAGGTCATTGTATTTCGATTAGGGTATTTAGATTATGTTATTTAGATTAGGGTATTTAGATTATGTTATTTAGATTAGGGTATTTAGATTATGTTATTTAGATTAGGGTATTTAGATTAGG
>JANDJT010000002.1:29877190-29898002 GCA_024331685.1 Stegophilus panzeri | reverse complement strand
GAGAGAGAGAGAGAGAGAGAGAGAGAGAGAGAGAGAGAGAGAGAGAGAGAGAGAGAGAGAGACAGAGAGAGAGAGAGGGAGAGACACAGAGAGAGACACAGAGAGAGAGAGAGAGAGAGAGACAGACTCTAGCCTGGGGGTGGGGGCTCTATGAGGCTGTGTGTGGAGTGTTAGTGATGTAGAGACAGAGACAGAGAGAGAGAGAGAGAGAGAGAGACAGAGAGAGAGACAGAGAGCGAGAGAGAGAGCGAGAGAGAGAGAGAGAGAGAGACAGAGAGAGACAGACTCTAGCCTGGGGGTGGGGGCTCTATGAGGCTGTGTGTGGAGTGTTAGTGATGTAGAGAGTGAGTCGGTCTCTCTGGAAACACTTCTACTGAGTTTTTCACTATGATTTTTTTAAACTATTTGAATTTTCTGGATTTTATAATTCGTTCTTTCTTAGAGGTGAGTAATAAGAAACGCTTTCATTTTCTTCACACACACACACAGACACACACACACACACACACACACACACACCGTATTAAGAAGGTAACTGTGCTAAATTCAACACTTCTTCAGCCGTGATAAATTGTCCAGTTTCGTATTTTAATCATATCACATTATTCAGTAAATAAAAACAAGCTAGGTGTGTGTTTAGTGTTCTAGCTACAGTTCTAGCTCATTATTACTCCGTTTATTATCATGCTAATTCTGACCTGTTTGCTATAATACTACGTTATGTCCACCTGTTCATGATCAGCCTCTTAAAAAAAAAGAAAATATATATATATATATATATTTTAAATTTCACTTCCTGCAATTTAGTGCCATGCTTCACTTTGTATTATAAATGTATTTAATTACTTGATTTATTTATTTTAAATGAAAGAAGTCTTTGTAGTGGTGTTCAGTGATACTTGACGATGATGTTGATGGTCGATGAGGATAAATCAAGTCTATTCAATTCTTCATTACAGAATCATTAGACGGCATTACTTCCCAACCTCCAAGCATGGCAGAGCACGCTCCGTCGTCAATGGCAGCCACGTCCGCCATCACCAGCACTGTGCCGTCTTCCTCTTCATCCTCTGCCACCTCCTGCTCAGCCATCCCTCAGCCCAACTCGAGCAGCAAACCCTGGAGGAGCAAGTCTCTGAGCACCAAAAACATGTCTACCTCCACTGTTTCCCCAGTTAAAGGGGAAGTCCCTTCTAAACAGGCCCCTCCCACTGACCCACCTCCCAAATCACTGACCCCCCAGAAATCCATGTTGGAGAAACTCAAGCTGTTCAACAGTAAAAGTGGCTCTAAATCCTCCACACCGCCAGAGGGCGCTGTGCAAATGTCGCTCACGTTGGACAAAGTAGAAGCTACTGAGCCTCCGGAGGAAGCAAACAGCTACGCGCTGACAAGCAGCAGCCCAAAGATGGCGCTGAAGGGCATTGCACAGCGCACCTTTAGCCGAGCCCTAACGGCTAAAAAGTGCTCAATGAAAGGTGTGGAAAAAGAAAAGGACAGTGACAAAGAGAAAGAGCGGACTAAGGAGAAAGAGAGAGGAAAGGAGACGTCTAAACGACTGTTCACTTTTGAAAAGACAGCGAGTCGAGAAACGGTAACCACAGAGGACGTGACTACCAGGAGTGAGGTTAGTGTAGCAGCTGCAGAGAGTAAACGAACTTCTAAAATCGCTAGCCTCATTCCCAAAGGAGGCAAATCCAGCTCCAAAAAAGATAGCGCCGCCTCCATGCATAGCGGAATCCCCAAACCAGGAAGTAAAAGCATGGTTAAAAGCTCAGGAGCACCCCTCTGTGGCAAAGACAATGAAAGGCCACGGAGCATGAGGCTAAGCAGTGGAGTTGGTTTCCATGGAGACAGCCGCCACTCTTCTTCCTCTTCCAGTCTCGCGTCTACAGAGGGCAAAGGTCATCAGAACCACAGCGTAATCTCAGTGGGTAATGTAGGCTCTACGCAATCCACAGCTAGCAACACGGTTAGTGTGCAGCTTCCTCAGCCTCAGCAGCAGTATAGCCACCCAAACACTGCCACTGTAGCACCATTCATGTACAGGTAAGACCACCATTACTGGAACACTACACACACACACACACACACACACACACACACACACCTCTCTCTCTCTCTCTCTTTCCAGATCCCAGACGGACGGGGACGACACCATAGAAACAGGCTTTACAGGATGCACTGGAGAGTCAGGTACCTTCAGCAAAACCAACCAGATATCCACTGAAGATTTATCAGGTGGGTATGGTTAGTCAGACAGATAAATATTATTACCAGACAGACGGAAAGAGAGAAAAATGGAACGTTATTGGTTCTGATCTGTGTTGATCAGGTGAAGATCCTGAGACTAGGAGACTGCGAACAGTTAAAAACATTGCAGACCTTCGACAGAACCTGGAAGAAACCATGTCCAGTTTAAGGGGGACACAGATCACACACAGGTACGAGCAGTTATATAGTTAATAATGATGCATAGTTTTTAGATATGGTTGCTCTTGCAGTTCATAATACATCCAGTAGATGGCAATGATGTATTAATAAAGTCTATTGGTGAGCGCACAGATGAGCTGAAATCAGCTATGCGTGGGGAAATAGCTGTATTTTTTTTAGTATTTAAACTTTCTGTTTCACAAACTGAAAGTGGATTACATGTCTAACAAATAATATGCCTTGATACTGTGTCTAATGGTGTAATATATATATATATGTATATAATGCCCTGTAATGGGTTGGTGTGTGCCCCCCCGCCTTGTGCCCTGAGTCCCCTGGGATAGGCTCCAGGTTCCCTGCAACCCTGTGTAGGATAAGTGGTACAGAAAATGGATGGATTGATGGATGGATGAACTTGGTTCAGTCTCTTCTCCTCTATTTTATTTCAACACATCATTTGGCATAATCCTGAACGTTAAGCGTTTAAGAGCTTTTTAAATAGTTGTTAAATGCCTGCATGCTGGCTAAAACTTCCATTTGTTCTAAAGTGCATTATTGCGACCACTTGTGGTCACATTCTGCCATTACACATGTAGACATTAGGAAAGAAGGAATGCACATGATTTTCATCAAACTTTTGGACACATACATTTTCATGATAAACAATACACTCTTTATGTGTTATGATGTCCTCCATCTATGTTAAATCAAAATATATTTATATTTTGATATTCTCCATCTATATTATATGCTAAGTCAATACTGTGCTACATTCCTAATATACCTATTGTACATGCAGTATATAGTGTATTCGGGACCTATAATAAATCCCCTCTGTACTCTTACTATGCATACTTTATACTGTAAATCTACGTTAAATCCTTTATCTAAACTAACTGTGGTCAAATGTCTTTATCAGTGCTCTGGAAACATTTGATAGTGGCGTCACTACGGAAACGAACACTCGTTCTGGTTTTCGGTCATCTCGTGCTGCACCGCTCTCGTGGACCAATCGAATCAGCCCGTCCAGCCCACGGCTGCAGGCTGGTGACGCCCCCTCACCAGGGAATGGATATCCGGCACATGGAGGCATGGGTGGGGCTGGCCTGGGTCACATGCGCTACCTTTACTCTGCGCCTCTGCGCAGGCAGCTAGCAGCACGCAGCAGCGCCATCTGCGGGCTCGAGCTGGGAGAGCGGGGTGGAGAGGAACTCGAGCTTGACGTCAGTGGCTATGTGAGCGACGGAGATGTGCTGGCCAAGAACGCACACGCTGATGAGCTCAGCAGTGGGTGAGGTCTCAAATCTCATTATCTGAATTATCGGGGGATATTTGATTTAAATCATTTCCTTAATTTTTTTCTATTTGTTTCGCATTATATGTTAAACTGCTTCTGTGCACTTTGGAACTCTTCTGTGCATTTTGTGGACACATCTGTATGATTGCCTCAGATTAAGTCGTTTACTGGGCTGTATGTACAGTGTTGTTGGTTTAACAGTAAATACACACACACACACACACACACACAGAAACGGTTGGAAACTGTATCCTATACCGTGCTTTTGCCAAGAGATAGCCAACAACTGTGTTTGCTGCACATGGGATCATTTCTTCTGGAATGTTTAGAACATCTGTCTTAATTTTAGCCATGTTTGTACCAATTTATTGTTTGTTTTCTTTCTCTCTCTCTCTCTCTCTCCTTGTCTGTCTCTCAGCTACCTGACTGATGGTGGTTTGAGTTTATACACTCGTCGTATGAACCGTTTCCCAGATGGACTGGCGTTGATGCGAGAAACGTTGCAGAAACACGTATCGACAGGTCAAGGAGACGCAGACAGGTACTTTCATCATCATCATCATCATCATCATCGTCATCCTCATCATCATTGTGATCATTATACTTTATCAATTCAATTAAATTCCACAAGCTTTATTGGCAGGACCATGTAATATGTGTATAGCATTGCCAAATCATTACAGGAATGTCGAACTGTTATTTTAAAATTAGTGTAGTTTAAAATATTATCAGAATATGAATTTTATTATCAAATTAAAATATTAAAATATTATCAGAATATGAATTTTATTATCAAATTAAAATATTAAAATATTATCAGAATATGAATAAACATATTGTATTAGTGTCCATTTATCACTGTCTACTGCACATGGCTGTCTTGGCTGTGTTCCGTACAGTGTGCTCTGATTGGCTGAGAACAGTAGAGTGTGTTGTGACTGGGTAAGAGCAATACAGTGTGTTGTGATTGGTTGAGAGCAGTACAGTGTGTTGTGATTGGGTAAGAGCAATACAGTGTGTTGTGATTGGGTAAGAGCAATACAGTGTGTTGTAAGAGCAGTACAGTGTGTTGTGATTGGTTGAGAGCAGTACAGTGTGTTGTGATTGGGTAAGAGCAGTACAGTGTGTTGTGATTGGTTGAGAGCAATACAGTGTGTTGTAATTGGTTGAGAGCAGTAAATGTGTGTTGTAATTGGGTAAGAGCAGTACAGCGTGTTGTAATTGGGTAAGAGCAGTACAGTGTGTTGTGATTGGTTGAGAGCATTACAGTGTGTTGTGATTGGGTAAGAGCAATACAGTGTGCTGTAATTGGGTAAGAGCAGTACAGTGTGTTGTGATTGGGTAAGAGCAGTACAGTGTGTTGTGATTGGTTGAGAGCAGTACAGTGTGTTGTAATTGGGCAAGAGCAGTACAGTGTAAGACTGAAGGGGCGCTAGAGAGCCCATATGGCATAAGGAGATACTCATAGTGGCCAGTAGCGAGCGTCCACCTCCTGTATCCGTACCAGGTTATATGGACTGCAGACATCCAACTTGGTGAAGTATTTGGCTGTTCTCAGTTGTTCCAGGACTGAGGGGACTAGTGGGAGGGGATATGGATACTTGACTGGTTGAGCAATAGTCAATACATGATCTGAGGCTGCCCTCTTTCTTGGCCACAAAAAAAGCCTGCTGCTGCGGGGGATGTGGAGTGCCGAATATAACCTTGTTGAAGTGCCTCTTGGATGTATTCCTCCATAGCTTTCTGTTCTGCAACTGATAAGGGGTAAATCCAGCCATGCGGTGGAGTCATGCCAGGTAGCAGGTCGATAATGCAATCATAGGGCCAATGTGGAGGGAGGCCACTGGCCTTTATCTTGCTGAAGACCTTCCTGAGGTCCTGATACTCGGGGGTAGATGAACACTGGCTGGTGTTTCCAGGCTTTCGATGGAGATGGAGGCCACCACCAGTGCAGGTCTGTGGAGACCAGTGAGTAAGTTGTCTCTCGGACCAGGAAAGCTGTGGGTCATGTTGTTCCATCCAGGGCAGCCCCAATATAATGGGATGTTGAATGGAGGTGGTCACCCACAGCTGGGTGTACTCATGATGGAGTGTGCTGACTTGGAAATGTAATGGTGTAGTGTGGTGGGTGATCAGGCTCCCCCGATGGGTCCTCCATCAATGGCTTGGATCCTGATGTGCTGAAGCAGTGGTTCTGTGGGGAGGCCAAGCTGATGAACAGACTCCTCGTCTATGAAGCTGCCTGCCACCCCGGAGTCAAGTAGTGCTGTGAACACAAGGGGAGTACCTGAGTGTTCTATAATTACGGGCATGGTAAATGCATGAGTGATAAGACACTGGTTCGGACTCACCGGCTGCGCTGCCCTGCGTGTGTAGGGGCACTGGCTGATGAGATGGTCTGCTTGGCTGCAGTAGAAACAACAGTGTTTGTGGTGTCTCCTTTCTCTCTCTCCATGACTGATCCAGGTGCGCCCCTGCTGCATAGCTTCTGAATGGGCAATCATTGCCGGAAGACTCTCTGACTCTTTATAGCAGTTGCGACTTTGAAGCAGATGGTCCAGATGGATGGCTAGGTCAATTAGGGAGTCCAGAGTGAGAGGTTCATCTCTCAATATGCCATTTCTGTGAGTATCTCATGGTTCAAACCTTGATGTCTGAAAGACTTTAAGGGCAGCATCGTTCCATCCACTCTCAGCTTCAATGGTGCGAAATTGTAGAGCAAACTTGAAAACTCTGAGTGGACCTTGGCGTAGTGTGAGGAGGCGTTAACCCACCTCCTTGCTCTCGGGCGAGTGGTCGAAAACTCGGCGAAACATAGCGGTGAACTGATCATAGGAAGTCGTCGGCTCGCCTCCAAGCTTTAGATTTTAACGCTTTGTCTGTGAGTTCATGAAGCATGCAATTCTTTCAGCGTCTGACATACCTCCATGACAGGCAAAATATAAGGAACATTGCAAAAGAAATCCCTTACATAAAGATGGATTGCCTGCAAACTTCTCCGGCGTTGGCACGGATGCTCAGAAGGTGGAACCAGGAACTTGATTAGCTGGACCACCAGGCGCAGTTCTGGCGGTGACCATTTGAGACAGGAGATGAAGATTGCTGTCGAGTTCCGCCAGACGCTGCTGCTGCTCTCCCAGTAGCTGTCCATGCACCATGATGGCTTGTCGGAACTCTCCTGCTGCATCCACAGTGTGCTCGGAAGGTGGAACCGGGAGCTTGAGGAGATGGAACACCAGGCGCAGTTCTGGCGGTGACGGTTTGAGACAGGAGATGAGTCGAGTCCATTTTGCTCTTTAACCTACCAATGCTCAATAAGAGCTTTTGTACATTTAGTACATTGTTCTTTTATTTGCAGTTGATTTCATCTAAGGCTGTATGGTTGTCAGTTATGCTTGTTATGATTGGTTGAGAGCAGTACTGTGTGTTGTTGTGTCAAGAGACCACAGCAACTTTGTGTGTGTTTGAATAAAGCATGAAGATCAATAAGTGTCTTCAGGATTTTAAAAAAATCTGTCCAGCTGTTACTTACACAAATACACACCCACTCCCACACCTCCTGGGGCTACCTGTTCTGTCTAAGCCTGATGCTGGGATTCTCTTTGATAGTTGAGTGCATGAGCACAGTCTTTTTCCAGTCTTGCTTTTCTCTCTTTGTCCTTACTTACTTTTTAATTTCATTTTTCCTCTCCACAGGATGTTGTGGTTAACCTCCACACTATAACCCCCCTCCGCCACACACACACACACACACACACACACACAACCTGCAATCACGTTTGATTTTTCTCTGTTTGATGCCAGACAGAATCCTTGTAACTATTTTGTTTTGCATGTTTGCTGATATGAGTAGTCAACTTACATTCCAGATGCAGAGCTCAGAGCTTTATCCTGGTCTATGATGTTATGTTGTCTAAGTTGTTTTGTCACTGGGGCACACAGTCACTGGGTCATTGCAGCTTCATGCTCCTCCATGTTTGCTGGGTCACTGTCAGTGTGCTGGAATTACATCTCATTTTTGGTTGTGTGGTATCAAGGCAGGTTCTTTTACAGGAACCGTGGAGTTCTCCTACAGAAAGGTTCTGGAAACTCAGTGGAAATACAACTATTAAAGGGATTACCTGCGCTTTCTTGGCTGACTGGGTAACTTTTTTCTTGTAGAGGTCAAAGGTCAGGCAGGCCAGGTCTTCTGAAGCATATGTTAGTTGATTGGAGAGACTTTTATGTCTATGTGCTATGAGAAAAACTTCTGCTTTGTGTGTGTGTGTGTGGCAGTGGTCTCCTCCCATAGAGTACAGCTGTATTTAGACGTGAAACCTCAGTCCTGAAATAAACACTTCACTCCCTCAAGCATTATGAGAGAACACACACTACACATATAAATACAAATGTGGGAAAGACAAAGCTCTTTTTAAAAGTTAGTAGTTAAAATTATTTGTAGTTTTGTTTTTCTTTCCTCAGCAGTATGGTATCATTTTGTCTAGCCGTTCTACTCGGGTAGTAGGTGTGCTTGAAGGTGAACTTTTAGATGATAATACAGATTTATTTTGTTTAGTATATTTATATATATATTTTGTGAATATGAAATTATTCTGTGAATTTATTATATCTATATGAAATTATTATTTAAAAATGCAGAAATTACTGAGCAGAGCTATGTTTTTAGGGCGAGTGCGTATAAGACAGAAATAGAGAGATAGGTGGAGAGAAGGAGAGATTGGCACAAGGAGATAGAGAAAAATGGACAGAACTGCTGGGAGACAGATGGAGAGCTGCAATGTACTGTGGTTGTGCTGTTTTAGCTCTGTATGTTCAGTGAGGCAGTAATAACAGCTCTGTGTTCCAGAAAGATACACTGATCTCTAATTAACATTATACACTCCACACAGCCAACCCCAATTCCAAAAAAGTTGGGACGCTGTGTAAAATGTCAATAAAAACAGAATGCAATGATTTGCAAATCTCATAAACCCGTACGTTATTCACAGTGGAGCATATGAAACATATCGAATATTTAAACTGAGGGAAAAAAATTTTTGAATCTGATGGCCGTAACACGTCTCAAAAAAGTTGGAATGGCGGGGGGGAGGGGGGTTGGGGGCGAAGAAAAGGCTGGAAAAGTAAGTGTTAGTAAAAAGAAACAGCTGGAGCTTAATTGGGAACAGGTCAGTAAGATGGATCTTTGAGAGGCGGAATCTCTCAGAGCTAAAAATGGGCAGAGGTTCACCAATCTGCGAAAAACTGCGTCTACAATTTGTGGAACAATTTCAGAATAATGTTCCTCAGCGTAAAATTGCAAAGACTATGAAAATCTCATCATCTACAGTACATAATATCATCAAAAGTTTCTGAGAATCTGGAGAAATCTCTGTGCGCAAGGGACGAGGGTGAAAATCAATACTGCATGGCCGTGATCTTCGGGCCCTCAGGCGGCGCTGCATTAATAACAGGCATGATTCAGTAATGGAAATCACTGCATGGCTCAGAAACACCTCCAGAGCGTATTCTTCATGCCATCCACAAATACTGGTTAAAGCTCTATCATGTAAAGAAGAAGCCACATGTGAACATGATCCAGAAACGCTGCTGTCTTCTCTGGCCAAAAGCTCATTTAAAATGGATGTCAGAAACAAGTTATGACCTTCAGTCAAATGCAGTGTTTTTAAGTGCGTGTGTGTGTATCTTTGTGTGTGTGTAGCCAGCACTTCACTGGTTAACTCTGCTCTAGGATCAGATTACACATGATCGGGGGGGGGGGTGTAAACTCGGAGCAGTGAATGGATGAATGGAGTGACTGCAAGAGGAAAGTGAAGAGACTGAAGGAGGGAATGAGATATTAGTGGAAGTCAGAGAGCGAAAAAGAAGAAGGAATCAGAAAATACTGGATGGAATCAAAAATAGAGAGATAGACAGATAGATCTCAGCACTACACCCATGAAGCATCGACATTCCATTCACTCACTGACTGTGATTCAAGTTCTCGGTATCTACAGCAACCAAGGATCCCTGGACAGGTAGACAAGTGTGTGTGTGTGCGTGTGTGTGTGTGTGTGTGTGTAGGTCAGTTTAGTGTAACTGCTAGCAGTTAGTACCAAATTGATGTGTGTATGATGTGTGTATCGTGTGTATGATGTGCATGTGTGTGTTTTGTTAAGACTCCAAATAACTGTTTATTTAAAACATTCATATTACAAATCTCCCAAACTCCCAAACTACACTTCTCTCTGTGCTTTGAGATGATGGTTAGATTTTGTGTGTGTGTGTGTGTGTTTGGTCTTTTTCAGCTCCTGTTTTCTTCTGTTACTTGCTTTCCGCATGAAACCCATGTGTGTCAAATGTGTGTGTGTTTGTGTGTGAGAGAGAGAGAATGAGAGAGCGAGAGAGAGAGTGTTGGGGCTTTATGTACCCATTAATTGTAATACAGGGATTTTCCTCTTGCACACACACATCATTAGAAGTATGAGCTTCAAGCAGAATGTTTATTTAAAACAGCATGTGATGGAAATTTTTATAAATGGTGGAATTGACTTCTTTTTACCTAATTTTCACTCAATTTGTCACTTCCTACCTACCAGTCATCTCTCTCTAAACATGCAACAGCCACCATCCAGGGAGGGTGAAGACTACCCCTTCAATCCCCTTCATGTAGGTTCTCTGAGACACGTGAAGTCATCCAATTGCATCTTTTCAAACTGTTTCTCATGATGCATCACAGGGCAGTGTAACACACCCAGACGATAGTGCTATCCTCCCTCTTCCATATACGTAAGCTCACAGATGCTCATAATTGGCTAGTATCACTGTGATTGACAGGTGATCTCCCACCGATGGGCTGAAGGAGTTTACATTTTTATTTTAAATATTAGATAATATGGGTACACTTTATTATCTGAAGAGTTTAGAGCAGCCGTGTAGGGTTGTTGTCATGTAATGGAGGCTGAGATGGATGCAATTGCAATAAAAGGAATTTTATTTAAAGGGCAGGCAGACGAACTGAAAATGTGACTCAAACTCAGGAACAGGAAACAGAGGTCAGGCGATGTACGAACAACGATGGCAGAGATAATCCACAACACCAAAACCAGAATTGAAACACAGAACAAAAACGGCTGAACATACTTTGCACTAGAACAAAGAAACACGAGGGCTTAAATATACAAACAAATCAAAGGTCAAACTCAAAACAGGTGCAAGTAATCAAAACACATGAGGGAGACAACGAATGATATGACATGGGTGGAGATAAGACATGAATCAAACCAAAACACATGTAGCAACATAAACAAACATGGCAAGGGTGCCCCCAAGGGTGCAGCACCTTCAAACACTCCCCCTGGCAGTCCAGCCCTCCTGCGTAAAATGTCCACACAAAACACAAGGTCCCAAGGTAGGCATTGTCCAACATGTTGACTTTTCCCAGAGGAGCTGGGGAGAAGATATGGGGCCTACTGGCAGGAAGCAGGTGGTGGGCCGGTGACCTCTTAACTGGGATTTGGTGGCAGAGCTGCAATGAACTTGTCGGGGTCAGGTGGCAGGGATAGGACAGTCTTGCCTGGGTCAGGTGGCTGGGTTGGGACAGGCTCGTCATCGGTCTCAGGCAGGAGCAGGGCATGGAAGGCCAAGCTGTTGACCTCTGGCATGAGCAGGTCATGGGACATGCAGGATTTGGTAGGCCGCACCATCATCTTCAGGTGCGAGCAAGACATGGGCCCCATCCTATCGACGTCTGGCTGGAGCTTAGGTGAGGAGGCCACCTCGTAGGCCTCTGGAGGGAGCTCTGCAGGGGTGGCTGTGCCATCAGGCAGGAGCAGGATTTGGGAGGCTGTGTCATCAGCTTCACGCCTGAGCAGGACATGGACGGCCGCACCATCAGCCTCAAGCAGGAGCAAGACTTGGGAGGCCATGCCACTGGCCTCTGGCATGAGCAGGGCTTGGGAGGCTGCCTCGCTGGCCTCTGGATTGAGCTCTGCAGGGGAAACCATCCTGTTGGAACTTCAGCCACTGCTTCTCTTTGGGCTTGGGGTCCAACAGGCTTTCAAAATATAGCTGGCACTGAAACAGGTAGCTTTCTGGGTGGAACTTTAGTGCTGTTGAAGGGGGCCAGGGGATATAGGAAAGTCTGCTGGGGAAAATGGACTGAGTTGAACGCCGGCATGGTCAGCCCTTGCTGCTACACCCATGCTGTAGGCAAAGTAATCTGTCATGTAATGGAGGCTGAGACGAATACAAATACAGTAAAGTTTTATTTAAAGGGCAGACAGACAAATCCAAAATATGAATCAAATTCAGGAACAGGTAACAGGCAGATGTCAGGCGATCTACAAACAACAAACAAGGTAACAAAACAAGATCACGAACCAGAATTGCAACACTGCAAAAAAACAAAAGAAAACATAAAAACCCACCCAGTAGCATCTGGAAGGCACAACATTCACCATTACTTTGCACTAGAACAAAGAAACACGAGGGTTTAAATATAACTAACTAATCAAAGGGCAAACTCAAAACAGGTGCAAGTAACAAAGACACATGAGGGAGACACCCAATGACAGGACATGGGTGGAGACAAGACATGAATCAAAACAAAACACACATGGCAACATAAACAAACATGACAGCTCGGAAACACGCTGTAACACTGTGGGCTGCTTATGCCTACTGAGCGCTGCGAGAAGAGTGGGAACAGATGCGTTTGATTATGTGGTGGCCGTTCGGTGATATGAGGTACGACACAGTGAGCTGTCATTTCTATTTTCATTCTGGGTAATAAGTACTCACGTTTTATTATACATACACAGCAATAATCCTCGGTGTTTCGTTAACACTGCTTGGTGTCTCCATGAGTCCGTTCATATGAAGAAACAATCCAGCCGAAGTTGTCTGCTTTTATGACGTTTAAATGCCTGCAATACAATCAAAACGTGGCAGGAAATAATTGTGTGGTTGAGGCATTAATGATTTTAAAAAAAGGTCGTGTCTCTCAAAGACGTAACATCATCTTTTGTGCAAGAATTTTTAATCGACACATCAACACTTGTTACACAAACCTCAACAGCGGTGACAATCAACAAAACATTCAGATAAACCGATCGACTCTGAACATCACCAAACAAGCTACTAAAAAGTCACAATAAAAATAAAAGCAGAAAAAACAGTAAGACAGTTTAGCTGCATCATTTATTCATGCCGCAATGCATGCTGGGAATCACGGATGAGTTTTGTACTATGTACTATGCTGGCATCCAGCATGCACAACAAATGCGTTTTATAAACACACTGTTACAATGTAAACACATTAAAGAGCCAAGCCAACAAATAAAGGGAACACTAATCACCATAACGGTGAGTATGCACTACTTGCACAATACTGAACATGTAACTCCTTGTTGTTATTAGTGTGATTTCCATATTTATTAAATGTAATCTCTCTCTCTCTCTCTCTCTCTCTCTCTATCAGCTGGGATGACAGCAGTTCCGTCAGCAGTGGGGTTAGTGATACGATCGACACCGATGACATCAACACTAGTTCCTCCATCAGCTCGTACACACAAACATCTGCTGCATGCAGAACCCTGAGCACCCAGGTGAACACACACACACACAAAATCTAAAGACATATATAACGCAGCAGATAAACGTGCAGCCGAGAGATTAAGGCGTGGCTTGTTTAATCGATTTCTTTATCGTGATCAGTATGCCAGAGCAGAAGTTTCCAACTAGCGTGGGTATTAGACTTTTTGCAGAGGATTGGAAAATGCTGCTGTTTAACATTTTACATATTTAACATATTTCATAAACACCAGAGTGTTGTTTTAGTAGAGTAGGCTAAGCCTTTGAAATGTGTTTCTGCTGGTGTTAGACAGCAATGTAGGTAAGATGACAAAGAAGTCAAGAAAAAACCCACAAACTACATCTGACATGAGTCTATTCAAGTCTATTGAATGTCTACAAAATAGACTATTAAGATGGTCTAAGCTCTAAAAGCTCTAAAACAGTCTTATTTCATGGATGCTTTAATGTTGGATTAATATTAATATTATTCACATTACACTGAAACCCACAACCCTAAACCAAACAGAGATCCCTTCTGAAGAGGCTTCCCAGGCGTAAAGTCGCTTTCTGAAACCGAAGTGTCCGACCAGCCCGCACATCTCCTCTGTGATTGGCTGGTAGAGATATTGAATGAATAGGGGGCAGAAACCAGTGGGGTGCTTATCACAGAAAGTGCTGGCTGTAGAGTATCTATTACTTTAAGTGCAATTCCCATATCAAGAGGGAATGGACTTCCAGCAGTTAAGATACATTTATAGACAAATTCTCAATACTGAATTTATAGTATTAATCAGAAGTTGGAATGATATTAAATAGAGATGCACCGATACTAAATTTCTCAGCTGATACCGATAAACGATTATCCAGAGTGATATCGGCCGATACCGATACCGACAGTTTTGCCTTTTATGCCTTCTTTTAAATTAATAATAATTCATTGCACAATTCTGAAAGAAATGCAAATAAAAACTTTATTCTTTCCATTTCAACACGTTGTTTCACAGTAACTGGTCTAATAAACAGAAAACACATTACTCTAATTAACATGAACACATTAACTAAATTCTGAAGATTAAAGTAAGATTTCTTAACTTATTGAATGTTATTAATTCATATAAACAGAATTAATTACATTAATTAACCTCCTGTTAGTCTCACATTCACTCAGCACAATCAAAAGCATTTCTACTTCATCACTGACATCACACTGGTAATATATAATATAAACTTTTTTATATATTAACATTAACTGCATATGAAATACACTACTCTACAAATATATTTTTCTGTGCAATATATACTTTTTTGTCAACTAATTTTCATTTAAATCTTTCAACGATGTACTACTGCTTTAATTCAACGCAGCAAAAAAAAAAAAAATTGACTCAACGGCGAAACTCCCGCTTCACTGCTGCTCACTTCCGGTGTAAAATTTTAGTGCAGAGATTACAGAGATTACACACTGCAGTTTTATCGTCATTCCACACAAGAGAAATCATCTTAAACACAGCACGAAATCCATGTGTTTTCCCGCCTTCTTTTGATTGACAGGATATAATCGGCCCTGATCATCGGATATCTTTAAACTATTGGCCATCAAAAATTGCCTTTATCCATCGGTGCATCTGTAATATTAAATAGACTTGCCAAGAGAGATTGGTGCTAGAGACTTGAGGCTATTCACTACTTGACTCTTCAGTTATTGATCTATACATAACATATTGGGTCATTACAGATATGCAAGTGCACATATAAGCATCAGTCAAAATCTTTCACATTGTGTCTGAATGCACGATTCATTATTAATACACTTACAGAGCATGGTCTTGCCATTATCAAATGTGTGAAAGATAATTATTACTTAAATAATCTTTTGCCATATTGTCTCAAATGGTAATCGCGCTGTTCATATTTTCTCATTGGGTTTATACGTTTATAGCCGCAGACCGATGCTGAGAAACATTCAGCAGCCGAGCGCAACTCAGGCTGGTCTTGTGATGAAGTCAAGAAATCGGACGGAAGTTCAGACAGCAGCGTGAAAATGGAGTCCGGCTCAAAATGGCGGCAAAAAAATGGTGCTTCTGATGTATCGGACGAGTCGGATAAGGGAGGATCTGGGAAGAGGGGTGGTGCCATCTCTCAGACCGGTTCATGGAGGCGGGGTATGAGTGCCCAGGTCGGCGTGACTACGCCACGCACAAAAAACACGACAGTCACCTCAGGACCAGGCATGATGAAAACACACGGGACCGGTGGGTGTGCTTTAGTTATACTGCTACATTGGCCATCTGTCCTAACAGGACTTCTTGATCGTGGTCATTTTCTGTTTGAATACACATACTTTGTAATTGTTGGTGTGTGAGGGTCTGTGTGTATTTCTTATAATGCTCTAACAGCCATAGGTTGGTTTAGTATCCTTGATATTAGCATACTAATCTCATACACTAATCACTAATCAGCTGAGTGGCTAGCAGGTTATATTCTACATAACTGTGAGTTACTAAAACAGTGGGTGAAATTCTATTCTTTAGTAACTCTCGTTTCTGAAGCAGTATGTGAGTACAAATGATATTTATTAGGTTAACGCAGTAACTGTTACTTATTATAATAAATATACAAGACTTTTATTTGTGCCGTCTCTCATTTGTAGCTAAAACGGATGACGCTAAGGTGTCAGAAAAAGGCCGCATTTCTCCCCACGTTAACAACATCCAAAGCTGCGACCCTGCCCCGTCCCGTGTTTCCTTCGGCTTTAAGAAACCCACCTCCGGGTCCATGTCTGGTCACACTGCTACGGCAATGACCTCCAGTACAGCCATGGTGCCAGCTAGCAGAGTCATGGTCATCAGTGGCTCGGCCACACTGGGGAAAATCCCCAAATCCACAGCGCTGATGGTGGGTGGAGTCAGATCTGGCCTGAAAGGGTCAGCAGCACCAGAGTGCACCATGGTGACTCAGGAGGATGGCTGCCTAGCAACCAGTGTCAGGTCGACACTGCAGTATCGTAGTCTACCACGACCTTCGCGCTCCACACACAACCGCTCCTCCACCAGCAGCATTGAATCAGGATCGAGCAGCCGAGGCCCTGCCATCACTGTCACCGTCTCGGCTAGTAAGACACGAGAGTCCATCCCCAACGCGAAAACCAATCAGACGGACAAGGATAAGGGCGGAGTCTCAGAGACGGACAACTTGAGACAAAACGTGGTTGGCTCAAGTTCAACAATTCCGCAGACATCGAGACAAGGGAGTAAATATAAAGAGGTTTCATCACCCACACTACGCAGGTACACACACACACACACACACATTAAATGTTTTTTTGTGAGGACTTTCCACTGACATCGTTATTAATGCACACATTAATGCTATGTCTAAATCTAACCCTAACCTCAGTAACCAAAAGGAACCCCTTTGGCTCTTTCAGTTTTTTAAATAACAGCTGTGGTTTAAAAAAAAAGCAAAAGCCAGTTTTTCTCCAGGCCATTCAGATGTCCTCACAAAGGTCAAAACTGTCTGATATTCATATCTTTGTGGGGACATTTGGTCCTCATTGCGATATAAAAACATGTACACAAGAACTGTGTTCAAGGGGTCACTTACCTGTGAGCTGTTGCCCCCCTGTGGGCTAAAGTGATACTTAGCTTAAATATTGGTTCAAACATTTTGTGTTTGCTTTCAATAAGATCAGACATAATCAGTATATAAGATGGTAAGTTTTAAGTGGTTTAAAAGTAAGATGGTAGGTGAATGGAAACAATCCATGAATACCAAAAATTAAGGACTTATAAGAGTTATTTGACTAGCTAGCTGACTGGGTAACTAGCTAGACCATGCTGTTAAGTTAATTTATTCCATTTGCTTAACATTAATGCCTGCCATAAAGTCAGAAAATGCTAAAGTTCTCTCAACTCTTTAATTTGTACTTGTCATACGCCCTGTCTTTATTTCAATCTTCTTGTCCTATTTGTCTTTAGACTTTTTGGAGGTAAAGCTGCTAAGCAGGCCACTGCCACAGAGAACCTGAAGAACTCTGTGGTCATTTCAAACCCTCATGCCACAATGGGACATCATTCTGTACCCTCTGCTGGACTCCTGGACTCCCCCTCAGCAGGCAGTAGTGGGGGTGCAGGGGGCAGCGAGCAGGTGTCCAGCCCTGGCTCGGGCTACTCGGGAGGCACGGGCACATGGGGCCACCCTTCTGTCAGCAGCATGCACACCAGCTCTGACTCTATTGACATGTCTGTCAGCAGCGGACATCAGCGTGACAACGGCCACCAGCCAATCACTCGCACTGGAAGCGCCAAGACGGAGAGGTGAGGCAGATGAGAGGAAGCAACAGAGGTCTTTGAATAGGATATTTAGGTATTTGGATACATAGTTATCCGGATGGGGTATTTGGACAGGGGCAATTCTTGGTGCATTTGTTTGAGGTGTTGGGTGTTCTATTCAGCTGGGGTATTTAAACAGGGTTTTTATATTTGGGTTCTTTTTGTTTTTTAAATAGTGGATATTTAACAGGGGTATTTGAGATAAGTAGGGAAATTGCTAGGTATTTAAATGAGATGTTTAGACAGGCACAGTGCCTTGCGGAAGTATTCACCCCTCATGTTATTTTTCCTGTTTTGTTTCCTTACAACCTGGAATTAAAATAGATTTTTTGGGGGGGGGGGTTGACATTTGATTTACACAACATGCCTACCACTTTGAAGATGCTAAATATTTTTTATTGTGAAACAAACAAGAAATAAGACAAAAAAAACAGAATACTATCTCTGCTGTGGAGCTTTGCAGCTCCTTCAGGGTTATTGTTGGTGTCTTTGTTGCCTCTCTGATTAATGCCGTCCTTGCCTGGTCTGTGAGTTTTAGTGGGCGACCCTCTCTGGGCAGGTTTGTTGTGGTGCCATATTCTTTCCATTTTTTAATAATGGATTTATTGGTGCTCTTTGGAATGATCAAAGTTTCAGATATTTTTGTTAATAACCCAACCCTGATATGTACTTCTCCACAACTTTGTCTCTGACCTGTTTGGAGAGCTCCTTGGTCTTCATGGTGCCGCTTGCTCAGTGGTGTTGTAGACTCTGGGGCCTTTCAGAACAGGTGTGCATGTATACTGAGATCATGTGACACTTAGATTGCACACAGGTGGACTTTACTGAACTGATTATGTGAATTCTGAAGGTAAATGGTTGCACCAGATCTTACTTAGGGGCTTCATAGCAAAGGGAGTGAATACATATGCACGCGCCACTTTTCCATTTTAAATTTTTTTGAATTTTTAAAAGCATGTAATTGTTTTCATTTCACAGCACCAATTTGGACTATTTTGTGTATGTCCATTACATAAAATCCAAATAAAAATCTGTTTAAATGACAGGTTGTAATGCATCAAAACAGGAAAAACGCCAAGGGGGTGAATACTTTTGCAAGGCAAAATAGGACAGGGATTTGGGATATTTGCATATGGACAGTACAGTATATGTTTTTGGATTGCGCGTTACAGTAGAATGAACAGATGAAATAACCGAGCGAGATCATTTGGATGGATTTATTTGATTGTATAGTTGGACAATTTGAACAGGGTATTTAAAATGGGGTTATTTGGATGGATTTGTTTGAAATGTGTATCCAGATGGAATGATTGAGGTAAAAAGAGTATTTGAATAGTCAATTGGTTTTGATGTTAGTCTGTGTTGGTATTCAGGTTGGGAAATCGGGTCAGTGTTTGGTTAAGATATCTAAATGGAGTATTTGGAATGGAGTGACGTTCGAAGGTCTGGAGTTTCCCAATAACGTATACATATTTCTTCTTATACCCACCCTCCCAACCGTCTTCATCTCTTTTTGTCTCTTCCAATCCCTAATTCCTCTATTAGTCCCTTCTCTTCCCCTTCTGCTAGTCCCAAATTCAGCCGCAACACCTTGCCTCGGAAACAGGACAGGTAAAGGTGTCTGTGTGCTTAACCACTGCTTACTAACACCTGTGGTTTTCTGTGCGTTTTGTCTTTTGCCCTTGCTCTGATTTTTTTATTGCCACCCCCTAGTGGTTACATTGCCTAAATGCTTTGCTGAACCCAGCTAATCTAGCAGCTTCTTGATTTAATTTGCTATCACAGAAAGTGTGTGTGTGTGTGTGTGTGTGTGTGTGTGTGTGTGGGCAATCTGTGCCAGCACATTGTGTTTAAGTTCAGCTTTTTGATGTCCCCTTCTGTCGTTGTGTAGCTTTATCCTGGAACAAGCTGCTAGCATGCTGATGTCGAGTAAATCTTTGCTTGTCAGCTCAGTCAGATTTAATAACAGCTTTCACATCACACACACACACACACACACACACACACACACACACACACACACACACACAGAGTGCTTCAGTATTGAGAGTGTATTATACTGAAGGTATTTTTTTTTTACCAGAAAATGATTTGTCAATTGGAGGACCTGTGATACTTTCCTGCAGGTACACCCCTTCACCGCAGCTCCGCCCGGACGAGGCACGTGATTGGCTACGCTCGCATTCCATCAGCGGATTGCAGGACTCAGTCAGTAACTCACCGTTTTCTACTGGCTCCAGTGTGACCTCGCCGTCCGGGACACGGTTCAATTTCGGACAGCTCGGTAAACCTTTACTTCTTTATGTTCAGCAACATGAATCAGGCTTTTTTTAAAAAAAAAAAAAAAGAATAATAGCATTGTTTGTATGAGTATTCAAGTGTGTGTGTGTTTGCAGCCAGTCCCACCACAGCAGCTCAGATAAGCTTTGTGAGTCTGCGCAACAGCAGTCTGA
The DNA here is from genome assembly GCA_024331685.1 of Stegophilus panzeri. NCBI lineage: Eukaryota > Metazoa > Chordata > Actinopteri > Siluriformes > Trichomycteridae > Stegophilus > Stegophilus panzeri. Next base: position 29,877,936 of record JANDJT010000002.1, on the reverse strand, counting down.
CCAATCAGGACGCAGCGCTGGAGACATGCAACGAGGGCCGCCTGAGGAACTCCTGCGTCTCGCTGGACGAGAAAACCCGCATCATGAGTCGTTCGGCCTCCTTCAGAGACGGCTTTGAAGAAGGTGAGGGAACAGGATGGAGCGATGGAGGGAGGTGGTGGCTCTGGAGTTAAGGGTGTTGAGCAGAAGGTTGAGTTCAAATCTCCCACAACACCTTGAACCATCTCCTGCTCAGCTTCTCAACTGTAAGTGGCGTTGGGTAATACACATCGGGCAACAGGAAGGAGGATAAACGGACGAGGATAACTCATGAAGAGTGGGAGAGATTGAATGATAACGAAAAAGGAGAAACGTATGAAGACGGATTGAGGAAAAGTAAAACAATAAGGATCGTAAATGTTAGATAATACGAATACGAATGCGAGTTGAATCAGGAGAGACAGAGCTGCCGTGTCATGTCGTTCATTAACTGTTATTCTTTAGCAAGTCTGTTCTTTCCTTCACTGTATCATTATCCCTCGCTCCACCTCTCCATCTGCTGTGTGGCGTTACATAATCCATCCATTCATAAAAAAAACAACCCTCTGGGCAAAAACTATGTGGTAGTAGTTTTGTAAAACAAGATCAGTGTATCAGATATAAAAAACATCTCTCTCTCTCTCTCTCACACACACACACACACACACACACACACACACACACACACACTGGGTGGTTCTCCTTCTTTTTCTCTCCTGTCTGGTGGT
>JANDJT010000002.1:29779108-29800328 GCA_024331685.1 Stegophilus panzeri | reverse complement strand
GGTCAGGTGTCCACATACTTTTGGCCATGTAGTGTGTGTGTGTAAAATGATTGTGGTCATTAGAGAAACCAAGGGAACCAAATGAAATAAAGCTTCATGTTGAAAAACATTGTAGTGTTAGTACATTAGTAAAAAATGTAATGCATGTTGTGTTGCAGAGGTGTATGTAAAGTAAGTGTGTGTGTGTGTGTGTGTGTTGCAGGAGGGATTTATCCGTGTCGATCATGACTACGTACTGAAATCAGCAGAACTAGCCAAAGCTGGTGGTTGCACACACTTCCACCTGGAGTCATCTAAAGGAGCTGACAAAACCAGCAGTTTCCTTTATCTAAATACCAAGGTATGAATTCACACACACACACACACACACACACACACACAAAATGCACCACCAATAAGTGATGGATAATAGTTTATCTATGTTATAAACATGGATAGATTGCCTTGGTTTGCGTGTTATCTGTACTGTTGATCCAGGATGTTGTAGGTTTGTATAGTTTTGTATAGTTGTTTATCTGTGTGCTGGTGTTGTGTTGCAGGGAAAAGTTGAAGCAGATGTAGAGCAGCTGGGCTTTGAGCGATACTCCATCTACAGACCTGCGTATGTTACTCATTTTGCCTAGAACACTTCGTTACACTTATTACTGCACAGCTGGCATGAAACAGGGGTGTGAACATAACCCACAGTTCAGTAAATGTGATTGGCTCAGCTGATTCAGTTCAGCTGAATTGTTCGCAATATATCTTACGTTATAAGATTGCAGTCCCACAATCTAATACGATTCTCAGTTATTGGAATAATAATAATAATAATAATAATAATAATTCAGGCTATACTACAGTTTTCATGCTTCTCAGGGTGGTGTTGACATGGGCTTGTTGTCATCAGGAAATGAGGGTCATAACATAAGTTAAAGACAAAAGCCACCAAATTTATTGGTACATATATGGCCAGATAATAAGCATCAGGGGGTGTAACACCAATATAACAAACAAAAAGACCAGTAAATGAGTTTTCATCTGCCTCCCATCTGGACAGACGAATCAAAGATAGAGTTGTTTGGCCACAGTAACAGCCGACATGTTCGACACAGACCAAAGACAGCTTTTCAGGAGAAGCACCTCATACCAACTGTGATGCACAGTGGTGGAAATGTTATGGTTTGAGTTTGCTTCTCTGCCTCAGGGACTGGACTGCTTGCATTCAAAAGTACTAAAATAGTATTTTAGCATTTCATTTTTCCCCCATGTGTCATAGGTCATAGAGTGGGCTAAAATTGACAGGATCATTGGTGAACACATTGGTGGAATGAATTAGGAATGTATAGATGCATGTATAAAATATATATATATATAAAGTGTGTACTGTTTCTATATTTATTACTGAAGTCTGCTACAGATGTTTAGATTGATTGATCTGATTTCAGAGTGCTCTTGGTGAACAGAGAGGAGAGCAGACCAGCCGAATGGGTGGCACGCAAATTTCTCGGAGCGTTCTCCTCCGTGTTCCCCACAGCGATGTCCATCCCCATCACCACCGTGGCTCGAGCCATGCTGATCAACACACTCATTGAGGGAGAGAAGAAAACCGAGATCCTTGAAAACAAAGCCATTAATAACCTCGGCAAGATTGGGGAAAAACATTAAACTGTGGATTGTTCAAGTCGCATGTATCAAGTACAATCGTTGCTTTAATTTCCTACTCCATTTAAAAGGGATGTTTGGTGGTTTGGTGATATTCTGTTCAGAGACTTTAAATTGCCTTGCGTAAAAACATAACGGATCTTTCTGTTCAACTGTGAGCCTTTAACATGAGGGTTATGAGTTCCCCCTAATGGCGAGGGTTCAATAGAAGGGTTTGTAGATCCGCATCCCTCTCATATTTCATTACTTGACCTGGCTGTTTTGTGCAATTCACTGTATGATTTATTTTTATTAGGTTTTTTTTTTTTTTTTTTTACTGATGACCAGATATTTTTTCCTTGAATATCAGTTAAGGTTAAATTATTTTTGAGGGAATTATAGTTAGATTAACTACTTCTGTACAATACATTGCAAAGTCTATTAAAAAAATCCATAATGAAAAAAGATATTTACAGTTCTCTATTTAAAAAAAAAAAAAAATAAATAAAAAGTTAAGATCACATTTACATACATATTTGTATGTATGTATGTACATACATTACATACATTGTATGTAGCTGTACTCACTACATTGTTGTGTTGGATGTATTTCAGGTTGTTGTTGTCATTGACCCCATGCTGAGGTCCAGAGAGCACATGCGCAGGTTTTCCTCAAGGAAGTCTATATTTTGATCCTGACACGCCTTTCAGTTCCTGCTGTTAAAAATCAGTCCCTTATTATTATTATTATTATTATTATTATTATTATAGAGCTTCACTGTAGGAATTAAATTTTGATAAAACTCTCATACCCTAACGTAAATTGATTATGCTAATGATCATGATGAATAAAATGAATATGCAAATTAGTCTACAGTATAGTGTAACAGAGAACCGGCACTAACTTGTCTCTCGGACGCTCCACAACATTAAATCTAACTTCAAACCGTCTGCTTTGTGTTATTCTTTACGTGGTGAAGTTATGTGCATTAACATACTGTAAAATACACAATCATAAAATCATGGAATCAAAACTGAAGCATTTCCTGTGTGTGAACGAAAGACTGAAGGTCAATTATTCATAACTGAGATATGTCGTGATTATCTGTTAAGTGAGAAGTGCAACGTTTTGATCTATAAATATGTAATTAATTAATTAATCCAAAATGTACCGTTTTTGTTGTTTTGTTTGTTTTTTTAGGTTCGGAATGCAAAATCAGATACTGTGTTGTAACCAGGTATTATTTGACTCATTAACCATCTATTTAAATAAAAACAAACGAACAAAACTGCAACTACTACTTTTTTTCCATTCAGAGTTGTCAGGTCTGTACAGTAGAATAACATGGTTTACAAAAATAAACGTAATGTTCCAAACTCATAACTAATGTTCTCTAAAATGTGCATGAATAGATTAAGTAATTATCACAGTAGAAACCGCTTAGAATTTTATCATTTGTTTCTTGCAGTAGCAATTAATCAGGATCTTGCAATGTCCCTCGGGATCAATAAAGTATCTATCTCTCTATCTATCTAGCTGAAAAAAACCCAATAGAAACCGTTACAGAAATTTGAATGGTTATAATGGGAATTATATTGGTTTTAATGGAAACTATAATGGTCCTTGTGAGTCTCTACTGGTAATGTGTTGGGTACTATTGGTGGCATGTTAATGTCTAGTGGAAACCAATACCAACTATTAAAACCTAATAGAATATGACCCAATACACACTACATTTGTTAATGGTTTTAATGGTGTTTGTAGTTGAAACCATTAGAATTTCTGTAATGGTTTCTATTGGTTTTTTTTCAGCAGGGTATTCAGTTCAATTCAGTTATATTTGTATAGCACTTTTTGTTAAAAAGTGGACATTGTCCCAAAGCAGCTTTACAGAAATATATAAACACAGGATACAGATTTTAAATGTATGAATTTATCCCTAATGAGAGAGCCAGTGGTGACGGTGGTGAGGGAAAACTCCCTGAGACGATATGAGAAAGAAACCTGGAGAGGAACCAGACTCTAAAGCGAACCCATCCTCATCTGGGTGATTACAGTTTTTACCTGAAGTCTGTTTTGTTGAACTTCTCCACTGTTCACTGATGGAGACTTGAGTGCAGAACTGTTTGTGGTATTTGTAGCCCTAAAGCTATTATAGCAATTGTAATATTAGTATCTATGTATTGATTGATCTAAACATCAACGGTACTTCCGCTTCAACCATTCTCACCCGGAAGACGTCAGAAGAAGTACTGAAAGATGGTCGTATGACTGAGGATTTAAAATGTCAATTGCAAAGTCATGCTACATGTTCATAACTAGAAAGAAAAGGCCAGATAACGTACAGCTTAAATGATATGGTCAAAACATGGAAAGGGTAACAGAGTTCAAATATTTAGGGTTATGGTGAGAAATGTATATGGAGGAATCATATTGAAGCAAAATGTTGCAGATCAGTTGCTGGTTATGAATGTGGAGCAGACAAACGATCACTTATGGATATGTGTAGGGCCTGAATACAGTTGTGTGTTGATTATGGATGTATACTGGGGGTATATTATATAATGGGGGTATACTGTCTGGCGCAGCAGCCAAAAGTGTATTGGAAAAACTTTAAAACACTGCCTACTAATGCATTTCTTGTGTGACAAGTTACCATTATATCTAAGACGTTCAAAGTTATCATTGGTATATTGGGTTAAGTTACAAAGATCTGGAGAGGATACAAAGGCTACAACGGTGCTGTGTGATTGTTGGGAATATGCACAACAAAGAAAGGTAACAGAGAAAAAGCCTACTATGTAGGCTTTAGTGATACAGGAACTAAAGATGTGTGTTCTACCAGAAGACGAAGTGCGGGGCGATTAAGTGCTCGCAAAACAACACCTTCCAAGAAAAAAAAAAAACAATTCTATCTGTTCTTGTACAGAGACATTGTGACAAATCACAGATCATGCTATAAAACTGATCAGGGGTATAAATATCCTCCATGGATATTCCCAGTGCCCAAGGTCGTTCATCTTGTGGAACAGAAGACAGAATGGTCTGAAAGGAATGTGGGTAATATTGGCTATATTGTCCATGATTATGTGAGAAGGAATTATCTTAATTACACGTCAATATTTACTGATGGATCTAAAGACCCGGCGAGTGAGCATGTAGGAGCAGGAGTTTATTGTCGTCATATGCAAAAGAATTCATGATAGAGTATCTGTATTCACAGCTGAAAGAGTTGCCACAATCCTAGGATTACAACAGATAGAAGAGGTAAGGCTTGAGAGAGTTGTAATTTGTTCAGACTCTTAGTAGCTTGAACTCAAAAGAAACATCCAGAGATGATTTATTGCTGGGAATATTTACAATAACGTTAAGAATACAAAGAGTTGGAACTGATGTGCAGTATTGTTGGGTTCCTGCTCATGTTGGTGTAGAGGGGAAATGAGAAAGCAGAGCACTGAAGAGAAATGAGAATGAACTAATGAAAGTTCCCTTTGGAAAAGGTGAGGCCAAATCGTTCATCAGAAAAGCAGCAGGATGCAGATATCAAAAAGGGAGACACTATTTACAGCATTCAAAAACCAATCATGGTGAAGGCATGTAAAGGGAAGTGTCGAAGAGGAAGTGGCTCTTTCAAGGTTAAGACTGGATTAAAGTCAACTCTTTATTTAAGTGCGTTTCTGATCAACGTGACGCTTGTAATATCCCAGAAAATGTCGAGCGTGTCATTTTGTGGTGTAGTAAATAAAGCGCAGAGAGGATCGTTTTACGTGAAAGGAAATATGAATATGAAAAACCTGGATGGAATTTAAAAGGGATTTTAAGGATGAATGAGAAAATGAAGGCTCTCCTTGTTGTTTTAAAAAAAATACAAGATATATATATATATATAAAACCTAAAGTATGTAAAACCCTGATATTACACCCTCATGTACAGTAGGTGGCGGTATGCACCTCTATATGCTGGTTTGCTATCCACCATTAAACTGAAAGAAGAAGAAGAATCCAAAATGGCGGAATACACAGGTAACACGTGAAATATGTAAATATTGTTGATTATCTGTTTCTTAGAATGTTTGTCGTCGTGTTTTGAAAAGACTTTAACATAGATTAATAAACTAAACGTTTCGGTTTTGTTCCAGAAGAATCCTCGGGCTTTAATAATAATAATAATTTTGTCTTGTTACAACTTCACTATGTGCTCCTATACTTCAACAAACAAAACATGTCAATAATATGCAGAATTATACAGTAGATAAAGGTATTGTTATTACTGATGACGACAATAATAATAATAATAATAATAATAATAATAATTATTATTATTATAATTATAATTATAATAAAAATACTCTAATCCATGTCTCTGTTAGATTTGGAAGGTGTCTCCATGGAAGAGCATTCAAATGAGTATATGTAGATATAATCTATATAAACCTCGCAGGTTTTTAATTAGATGTTAATCGAAATCTTTCTTGAGGATAAAAATAGACTGTGTGTTCTTACAGGCTGTGTTAACAGAGTTTACAGCACTGTATCAGACCCCAAAGCTTCTGTGGCCCCAAGCCTGACCACCTTTTTAAATTATTTATTTATTTATTCCAGAATTATATCTTAATTATAATTATACAGGACTGTTGTAACATTTCTACGTTTTTACTTTAGTAATGCATGTGTAACGTATGGAACGAAAAACAAAAGGGATATTTCTTGCACTGACTTACCAGACTAGTTAGAAGAGTGAACTTCAGGGGGAAAAAAAAAGTTAGGTGTGTTTGAAAGGGGGGCGTGTCTTTCCGCTGTCACATCAAACATGATGGCGGTGTGGTACGGCCCGACGCCAAGCAGAGGAGCCTGGTTTATACTTTCCACGTGACTTTGTGTGCTCGTGTAGAAGCCGTGGCAGTGCGAGTGGCATTCTTCACACACTTCCCTTCATGTGTTCTGTACATCAGGAGGATTAAATGTGACATCCACTAGATGTGTCCATGCGGTTTCCAAGTCAGTGCTGACCCAAACCTGTCTGAATTTATATCAGAAGTGTAAACGCAGCGTTATTATATTTCCGAAGATCTCGGTGGCGCAGCCGATGAGGTTCCTGAACTATCTGACAGTGAGGACGAAGACCAGTGGATGGAGGAAGAAGATGAACATGAGACTGCAGAGCGTGTGTTGTGCCTCTTCTGTGACAGGTAACAGCCTCAAACATGTACCAGAAAAGTCGTTTGCGAATAAGCAATAATATGATATGACTCTTCCTGTGGTATCCTCTTTCAATGGTCTTTGTTTGATTGCTTTACCTTAATTCACTGTATGACGCTTATGTAGAACATAACAGCAGACAAGAGGACCATTCTGAAATTGTGGTTTGAGCCAAGATATCCAGGCGAAGCGATGTGCCTTGTAATAAAGTTTAAAAACACAGCGTTATTAGAATGGCTTAGAATGTAAAGACTAATAAAGCTAAATCAAAATCAATCAGATCATGGAGAGGTATTTCAGATTTAATATTACAATAAGTTTAAATGATTAGTTATTACTTATTTGTACACATTAGCATTCATAAAGTGTAGATATAGTGCTGGGAGTAGATTATCTCCTTTGCAAATGCTTGTACGTGTGCTGTGTGCTTTGGCTGTATGGTTAGATAATGCTCAGAGTTTTGTAGCTTTACATACTTTACAAACTACTATATACTAAATAATAATATTAATAGTAATTTTGTCTCGTTATGACTTTACTATATGCTCCTATAGTGTCTTCAACGAACAAAACGTCAATAATATACTGAATAATACAGTAGATAAAGGTCTTGTTATTACTGATGATGACGATAATAATTATAATAAAAATACTCTAATCTGTGTCTCTCTTTGATTTGGAAGGTGTCTCCATTCTGTTTCTGAAACTTTCCATCACTGCCAGGCAGACCACGGCATTAGCATAGCAGATTGGGTGAAAAAGCACAGTAAGTGTGGTCCTTTTAATTACAAGTGAAAGTCTTTTCATAAGTCATTAGCACAGTGGACACATTCAGAAAAACTGCACATTGAAGTGGTACCTCCACTATCAAATACTGGACATGTATTACGATTAACATCTACTAAAGAAAATATACAAATGTGTGAATACAAATAAAGTCAAGCACAACAGAGGCAAAGTAAGGAGCTAAGCAAGCATCTGAGCATGGTCACATAAAATGTATGGGAGAATGGTTTGAATATCCTTTTGATATCTTTTGTTTAGACAGATGTCAAGATGATGTGAGAACAATTTGGGGAAGACTGGACAAAATTTGAAGGAATGACAATTAGCTGTAAGCATATTTGAGCATGTTGTTGTTACTTTTGACCAGTAGGTGGCGCTGGTACAAAATTAGTTGCATAGCATCAGGTCATGGTCCTGAACATGCCTACCAATTTTTGTGTCAGTGCGCAAAGCCATTGCTGAGATACAGCCTCACTCCCTGTTTGGCCCATTACGAGCAAACCGTTTTCAAAGTATTCAAAATTATTTGGATCATTTTCGTGAGGCTTACTCTGAAGAAGACTTGTGCCATTTTGTGTGATGATTGGACAAAATTTGTAGAAGTAGCAAAAAAAAACTATTTTTGACAAAATCCAAGATGGGAATAAATCTAATTAGGCGGAAATTTGTGTCATAGGGTGGGTTCAACGCATCTTGACTCAGGGAATCCAGGGATGCCTGGCTTTTAAATTTTGGATACACGGTTCAAAGTTTATAACCATAAATATACTTCGAAATTTGACACGATGGTGTCGCTAGAGTATTGGCAACACTTGGCCCAAATTTGGTCAGAATGTTCCTTAGACCCTCCCCAATCAGTGTGCCAAATTTCACAACTTTTTACCAGACAGTTCTATGGGCTGCTGTAGACACCCTAGCCAGAAGAAGAAAAAGAAGAATATGAAGCAGAAGAATAATAATAAGAAAAGGTAGAATAACAATAGAGTGCCTACACACCTTTGGTGCTTGGCCCCCTAAATATACACAAGTATGAGAGATACACAAAATATTCATAAATATGGGCGAACACTTTTCTGAGAAACATATTTGCGTTTTACTGAAGTGTCACGATTTTAAGTGCGATATAATACCAGTAAAGTGACTCTGCATATCAGCTTATACAATATTAGTTTAAACAAGAAATAGCTCTGAACATCCACTCTTGGTTTTAGCCTTCAGTTTCACCTCCATTTGTTGTTAATAAGGATAAGCCAACATGATGATCAGAGAGCTACCTATGGGAGAAAAAGCAAGCCATTTCGAAGCTGAGGCATTGCACAAACATTAGGCATAGCCAATACAACAATTTGGAATGTCCTGAATAAGAAAGAAACCTCTGGTGTACTGAGCAACAGCCGAGGAAAACAACACCACCTGATGACGGAATATAAAATGTTTAGTGCATCCATAATTACTATAGTAACCAAACCCAATATTTTATTTTATAATGCAGTACACAGTCTGTCTGGTGGCGATGTCAACTGTTCATGTCATTAAAAGGAACTAAACGATTCATATTTGCCCAGACTTTTATTATAGCTTACAATATTATCATAATATAGATTTAAGGGATTGGTCATTGTTTATCTCAGCATGCTTCTTTTAAGGTGAATGCTGGTATTGTTTTTATAAACACTATATTGAATATATATATTGAATATATTGAATAAACACTGAAGGTATACAATGACTATGTATGTTTATTTGTTTGGTGAGGTTAATTATGGGTTTATTTGTGAATTATGTTCACAGGACTTGATGACTACGGATACATAAAGATGATAAACTATATTAGAACAGCGGTAAGCGTTCATATGATTATTAATAACTATACGTATTGTAAGCAATTTATTTAAATATTTATTGTGTTTTATTATGAAGTGTATTAACCAGAGGTTTAAAGCCTGGTGCGTTTAAAGGTAATGTAAAATGGAAAAAAGAAAGAATCGGAAGTGTGTGATGTCTGTATTTTAGTACATATTTAATGCATAAGTATTAGGTCGTAGTTTTTAGTATTAGATGCTGTACACAAATTCTCATAAATTATTAATTAGTCCTTATTCTTTGTCTGATTTTTTTTTTCCACCCTTAATATGCAAAAGAAAATCGAGATCGAAATACTGCATTATGTATTTCTTGTAGAAGTGCAGCGCGGAGAGTTTGGCTTCGTATTCAGATGGTGTTTTTCCATGGAGCGGAGATGAGTACATGAAGCCGGCTCTGCCTGATGACGCACTACTGCAGATCGGTACAGAACATTACGTTTTGGTACAGGAATTATATTATGACAGAAATGATCGGTACAGGAATTATATTATGACTAAAATAATCCGTTTTTTTGGTCATAGTGTGTTTCCAGTAACTGTTTTTGAGACATGAAAACACCAATAGAGCATATTAGAGTATAGTTAGAATACATTTTCCACATTTTGTTATGCCACAGCCTTATGCTAAAAGTGATTTTGACCCTCTATAATTGAAAGTGAATGAATAATTTTTTTGGTGAATTTATAGGTAAATTGTTGCCGTATGGTAGAAAGTATCATATAGTAAAAAATAAAACAAAGTGTATGAGATTAGTGAGGCAGTGATGACTCGGTGGTTAAAGCCCCAGCACTGCCAAGCTACCACTGTTCGGCCCCTGAGCAAGGCCCTTAACCCTCAACTGCTCAGTTGTATGAATGAGATAAATGTAAGTCGCTCTGGATAAGGCTGTGTGCCAAATACTGTAAATGTAATGTAATCTAATGAGATTACAGGGGGGCACCTCCGGGGTCGGGGGTTTGATTCCCGCCTTTGCCCCGTGTGCGTAGAGTTTGCATGTTCTCCCTGTGCTTCGGGCGTTTCCTCCAAGTACTCCAGTTTATTACCCCAGTCCAAAGACATGTGCTGTAGGCTTCTCTCTAAAAAAAAAAATTGATGTAGTGTGTGAATGTGCCCTGCGATGGATTGGCACCCTGTCCAGGAGTTCCCTGGGATACGCTCTAGGCCCCATGCAACCCTGTGTAGGATGCATGAGGTTACTGCATTTTCCAGACTATAAAACTATAAGCGGAGTTATTTTTTGCCACCTGGTAAGCGTGTAAATGTGTTATCTTCTAGAAAGGAATTACAGTTGTAAAAAGTATGTGGATGGATTTACTCACTGAAAATTACATACACAAATTAGATCCGGACATGTTTTTGGTGAAGTACCTTTTGAATGATTTCTCTCGAATTCTTTACTTTTTTTCCTCTTGAAACATAACATTTAGAAAAATAAGGCGCAATTGTAAAACGTCTGATATTCCATCAGTTTTTTCTTACTTTGATGAAACCTGATAAAAAAGCTCTCGGGGACCGAGTGTTAACAGAGGTTCTGCAGAGAGGAATACTCGGAGATTCTTAACTCCAGGTGTAACAGCTTTTAATGCTTTTAGTGCTTTAGTAGCTTTAGTAGAGTCGATGTAGAAGAAGCAGGAGACGAGGCGTTTAATTACAGAGCCCAAAATGTTTTAGTAATCTGCTACTAATGCTCCAGGCTTTTGTGCTCTACTTCTAATTAAGATACGACTCTGTGTGTATTTAAGTATATAATTAAAAAAAAATAAAATTTGATTTAGTTATTTTTAAAATTTAATCCCGAGTCTTATATTTCTTATGCTTTGGTTTTTTTTTCCATTGTATTATCGCATTTTATCTGTGGAAAATTGCCACGTGATTCTTTTAAAATCCTTTTAAAGGGCGTGTATAGAATTCGAGTCGATCGTGTTATTTAAGTGTTTGTGTTTATATGCACAGATGTGGCGGAGCTGGGCGGAGACGCGGCGTGCGATGACGTGTCCGTGTGGGTTCGGAGAGCACAGCAGGCAGAGGAGAATCTCAGCCGTGCCATGGAAGACCTGCGTAAACTCAAGTCAGGCGTTTACAAGATTTACTTTCACACGATTTAAGTTCATGAGTCCCTTGTTTGTCCTGAGCAGTTAAACTGCCCACTGTTCTTCAGAGAAATCCTCCAGGTCCTGCACATTCTTTACTTTTCCAGCATCTTCTGCATATTTAACCCCTTTCCATCAGCAGCTATATGATGTTGAGATCCATCTTTTCACACTGAGGAGAACTGAGGGACTCGTACACAACTATTATAAAAGGTGCGAACATTCACTGATGTTCAAGAATGTAACACAATACATTAAGAGCCAGGGGGGTGTAAACTTTTGAACAGCATGATCGGTGTCTTATAAATATCTTATTTAGCGTCTGAAGGGCAGGACTAAATGGGGGAAAAAAATCTTTAAACAAAATAAAAACAATTTACAACGATCATCTTGTTCAAAAGTTTACACCCCCCTGGCTCTTAATGTATCATGTTTGCCTTCTTCTGATGGAAAGGGGTCAAATATGCAGAAGATGCTGGAAAAGTAAAAAATGTGCAGGACCTGGAGGATTTTTCTGAAGAACATTGGGCAGTTTAACTGCTCAGGACGAACAAGGGACTCATGAACAGCTCTCACAAAACATAAACACATCATGTCGTTGATCATCCAGGTAACGACACGGTATTATGACTCAAGCATAACTTTTGAACTGGGTAATTTTTATAAATTCATCTATTATCTTGTCTTGTGGACTATACATAAACATCTTATTCAGGACAGAACTAAATAAAAAAAAAAACAACACAGGATTTTTACTATACGTCATGTTGTCGACAGTATTAAGATTTAGCAGATTCTGCAAGGGGTGTGCAAACTTTTAGGCACAACTGTATTTCAAAGATTCTACTTATCACGCGCGTTGTTGTGAGTAATATAATTTGTACTGAAAATGGTTGTGTTAAATTCGAAAATAATGTGTATCGAAGTGCTATAATTATTCACCTAGATTTTATTCATATTTCATGTTGTTGAAATGCTACACACTTACACACTCTGAGCAGACATGAGTTTGATTGTGCAGATATCTCAGAGACGAAACTGATCGATAAGGGAACTGGGGTATGGCCGTGTCTCCGTCCATCCGTCTGTCTGTAAGGATATAAGGTTTTCGTAAGTGAGACACTGCCAGCAGGGGGCGGTGTTGGGCTCGTTTGGTTGTTCGAGACGTGCAGTGAGGTAGGGGGGAAATTCCACTGCGGTGTTTAAGGTTAAGTGCACGTGTACACACACGTGTGTGATTAATGGGGGTAGGAATTAAAAGATGGGGCCCGTGTCCTCTTTGCTGACCTCTATGTGACCCAGCCGTGTGTGTGATTTCAAACAATCTTATTTTAGATTATTTCTTACTCTCACTGTGTTTTTAAATTAAATGAATAATACCACAAACGTGTCTCGGTGCGTGTAGAACGCTCGCTCAGGGCCTGGTGCTCAACTCGGACGTGACGCAGAAGTGCGCAGGGAGCGTAGCCGAGCTGCGAGAAGACGAGGACGAGGCCTATTTCAGTTCTTACGGGCATTACAGCATCCACGAGGAAATGCTCAAGGTATTGTAACTCCAGATGAAGTAGTTTTATTTTATAGATTTTTATTTTCTTAAAAGTACACCTGTATGAGAAACATTCCCGTTCCATATGATGTGTGTGGTGTTATGTATCTTATGTACGTTATTCTCCCATTGGCCCTTCTCTATCACGGCCCCCCAATAATCTCCATCTCTGAATTGGCTACATCACTGTCCACTAATAGCCGGTGTGTGGTGGCGTTCTGGCGCAATATGGCTGCCGTCGCATCATCCAGGTGGACGCTACACACTAGTGGTGGTTGAGGAGATTCAAGACGTATAACTAATTAACATCTGTAACATCAGCGTGATGTTTCTGGCCGCTACGGCGAGCAGGTTGACGGGATTGCTGTCTCTGAGAACGGCCAGTTGGGAAACATCATTATAGAAGTTTCTGGATTCTTTAAGAGAGTTTTAGTGGCAAAACAATTTCTGGTTTTTATCTGGGTTTTATTTAAAGAAGAAAAAATCCATTCATTCACTCACATTCTGTCAGTGAAGTCGGAGGACGAGTCATGGTGGACTGACATTAACTCTCATCTGTATAACAGTGTACGTTGAGGCCGTGTTTATGATCGAGTTGGACAAAGGGAAGCACATATATTGACAATTATAATTTAACTATAAGCTTTTAAAAAAAATTTATGTAAGATATGTATGTTATTTAAATGTTGAACCTTGTTTCTTGCACATGTGGTGTTCCAGGTTGATTTATTACATATTTCTCAAATTCAGGGTTACGAATACCAATCGCACATAGTGTGTGTGTGTGTGTGTGTGTGTGTACACACACGTTTGCTGTTTGATTTTAAGGCTGAATCTTCTTATGGTTCCTGTAGTTAAGATGCGATGCTTTAATGCTGTAAGGGGAGAAACACACACACACACTGCAGTAAAGTGCCAGAGAGAGGCTGCATCCCATTGGTGTTTTTCTTCTTTACGTTAAAGCTGAGTTTTGCGTCACCGTGACGATGTTCTTTTACTGCCTCATGAAGATTACAGAAGTGACTCACACACATCCCCATATATATATATATATATTATATATACACACACACACACACACACACGCGCGCGCGCACACCCACACACATGCATATAATTTGGCTGTAATGAAAGCCTGCCGTCACGCCAGCCCTTTACGGATAAGATTGAAGACCCCTGATCTACACCAAACAGCCCATCTATAGTATAAAGTGCTGCTTGAAAGTTTGTAACCCCCCCCCTCCAAAAAAAAGTACACTTTTTTATTTTTTGATTTTTTTCTAAAAATGATCTTTTTAAATGTACCTACACAAACACCATCATGGAAGAAGGGAAAAAAACAAGTCAATTCAGGACAAAGTTTTGGAAACGTATCAGTCAGGGTGCGGTTATGAAACGTCTTTTGGACGTCGAGAAAAGTCCCATCAAAATCCTTTTAACATCTAGAGGAGGTCATCTGGCGAAATTCAGCGCCCAGGTCAGGAGGGCGGTATTTAGAGAAGCAACCTTCTCAAGGTCGATGCAAGGGGAGTGCTGAAGGAGCTGGAAATTTACAGTTCAGACGGGAGAAGTTTTTCCAGAGGTCAGCCGTCGTCTATAGTCTCCTGGAAGAGGTGCTCCATGTGAAACCCCATTTAGAATTTGCCAAGGGCTGCGATTCGCACGTTTGATTTTTAATTCTTTTTTCATTTTATTTTACATTGCATATTTATTTATTTAGCTATTCACAAAGCCTGTACGACTTTTTTCAGCACCTGACACACACAGTACTACAGATTGCTTGTGAAGATTTTGCTGTTTACCTGCTTTTTAATTTTCTTCCTTCCTCGGTTCTTTGACAAAAAAAAAAAATAGATAACGTCATCATCTCCAACTGTGGCTTTGCGACAGAATTAAACTTCCAGTACTGAGTGATTGGGGGATTACACCGAATTGCCACAAGAGACATGCATTTTGTCTTCCTAATAGAAAATGTACTGGTGACACTGTGTCATTACTTACATCTCTCTCTCTATCACTCTCACGCTTTCTCTCTTTCTTTCTCTGCTTTCTCACTTGCAGGACAAAGTGCGCACCGAGAGCTACAGGGATTTTATGTACGGCAACCCGGATTTGTTCAAGGACAAAGTGTGTATCGTTTCCGCCTTCTCGTTCTTTCTCTGCGTTAACGTTAGTGGTCGCTTAAAAGGGGGAGGGGTTAACAGTCACGATGACCGTTGCTGATTTAACATTTTATTATAATGAACTACGTTTTATGTTTTTAGAGCGGACGACTGCAAAGAACTGATAAGAGGAAATGTTCTCTCTCACTCACACACACACACACACACAGTCAGTGTAATGCACAGGAGCTCATATAGAGGCCATTTATTATGTGCTGACAAGGAGTAGATCGGTTTTAAACAGCCGTTGTTAGAAACCGATATAGAAAAGGAGGGAGCGAAGGATATCTGATGTATCAGAAGTCAAAGGTCATGTGACGAGCGTCTGCAGGATCAGCGAGGCAGCACGCCCCTGTCAGCATGATAACAGAAACAAGGGCAAGCTGAATTTTTGAATTAAAAATAATATAAACGATCATAAAAAAAGATTAAATGAGACGGGATCAGTGTATTTGGAATAAACAATGACATAGTGAGCGTTCGATTCGCTTACATGGTGTGCATCCTATACGTTTGTAAATCATCAGGCTGTAATTGTTTTTAATGAGCTCTTGATGACATTTTTTATGTCAGTGAATTATAATGTATTATCTCATAATTAAGTTAGTGGTGTTTGGTTTCCTAGAGAAAATCTTCCCATCCACAGTTAACATTAGTTAGTCATGGGTCTCTCATTTAAACACGTCATGAGCTAATGAAGTTTCATAATCCTGGGGAAAAAAAACAAACCCTAGATGTTTTTTCTAGATGTTTGGGACAGAACCTTAAATACTATCAAAACTGTCTTAAGCTCGAGTGTTGTTCTCAGTATGAGAATATAAAGCACTTCAGGTATCTGTATATGACTGTTACATCTGTAAACGGAGTAACCGTAACCCAGCCATTTCACTGGTAAACCTAAAAGAGTGTGTAATAAAGTAGCGTAGTTCTCTGTAACGTATTAATAGAGAGTTGTCTTCTGTCAGAATGTAACTGAGCATAAACACGATGATTTGCATAGCTTGGTACAGCTGCTATTTAACTCATTAGCTATCACATGCTACTTATTTTATTTACTTTTGTCGTTATTGTTTCTGTTTTTCACCTCTAGGTGGTGCTAGATGTGGGCTGTGGTACTGGAATTCTATCCATGTTCGCTGCTTGTTCTGGGGCCAAGAAGGTCATTGGTGTTGACCAATCAGAAATCATCTATCATGCCATGGACATTGTTAGGTGAGACGTCTGTCTGTCTGGGAAGTAATTGCAGTTGTAGTATTAGGTTAGCAAAGTAGACAAAGTTTCCTGAGAAAGGATGTCCAATAAAAGTTCTAACGATCTATCTATCTATCCATCCCACATGCTACCTTGCTCCTCCCTCACCTGCTTGCAGCACACACACTGCAGGTGATTTGTACAGTAATTTGTAGTGTTCTGCCCAGTGTGTATATTCTTTCAGGTTGTGTTTGCATTTATGGCTCTTTGTGTATGTGTGTGTGTTTGTTTATGATTGTAACTGTTGTTATTATATATGCCGGGGAGTCTGCAGGATGTACCCAAAGAGCGAAGTTTAATTTTACACACCATTGGGCCATTGTGGGGCCAGCTGTGTGTCTAAGTGTTTTAGAGGTGAGGGGCCTATACACAACACAGACATTTCGCTCTTCAAAAACATCACCACAAAGAGTGGAAAATGAAGATAGTAGATACCTAGAAGAGTGTAGATAAAATAGATACGGATACAGAAAGAGAGGGGCAGAAAGATCTGCTAGTTTCCACCAACCTCTTGTTTAACTTTAGGGAAAAAAGCACAAAAACGGGAGACATGTGTGGGGGGTGGGGGGTGGTGGGTTTAAGGGTTGGGCATTTGACTTGTTAAGGAGGGAAACCAGGCCTGCTGTGTTTTTAGCAGGGACTAGACTTTAAAGTTCTCGCCTGTCTTGCTTAAAATGTTAAGAACAAACATCATGATTCGTCATTTTGCTGGATGGAACCATTTATGTCACAGCACTAGATTGGATATGCAAATGAAGCATATCCACTGAGGAGTGTTTGTGGATTGAAGGGTAAGAAATTATTTTAATGTCTCTTGAGAGGCTCACAGCTAAGAAGAAGACCTTAAAGGTCTCTGCTGGGCTGGAGTTAAAGGAACCATATCAGTTTCTTCTCCAGAGCAGGTTCTTCTCAACTGACTAGAAGCTACCCAGGTGGACCATACTAAACTGACTGGTGAGATGCGTTACAAACGTTACAAAATGCCTCTCTGCTTAAAAACCTGCCTGGCAGGTAAGAAGTGTTGTTCGAGAGCCAGAGAGTGTTTTCACCTCCAGTCTTTGGTGTGTTCTATCACAGAGACCCAGCACACCCAAAATCAAGGAAGACATTATAGCCAAAAGTGTGTGGACACCTGACCAATCGCACCCATATGTGCTTGTAGGGGTCCGCTCACTGGTCCAACAATGGTATCCAATGACGTGGTAAAAGGATTCCTGCGTGTGAATACATTTAGATGATTAAATTTGATATTCCAATTCTGCTTGACTCTCTCTTAAATTACATCTGACTCCAATTATAAAAACCTCAATATTGTATTTATTTCTTAGTTATTTTTATTTTGGTACTTTTGATCTTTTACATTTGATTAATTCTAGTTTATTCTATACTTTAAATTGTGCTCGTTCATTCGGATTCCATGTCGAGTCTCACACCGGTCGTGTGCGCGGATCTCACGGTCACAAACTCGCCAGTCTTTGTCATTAGAGGTAATGGACTAATACTATTTAGATGACCGCCCCATGCTTGCCCTTTCTTAGATAGTACTTTATTTAGTTTCCTTAGATAGTAACACTTAATTATA
This sequence comes from Stegophilus panzeri, assembly GCA_024331685.1. Lineage (NCBI taxonomy): Eukaryota > Metazoa > Chordata > Actinopteri > Siluriformes > Trichomycteridae > Stegophilus > Stegophilus panzeri. The sequence goes on along the minus strand of JANDJT010000002.1, from coordinate 29,782,222 downwards.
GTAACGTTATTTCTAGCCAGAGGTCATGACCACTAAAATCTACAGAGAAAGACCAATAATATCTCAGTAAAATTAGCTTTATATAATCATGCCATAGTTTCCTATGTACACATTAACTAGAGTAAGATTACAATAACCAGAGGTTTAGACTTCACTCTATTTAGACTTGGTCCATCAACTTTATGTTGTCCTAAAAGGAAATTTCCTATCGAGCCTGTACACTCTAGTACACTTAACGCCAAGTTGTTAGCCTGGACTCTAAAATCTCAGTTGGCGTGCCCCAATGCTCCACCTAAACCTGGATTTTAGCATGTACTAACCTGGTCGCAGATTTGCGGTAACAAGGACTTGACGTAATCTACTCGAGACAATAATTTCAGAATAAGTCAGAATATATCAAGTCTAATAATTTATTTAACCAGGTATGAAAACATCCAAATTCAATACTACTATTAATAATAAGAAGAATTCAAAACTTATTCAAAACATAACACAACATAAGAGAGTCAAAACTTACATACCTGGTAGAGAAAAACTACACACAGTGATCGTGTGGGAGATCTGTCTACAGATTCCCCGAACCTTTGGCCAGCTCTCCCTTAAATACCCAGATGCTCTGTGGGTCCACCAAATGGTGGTGTTTGTGATTATAATTTGATGTTTGTGGAAGGATTTACCTTATTTACATACAGGAGGTAAGAGTGAGGGACACTGGGAGGGTATGCCTTTAATGGCATACAATATTTTTATTTGAACTGCTGTTGAGGGAATGAGATCATATTTTCCAGTCGCACTGAGACCTTTTGTATAATATAGTAAACCTGTATAGTCGACATCTTATTCGCATTAAAACATGTTATGTAATGCGTATAGACCTTGGGTGTGTTTAAGGTGATCTTGACACAGAGGAAGAAGGAAACAATGTAGTGACAATCTCTTAGTCTCCACTCAGCATGATGTGCTATTTCCGATGGAGATGCTAATTTTTGAGGTGATCTCAACTAAGGCTGCAACTAACAATTATTTTCATAATCGATTAGTTGGACGATTATTTTTTTGATTAATCGGATGGGGGTGGGGCAAGCTTTCAGTACCATTTTTTTTGCGTATTTAAAATAAAATCCACAAACTGAGTGTTACAAATATAAACATGAGATTAAAACTTTACACAACTGTTTGTCCAAAACAGAAAAGAACCCAATACACACACACACACACACACACACACACACACACCACAATATATATTATTAATGTAGGACTGTAGTTTAATTGGGTGCTTTTTGTGCATCCATAAAAATAATGCTTAAATTTTATAAAATAAATTATGTATATATATAAAGAAGTGATATGGAATGTCCTGAAAAAGACATGGAACAGGTCGGCCAAGGAAAACAACAGCAGTTGATGACAGAAACATTGTTAAAGCTGTGAATAAAAACCCCAAAACAACATTCAGTGACATCACCAACAACCTCCACAGGGCAGGGTTGAAGGTATCGCAATCCACCGTTCGAAAAGACTACAAGTACAGAAATGTAGAATCCATACCATGAGATGCAAACCACACATCAACAGTAAGAATCAGAAAGCCAGATTGGAATTCGCAAAGAAATACTGAGATGAGCCACAAAAGTTCTGGAACCAAGATTACCTTCTATCAAAGTGATGGAAAGGCCACAGTGTGGAGAAAGAAAGGATCTGCTCATGATCCAAAACATACAAGCTCATCACTTAAGCATGGTGGAGGTAGTGTCATGGCTGCTTCTGGAACATTCTCACTCATCTTTTATTGATGATGACACTCATGATGGTAGCAGCAGAATGAATTCAGAAGTCTACAGAAACTCTGGAAACTGTAAGTCTACAGAAAATGTCTTCCAATTTACAGAGAACTTCATCATGCAGCAAGACAAAGACAATGGGTCTAAGGAACATTCTGACCAAATTTGGGCCAAGTGCTGCTAATGTTCTAGCGCCACCATCGGGTCAAATTTGGGCCTAATTTTGAAATACAGTGATTGTCATAACTTTTTAACTGTGTGTCCAAAATTTACAAGCCAGTCTTCCTTGTATTCCCTGGGTCGAGACAAGTTCATCGCATCCTATGACGTCAGTTACGCCTAATTAGATTTTCTGATCTTGGATTGTGTCAAAATCTCTTCTTTTTGCCACTCAGCCTATAAATTTTGTCCAATCATCACCAAATTTGGCACACAAAAGTTATTAAAAGAATTTTGACTATTCCAATTGGTTTGTCCGTAATGGGCCAGCGAATCAGGCCGCGAAGCCGGCAAACAGGAAGTGAGGCTGTATCTCGGCAACAACTTTGTACACCGACGCAAATCTTGGTAGGCACCTTCAGGACCATGCCCTGAGGCTATGCAAGAGCGTTTGAGACAGCACCACTCACTCGTCAAAAGTTACAGTAACTTTCCGAAAATGCTTCCATCGAACTTCCATTTTTGCTACTCCTCCTCCAAGTCCACCAAAATTGGTCTCATCTTGAGTCCTGTCTAAACAAAAGTTATCAAAGGAACTCTGATATTCTGATAACGTTATGTTTTAGTAAGCTTTACCTTCTTCATTTGAAGAAGAAAAAAAAAGATAGCATGCTGAACTTGTTACCTACCAATTAATAGCGTACCAGTAATCCCCACAGTTTAAGCTAAATTCTACCATTTCTATCCTTACTATGAGCACTATTTTAGTCTCATATACAGTACAACATTTTATAAAGCATATATAAGACATCTAAATAAAACAAATACATGTGAGTTGACTTGGTATGTATTGTGATTTTCTGAATGCATCCTAATTTATAATATTTAATGTTATTTTTTAGTGTTGTTCTTAACAGACTTAACTATACTAGAACTAGAATAAAGAAATATGTATCCTTAAACTGCATAACTCCTGACTTTTCACAGAAGTCAAACTGCATGAAGACTGGTAGTGTTTATTTTGTTAACTTAGCCTACATTAACAATATAGCTACAGTGCTGTAAAGGTAAGAACAGGGGAGGAGTTCTGGAATCTTTCTCCCAATCCTCCCCTCCCCAATCTCTCTCGCTCTCTTGCCCCCCCCCCCCCCCCCCCCCCTACCCCTCTTCC
>JANDJT010000002.1:29761994-29779008 GCA_024331685.1 Stegophilus panzeri | reverse complement strand
CCCCCCCCCCCCCCCCCCTCCATTTTTCTCAGTCTATAAACAGACGCACACTCTTTACCAATACTTCAGTGTGACTTAACACATAATCCCTTTTGTGTTGTATCGCTCAACCCACAACCCTGATTCCTGAGTGACTTACATGTTCAAAAAGAAAAAATTAGGTGTATCTTTCTCCCTGTCTGTCTCTCTCTCTCTCTCTCTCTCTCTCTCTATCTATCTCTCACTCTTTCTCCCCCTCTCTCTACACACTCCATCCTGTAGATGCCATTGTCCTGTAGTAATGAGATTACAGCGTCCCCCCCACCCTCCATCTCGCCAGAGGGAGTGCAGATTTCTGGAGTGTGTGATAGTGTGAGGATAAAGATCAGCTGGGACAGAAATACTGTCTCTCTCTCTCTCTCTCACACACACACACACGCATACATACATACACACACAGAGGCCTTGAATAATGCCCCTGTCCTTGCTAACATTAGCTGTCATTATAATGGAGTGTCTAGGGAGATTGATACACATGCTTAAAGGATCATCATTACAGCTTAACACACGTAGGTGCAGGGCTGGCAAAGGTCACAGGAGGAGTCTTTGTTGTATTACGTAAATTGGCCCCCATGCTGGACGGGGCTGAATGGCTCTAATTAACACTAGTTAATTCTCGACTGATGTCTTTAAGGGACCATTGAGGTATTTTCCAGCATGTTCTTATATTTGTGTCTCTTGTGTTTATGCATTTTTTTTAGCAGACCAGGAGCATTGACCAAAGGTGCAGCACTGCTGGTATTTTGTTGCATAGTAGGGATTATTTTAATGGTTCATGGTGTAATCGTTCATTTGGTTTACAGGTGTATTTTATGCTGTGGGGAATTCAGACTAACTAAAACTTATTTATTGCTTTAATCCTAATTAAATGCTGGTTTCTAACAGTGAGTGAGTCTATACACTGTTTACACCATCAGCCATAACATTAACACCACCGAGAGGTGACGTGAATAACATTTTTCACATTTTCCCAGTTCAGTGGCACCTGTCAAGGGGTGGGATATATGAGGCAGCAAGTGAACAGTCAGTTCTCGAATTCGACGTGTTGGAAGCAGGAAAAGTGGGCAAGCATAAGGATCTGAGCAACTTTGACTATGGCCAAATTGTGATGGCTACCTTTTTGGTGATGGTTCCTACCAAAAAGTGGAAGGACAGCTGGTGAACCGGCGACAGAGTCATGAGCGCCCAAGGCTTATCGATGCCTGTGGGGAGTGAAGGCTAGCCCGTCTGGTCCGATCCCACAGAAGAGCTACTGTAGCACAAATTGTTGAAAAAGTTAATGCTGATTATGATAGAACACAATGCATCACAGCTTGCTGTGCATAGGGCTGCGTAGCCGCAGACAAGTGAGAGTGCCCATGCTGGACCCCTGTCCACCGCCGAAAGTGCCTACGATGGGCATTTGAACACCAAAACTGGACTTTTCTTTTACATCATGTGGATGGCCGGGTGCGTGTGTGTCGCTTACCTGGGAAGAGATTGCACCAGGATGCACTGTGGGAAGAAGGCGAGCTGGTGGAGGCAGCATGATGCTCTGGGCAATCTTCTGTTGGGAAACCTTGGGTCCTGGCATTCGTGTGGATGTTACTTTGACACGTACCACCTACCTAATCATTATTGCAGACCAAGTACACCCCTTCAGCGGCCTCTTTCAGCAGGATAATGCACCCTGACACATGGCAAAAAATTGTTCAGGAACGGTTTGAGGAACATGACAGAGTTCAGTTCAATTCAGTTTTATTTGTATAGCACTTTTTACAGTGGACATTGTCCCAAAGCAGCTTTACAGAAATATATAAATTGAGGATATAGATTTTAAATGTACGAATTTAACCCTAATGAGCAGGGTTAGGGTTAGGGAGGTGACGGTCGCAAGGAAAAACTCCCTGAAACGATATGAGGAAGAAACCTTCAGAGGAACCAGACTCTAAAGGGAACCCGTCCTCATCAGGGTGACACCGGATACTGTGATTTATAAATAAATACACCCCTTCTATAAATGTGCAATTGATTACAGTTTTTACATGAAGTCTGTTTTGTTGAACTTCTCCACTGTTCACTGATGGAGACTTGAGTGCAAAAACTGTTTGTGGCTATTGCAGTCCTAAAGCTATAATAGCATAATAATTAATATGAATTGAGGTCCAAAGCCATCTTTATGGTTTTTAAGTGGTACCATCCTCAGTAATCTCAGTGATCATTAGGCTGCACCATGTGGGGCCATCCTCAGCAGCAGCATCATGTGACTTCCAACTGATGAGAACTCCAACCAGAAGTAAGGCATCAGGATGGATCGGGCAGGTCCGGAGAGCAGAAAGGTCAGGATCACTGGTATCTCAGGAGCATCATGTTTACAGTGCTGTAAAAAAGTATTTGCTCCCATCCTGATTTCTTCTCTTTTTGTGTACATGTCATACTAAATAGTTTTAGATCTTCAAGTGAAATACAACATAAAGGCACATAATACAGTTTTTATTTTAAATGTGAAAAACTGGTTGCCCCTTAAACTTAAAATCTGAATGTGCCACCTTTAACAGCAATAACTGCAACCAAACTCTTCCGATAACTGGAGATCAGTCTTTCACTTACTTCTAGGACTATGACTTACTCCTACGCTTTAGATCATTGTCTTGCTGCATAATCCAGTTGCGCTTGAGTTTCAACGTACGGTCTGAAGACCGGACATTCTCCTTTAGGATGTAGAGAGCAGAATTCATGTTTCCCTCAATTATTGCAAGTTGCCCAGGCCCTGAAGCAGAAAACCATCCCCACACCATCACATTTCCACCACCATGCTTGACTGTAGGTGTTGTATTTGTGAAATTCTGTGTTTGGTTTACGCCAAACCCCTGTCTTCCAAACATTTCCACTCTCAACTCATCAGTCCACAGAACATTCTCCCAAAAGATTTGAGGATCATCAAGGTGTGTTTTGGCAAAATTCAGATGAGACTTAATGTTCTTCTGGGTTAGCAGTGGTTTTCACCTCACCACTCTTCCATAGATGTCATTTTTGCCCAGTGTCTTTCCTGTTTTTTTGTGACTTGCTGGATGAGTCGTTGCTGTGCTTTTGGAGGAATTTTGGAAGGTCAGCCACTTTTGTAGTAATCAGGCCTGGCAGTAATTAGGCCTTGTTGCGTCTAGTCCAGCTGAGCACCATTATGAATGCAGTTTCATTGATTCGGGGAATTAGTAACTACAGAGACAAATACATTTTCACACAGGCCCAGTTGGTATTGGAAAACTTTTTTGCTTCTGTAAATAACATTATCATTTAAAAACTGTATTTTGTGTTTACTCAGGTTGCCTTTGTTTTATCTTAGATTTAGTTTCAATTCCTGAAACAATTTAGTCTGAGATATACACAAGCATAAAGGTGGAAGCTAATACCATGTTTATGAATAATTTTACCCAGAGGTAGCATATATAAGGAAAAGAGAGGTGGGCCTAAAACAGAACCTGGAAGAACACCAAGCTTTACCTCAGTATGCATAGAGAAGTCACCATTTACATCTACGGACATCTAATAATGATCAGTCAAATAAGATCTGAGCCAGCAGAGGACTGTTCCCTTAATACCAACATTTTCTAGTCTATCAAGGAGAATAGTATGATCAATGGTATCAAAAGCTGCACTAAGGTCAAGCAACACAAGCAGGGAGACACAAGCCTGATCAGAGGCCAGTAGTAGGTCATTTACTACTTTAACCAGCGCTGTCTCGGTCTAACCAGGCCTAAATCCTGACTGATACATTTCATGAATGTTTTTCCTGTGTGGGTACGTTTAGGTGCTGTGCTACAACCTTTTTTAAAGTCTTGGAGATAGAGTTCAAGGTGTTGACTTGGCCTTCAAATTCCCCAGATCTCAATCCGTTCGAGCATCTGTGGGATGTGTTGGACAAACAAGTCTGATCCATGGAGGCCTGACCTCGCAACTTACAGGACACTATGCTGCTAATGTCTTCGTGCCGTATACCACAGCACACCTTCAGAGGTCTTATGGAGTCTATAGCTTGATGGGCCAAAGCTGTTTTAGTGGCACAAGGGCAACCTACACAGTATTAGACAGGTGGTTTTAATGTTATGGCTGATTGGTGGATATAACACCTTTTATCTTTGGATAATGTTAACTGTGGAATCACCTCACATAGTTCTGTGCTTGAAACTGGAGTTCACAGTTGTGTTAAAACATATCTTTTCCATTATGCATATAAAGCCTATTCATGGATTGAGACCTTGTTGTAGCGAAGGCTATGCCACCACAAATTTTATTGTCCCAGTAGGGCTACCCTTGATTATCAGTCGGGGAGATTTCAGACAAACATTGATAAAGACTCCCATGGAAGGTACAGAAAGTATTCCCTGTCTGGATTAGGATTATTAGAACCTTATGCAGCGAGGCAACTTTTCAGACAGCCAAGGGGAGTTCATTCCACCACCTGGCTGCCAGGACAGAGAAGACTCTTGAGTATCTTGAACATCTTCAGTAACTGCTTTATCCTGATCATTGTCACCTAATCCTGGCAGCACTCGGCACAAGGGAAGAATTCATACTGGATGGAACACCAGTCTATCGCAGGGCACCATTCAAACACATTTGGCGTAGACAGTGGGATTAAATTGGACAACTTAGAGGAAACCCATGCAAGACATGGATAGAGCATGCGAACCTCCACACAGACAGTACTCAAGTTCACACAATCCCAGGACCTGGGAGATGGGAGTCAGCAATGCTATCCACTGTGTCACCAAAGCATTCAATGAGCTGTTGTGCCATGTTGATGAGAACATTGTCATCCTGTAGGAGACTACTAACGTCAAAATTTTTAATCACAGGTTAAATGTGATTTGTATTAATTTGCAGCAACTTCCCTGTAACGTGGACTCAAATCATGTCAGCAAAATCATAATGGAGCCTTTCTCTCCCATTTATATGTTGACTTGTGTGGTTGTGTGTGTTGATCGCCAGAGCTAATCATCTTGAGGACACAATCACACTGATTAAAGGCCGGATAGAGGAAGTGAAGCTTCCGGTGGAAAAAGTGGACATCATTATTTCAGAGTGGATGGTGAGTGACTACACATCAGCTCTCGTTTTTCTTTATTTTCATTTCATAAACTGTCTATACTGCGCACAACAAAACGACGTATTCTTGCAGTTTAAGTGCACAAACAAGAGCCAGTCGATTATCGATTATTCGGTCAGTTATCAGACACTAAGCCATGAAAAGATGTCTTCAGTCTTCACTTAGATCAGGAGTGTCCAATCTTATCCGGAAAGGGCTGGTGTGGGAGCAGGTTTTCATTCCAAACAAGCAGGAGCCACACCTGATTCCACCTGTTTAATCAGTTGATCTTGGCTTTCAATAGACTCTGTGTGTTTCTGCTTGGTTGGAAGGAAAACCTGCACCACACCGGAACTTTCCGGATAAGATTGGACACCCCTGCCTTAGACAGTTTAGAACACTGTTCTTATTTGTTATCATCCTTTCTGCTCTCAGGCAAAAAAACCCCCAAAAAACAGAGGAGGGTAACAGTGTAGTAAATATCAAGTGTTGGTTAAACCCGTCTCAGTTTAGTGTAAGGTTTTGACCCTCGTTGTGCCTCGCTCCCTCTCAATCATGAGGAAAATTGAAATTGTGTTGTGGCCTGTCACAAAGTGATGACGGATGGCACACGTAATGCAGAATGGCACGAAGCTCCACGATCATTAATAATTTCACGAACGTCCCGTCACTTCTTATTTCTGCAGCGATAGCACTGATCAGTGTGAAAGGAAAAAGCGTTGTTTCTGTTTAGATGTTAATGCCGATGTTCATTTTTCTTTTGCGGTATCATTTTCTTACACACGGTACAAATAACTGTTCCCATGTTATGTTAATGTTTCACTGTGAAACCCTCTTAAAATGCTATCAAGCTATGCTGAGGCTGGTTCATTATTGTGTTGTGTTGTAGTCCATGTTGTTTGGTCTATTTTGTACAAGTGAAAAGTGTATGAGGCTTTTTTTTTGTTGTTCAATTATTGCTTTGCTTTTTATGGCTGCTGTTATGTAGGTATGAGTAAGACAAAAAAAACGGTCATCCTTAGTTTACAAAGTGACAATAAAAGAAGAAAAGGAAAATATTAGAGAGCCTTTTCTTGGCACACTTTATGGTTTTTATCAAATTCTGCAGTTGTTTTTTTTTCCATCGCCCATTTCCATATTTCCGTTATGGTTAGGTTGACTGGTCCGGTGGTCAGAATGCAATTTCACCGTAGACGACAAGTCAAGACCTTACGTGAATGAATTTTAAACTGGTTCGCGTTAAAGACTGAACTTCCTGTAAATACAGCACCGTGTGACTGACTTGTATTATTACAGTTATATTTTTTGTAATAAACCCTTTTAGTTTGAATAAATTAAGAATATAGGTATTAAAACAAACAAAAAAAATTCTGCCACTGACAGACAGATGGATGGATGATGGTCAGTTCCCTCACTACTTCCACTTTAAACATGGGTTTCATGATTAATGCGTTCCATTGAATGTTTCTTAACGAAGCTGGAAAAGCATGAATTGTTTTTAGATGTATTTAACTTCAGCGAATGAATGATGGAGCCAGTGTGTCCTTCTCTTTCTTTTTTCCCCCCTTTGGGTCTCTCCTTTTCTTCTTTGTCTTCTCACTGAGGAATGGTAAAAATCTTTTTGTTATTAATTATAACCATGCTCTGTGTGTTTAAAAGAGCACTTTAAACACGAGATGTACATAGTGTCCCTCTCAGCCAAGTTGATTGGCATATGACAGTCACTGAGGTGAGTGTGTAAACAATATATACATCAATATATAAAAAATCAGCACACGCATTTAATTATTGTGCATTTAGTTTTCATTAGGTCCACCTGCTCTATATTAAGCATATGTATACTCCAGGTTTGACAACTGAGAACGTCCTTACAGTGAGAAAATGAGGTCAGCACACCTGAGCCCAGTTGCCTGAGGCTCTGGCAGCATTCTGAAGGATAATCCATAAATTTAGTTGTTTTAACCTACATTTGCGCCCTATAGTTGCTGATTTGGTTTTATGAAATCAGTTTTATGAAAAAGTAAGGCATTTGTACATAATTGTTTTAAATACATAATAGCTCCAGAGCCATCGCTTTAGACTTCCTATATTATTATCTAGCTAGCTAGATGTATTCCATTGAGAGATAATAGTTGAACCATTGTCTAACTTTTTTAATATCAGCCTTTATTATTATATTATATATCTGCTTTATCAAGAGGTTTACGCCTTCTTGTGCACGGGTATGATGGCTGCATGATGGAAAATGGTGTGCTCTTTTTTAACCTTAGCAGTTCACACTGTTTCTTATTCAACCATTCACACACTCACACACCAATGGTAGCAGAGCTGCCATGCAAGGCACTAGCCTACCATCGGGAGCAACTTGGGGTTCAGTGTCTTGCCCATAGACGCTTCAGCATGTGGAGTCATGTGGGCCGGGAATCGGACCGCCAACCCTACGATTAGTGGACAACCCGCTCTACCACTTGAGCCACAGCTGCCACATGATGATCCCACATGATCTTCTTGTGAGCAGTGTAGGTAACCTTGTGGATGATTTCAGCTTGGAGAATCGTATGTATGATGTCAGGGGGATCAGCTTTGCGATGAGACCTGTGCGTTCTACACACTGCATATGCACACAGTCCACCATCAGTGTGAAACTTGAATCAGAAAGACACAAATTGAGCATCATTGTTTGTCCTCAGCCCAGGGAGCAGATCACATTAACAGCTGGTGCAATTTGCATCCAGGTTCACGTCAGATGATGCCTAGACCACCATTTCCAGGTGAACCAGAGATAAGGTCAAGAGAAAATAATCATTACAAATTACATGATTGAATTGGATTGGATTGGATGAATGGATTTTTTCCTATTTTTTCTTTTTCTTTTCCCCCTTCATGTTGGAGACATACACTGTTAGTGTAGGCAGCTGATTGGAACTTAAGTGAAATGGTGTCTCCTTGGTTGGTCCTGATCCGTGAAGCGACAGCGTGGCATCCATAGAGAGAGTACTCAGTATGGCAAAGTTCAGTCAAGGTCGTGCTGAAAGTCGCGTCTGCTTCTGTGTGGGCAGTTTTCAGCAGAAATAGTGCCAAAGGTCTAGCTTAGTTGAGTCAGCTTGTCCAGTGATCATGGACATGGCCTTTGTGACCCACTGTGCGCAATACTTTAGTGGCGATAGCACTGAAGGTATGAAGTTCAGTGACTGAGATCAAGGTGGGATCAGCCTGAATTAAGAGTCAACAACATGACTCAGAGATCCAGGTGGATAATGATAATGAGTCTTTATTGGACATGTATACATTACAGCACAGTGAAATTCTTTTCGTCGCATACCCCAGCATGACGGGAAGTTGGGATCAGAGCACAGGGTCAGCCATGATACAGCGCCCCTGGAGCAGAGAGGTTTAAGGGCCCAATAGTGGCAGCTTGGCAGTGCTGGGGCTTGACCCCTGACCTTCCGATCAGTAACCCAAAGCCTGGCAGTGCTGGGGCTTGACCACCGACCTTCCAATCAGTAACCCAGGGCCTTAACCGCCAAGCCATCACTGCCCACTGTTTTGTGAGTTTCTGGGATTTATACTGAAGAGTGGTGAGGTGGGTCCATGTTCCTGCCTCTCCTAATTCAGTGCTGTTGACTGGTTGTTCAAAGGCGAGTCCTGGGGTGGAATTCGAATTCACACACCCCTAAGGACTGCACTTTAGGGACAGTCTATGGGGACAATCATTTAAATGTTTGTAAAATGACGATGTCACAAAGCAAGAGTGTTTGTGGAACTCGCGTTAAAGTTCTAAGCAGTGCAATTGACACCAAGCATTGTCTAGTTGCTGAGTTACAGTACCTGTACCTTTGTGAAAAACAGAGGGATTAGACATTCATGGATCGTGCAATTATCACACCAGTAACACATGAAAAAGGAGGTTAAAAGTGTCCTGAGCAATTTTCTAATTTGGTCTGCTTGAAAGGAAAGTGTTTTCTGGTGATATAGCACTAGAGATTTGGATAACTTTCTGTCCCATTGTCTTTGTACAGTCTTATCTTTCCAGGCTCTGCCCCACCCCTAGAGCAGAGTGGCCAGGAGTCTTGTTTGTTTCGATCATCCTGGTTATTGGGTATCTTGTAGATAACCTCAAGTGAACTTCAAAGGGCAGATTGTAACCACCCCAGACAGTCCAAGAGTGGAATTTATGTAAACAAGAAATGTTCTTCCTAACCCTGTGTTGAGATTTCTTGCTATGCTTCATGGCTGGATAAGAAAATGGCATACCTTAGGGGTTATATCACAGGCAGAGTTCTGATATTTCTCTCGCTATCTAAAGTATGTAGCTAACCATAAGGTCTTGTTAAAGAACACCACAGCTAATATTGCTATTGAATGTTAAGTAAGTCCTACATATTATATATTATTAGTGATAACACTGCAAAAAAGTATTCTTTTTAAATACTCTCTGAAATTGTGCATGCTAGACATCCACCAGGTTCAGGTCTTTTGGTGTGGTTTTTGAGATGTAGTTGACCAATAATGTGGACACAACCCTCACTGTGCTTATATAATGGATCGCATGAAGTAGCAACCCCAATACCCTCCAGTACTGCTCACAACAAATTTGAGGCACACAATCATAGGCTTTCTCCAAATTCACGAAACATATTGAGACTGGATTAGCATACTCGCACGGCCCCTCACAAAGCCGTGGACAAGTAAAGATTTGTTTCACTGTTCTCCAGCCTGGACATGCTCCTGAATCTCAGTTTCAACTATTGGAGTCTCCTCTCCAAAACCCTATCATAGACTTTCCCTGGGAAGCTGAGAATTAGGGGACCACCATCCCAGTTTACCAGTCCATTAGCACTGCCCCAGATCTCAGTGTAACATTTAAGAAGCATATTAATCACACTACCCCAAAATGTGTCCAGTGCGTTCAACATCTCAGGCTTTTTTAATGGCCACAGTAACGTCTGCCAGAGAGATGGATTCCTGAGGGGAGGTCATGTTTACTAGGATCCTCAAAGTACTCCTTCAGTCACTCAAAAATATTCCCAGTAGAGGTCAACACTCCCATGCACTTGCTTAGCTTATTGTTGAGTCAGTAGACGGTACCCGCTCAACCACTTGCACACAATAAGAGTATATTCATGTTAAGGCTAGAAATCTCTTGTCGGGAACCCTCTTGTAAACTGGAGAAAAATCTCCAACAGGAAGGCCTTCAGTGCTTGTGAATATCCTGGCACCTGCCAAAGGCCACTCTAGAGTAGGAGAGACACCACCTCCAATCAAAAAGTTTGGAACTGAAGCCCTTACTGTGTGTGGATGAAAAGCCAGTTATATTTAGTCCATAGCATACTAACCCAGGCACTTTCCTCATTAGTGAAACAACTTTCCACATTCCCAAAACCAGTTTCTATTCTAGTCACATCACATGCCTGCATCCCCACAAGATGGCTCCATGTTTTCATTTCAGGCTGTGCCTGACTGGATTGTGTGTGACCAAGTTACCAGATGCTCGCCTACGGACACCACCCCCAGGCCTGCCTCCAGGCGTGGGTCCTGGTAACCCTAATCCAGGCAATGTACACTTGGTCTTCATTGTACCTTTTATATGGAGGTCATGAGGATTGATCAGATTTATTCATTAAGGGTGGCCCTACTGGGAACGTTAATACATAGCCCTGAGGTTCACCAAGTTACACAGACCCAGTCACCGTGACAAGATTTTACCATTATGAAGGTTAATTAATGAACAGTTTGAAATATTATAAAAAATGACTACAAATGTGACTACAAAAATCAAGGAATGTAGGCCAAGCGATAGAGCATTCCTAATGTGAGATTACCTTTGCTTAGTGAAGTGTTTGCCATGGGCTATACTGCTTCGCGAGATCAGCAAGGTAAACCAGCGCTGTACCATTTCGTACTCAATACCCTGCCAATATATAGAATAAATCTGGTGTAATACACTCCGACTTTCTTTTCCTTGCGTCCTGCTGTATTCTGAACTAGCTGGATTGCCGTTCGTTGTTGTTTTATTGGTTTAAGTCTGACTAATGGCTTATAGCTCAATGTGAACGGCAGAAATGCCCACGGCACTATAAAGCACTCCCTCGCTAACACAACAGATCAGACCAAGCTGAGCTGACTGTGCGCACAGGGAGGGAGACACCAGGACACTGCAAATTAGGGGACCAAAATAGAGCTCAGTTTCAGTTTCAGCAGAGTTCACACACGCCTTTGGTGTACTGTACTGTATGTCTGCAAGTGTGTGCGGGTGTATGTGTGGCTGGATTGATTGCGTTACTAGTGATAGTGGTCTTGCTGCCTTCAGGTGGGGACAGCAGTCATTACTCACTCAGTCCCCTGATCATACACAGAAATACACACACTGTTAGATTCTCTAGATTCACTTACTCACATTCTTGTACACATACGCTGGACTTAAAATGCACAGTATCTTACTGTACAGTATTCTCACATGTCCTGTATAACATGTATAGTATTTACTTTTCTGATACCACGATTGCTCGATTTCTTTACAGTTTTTCAGCCATTTTGGTTAGTCAATAATTTAATTTCAAGATCATTCATATACTCATGATATCCATGGCTTCCCAAAATGCTCTGTTTTCATGTATATGCTGTTTCATGTTAGCTTGGGGACTGGGCACAAATTGAGCATACACTGGGTCCATCAGTGGGTCTGTTACAGAGAAATTTACATTCATTTCAATTCAGTTATTAGCATGCTCTTTGTTATTGTTATTTAATGTCATATGTGCATATTATTATTATTATTATTATTATTATTATTATTATTATTTTTATTATTTTATTATTATTATTTTTAAGGTACATATGCCTTTGAATAAAGTTTAATCAAGCTTAAAGGAGGTTTTTGCAGCCACTGTGTGTGTGTCGGGGGGTGGGGAGACGACAACAACAATTATACAAATCAAATTGGCACTGTGTTATTGGTTTCTGACGTCACATTTTGGAAATTGAAACCGAAAACCTCACGTCCTACAGTACAGTGAATCGGAACCGCGTGCGTTAACCCGGGGGCTATAAGCTTTGTGCGCTACACGTGGCTAATTTTCCTTTTCCAGCAAAATGCTGCTTTCCTTTGTTATCATGAAAAGCACAGAAGTGCAAGTGCGTACGCATTAGTGTGCGCGACAGTTGCTATACCCTCGAGTGTACATCGTATGCGTGGCTGTCACAACCCTGCTGAAATGCGTATTGGGGTGTTTATATAATTGTTTTGCGCACCCTGGAGAATACAGCTGATGTCGTTGCGCTGCAATCGAAAGGATTGTGGAGAAAAAGTGCAGTGAGGAATTCTGCTGATTCCACTTTTATTCATCAGCATGTTTTAGACACACTGAGGGGCATTTCGGCAAATTTGCATTAGGTTTTTTTTTCTGCAAAGATATTTTAAATTCAGGGTTTGATAAATATGCGATATTAATATGAATGCATTAGTGTGTCACAGTATGTGTGTTATGCTCCGCTACTGACTTCCTGATTACACGTTGTATCAAAATGGGGATGCGTGGCTGCTGTTCACATTGCTGTCACTTTTTAGCTTGTGCTGTAATGTTAATGTTGAAAACTACACATCCCACAAACCCAGAATCAGTTTATATATATATATATATATATATATATATATATATACCTACTGAACTGGGAAATCAGATTACTTTGAAAACGATCTCTGTGTCTTAATATATTCTAATGAAACGTGCTTGATCGACATCTCGCGATTCTCCACTCTCAGCCTGCTTTAACCATTTTTAGGACCCACCCACTTTACACTTTACAGTTATTTATTAGGCAGATTTTAAGCAGTAATGTTTTTTGGGACTTCATTGTATACCTGTATAGCTGAGGATGCAAATAATATACCTGGGTCTACATTACGGAAACATCCTAACTGTGAAATTCTATCTTTTCTTTTTAGAAACTGAATTGGAATCTCGTTAAGGACAATAGCTGTGAAGCAATGTTCAGAACATTAACGTGCTGACGAACACACTAACACTAAATCCGCTTTGCGTTTGCATTTCCGATGCCATGCACAGAAACCTGTCAATCTGGAGTATACTATGGGACGCGTTTGTATTTGGAAGTGCCGTCTGTCACAGTCGACCGCATTTTAGAGCGGTAAAGTGGGTTTTTATATTGGACATTCACTGCACATTCGAGATTCACTCTTCTATCTCAAGAAATAAAACACATAGAATGGGACAAAATGTCAATTTTCTTACTCTGGAGTGGACAGAGAACCAATTTTTAAAATGTTCTCCTGTTAAAGCCCCTGAAGCTAATCTCTCAGAAACGCAGGTCACCAGCACTTTATAGTAAAGGAATCAGTAAGGGACCATATAAAAATTGCATGACCTGGTCAACTGTGTTAAGATTTTACCAAGATTATAGTCGTCTATTATTTTTCAAAAGAAAAATCATTCAAATTCAATAATTTTTAAACTGTTGGAGTTACACGTGTAAAACACATTTCTTTAAAAAAATAATTAAATCTATTTGCTTTAGCTGATAGCAGTAATGAACTGTATCATAGTACATTTGGTTTTACATGTGTAACTCCTACAATCAAAAAGTTCTTGAATTTGAGTTATATTTCTTTTTTTAGCAAAAAAAAATCCCCTTATTTTCAAAATCGAGTTGTCTGTGTAGGAAGAATGGAGTAAAATATAGTGCGACTCATACAATTTGTTGTGTTTTAATTTCTATTTGTTTGCAGAAAAGCAATAAAAACCCACTTGCTTTTTTTCCAGCATTTTGCAGTAGTTGCTACGACCTCAGATGGGCTCTTAGTGGGTGTGAGTTGGCCAGGTGCATTAACAAGTCGACTCTGGAACAGGGGACTACCAGGAGGTCGCACGCTAGGCCCCGCCATTCAGTATGGTAGTTTAGGAGCCTTCCTCTTTTCAGGAAGTACGAGGTGGGCAACGCCTGGTCGGATCGCTGATTTTCCACTTCCATCTTTCTTTGCTTGTGACTGAAGTTGCCCTTGTTGGTTGCATGATGAAACAGAGCAGACAGTTAAACTTAGTATGGAACTCATCCTGGGCCTTCCGTTCCGTGCTGTCCTCCTCCTGATCTGCCAAGGTCCTCTTCATCATCTCTTGGTCCCAGTGAATGTGGATGGATCCATAAGGGGAATTCTGCACAGGTAGTTTAGGCATGCCATCTACTCATCCACTGTTATGGTAGGGGCTTGTGGTCGGGAGTGGGTGTGGAGGGCACAGCCGGCTAGCTAGGTTTTGTTGGCACGGGGGGAAGTGGCAAGTCTGGCTCAGTGGGCATCTGGCGGCGATGCGTAGACAGGGTGGCTCCTCTGGGCTCTTCTCTCTCTGCTGTTACCAGGGTTCTGGCACTGGCGGGCGGGGTGGTTATCCCGGGGTAGGGTGGGGTGGGGGTCTAGGGAAGAACTCTTTTCTCTCCACTCTGCTCATTGCCAGGGTGGGCAGGGCACACTGTTTGGGGGGGCCGACCACCTTGTGCTCTTCTGGCAGCAGAGACCTCAGGAACTTATCCATAGTCACCCGCTCTGTGACTTTGGCCACCGTTTGCCTCTCTGACTGTAGCCACCTCTGGGATGTGCAGCAGGACGTCCATGGGGGTGGGCCTGGTCTTATAGACCCACTTGTGGAACTCTGCCACCAAGGATGTTGGGGGACAGTCCACAGTGTGCTAGGATTTCTTCTTTGAGTGTCGTATTTGGCTGCCTCCCCCTAGCTGGAAGGTGTAGTAGACCAGCTGGGCCTCCCCAGAGAGGGAGCAATGATCTGGGCCCACTCCCCCTTAGGCCATTCCTCGCCGGTGGAAATCCGCTTGAAGATGTGGAGGGGTGCTTCGGCATAGTCATGTGCCGTCATCTTTGCGAAGAGGTGCTGGGCATCCCAGCAAGGGTCGGGGAGAAGAGTTACGGCAGCCAAGAAGAACATTCGGAGGACTAGCAGCTAGTGGTAGTGGTGCGGTGCCCTCGTGCCAGCTCCAAGGTGACCTTCTGTTGTTGAGGTTGGTCTCCAGTAAGTGTTTCAATATTGGGTCCATTGTGTGGGTGTTCATGCCCATCTTCTCCACCAGTGTAGCAACTCTCAGCAGCGGCAGGCAGAACACAGACACGGTAGAGAAAGGCTTGATGCAAAAAATTGTGTGTTTATTTCTTTAAGCTGAAGGAGAAGTGGCAGGGTGTAGGTGTAAAGGATGTGAGGGGTGCTGGCTTTCCGGGCCGTGGGCTATGCTGGGGCACTAAGGAGGCACGTTGCAATGGGCCAGGCATAGTACCGTGGGTCAGCAGTGGTTGGTGGTGGCAACGAGAGGTCCAGGGCTTTCCCGAGAGTGACCGCGACAAGAGCTCTTGGTGTGGCACAGGAGGGGATCGTTGCTGTTGTCACGAGACTGCGCAATTAGGGAGACAGGATCTGCTCATCTCACTGTGGCCATGATGGCCTTTTATACTCTCATGTCTTCTCTATGAGGGTGAAGAGCCGCCACAGTCATTCCTCTGCCCTGCCCCATGGCCATGTTCTTGTTCGCAGTCCACAACAGTGGCGGCAGTTGTGTGAGGATCGTGCAGTGGTTTGTGCACGTGGATTGGAGGCTCACCGTCATACTACATACTGAAATCTGTTTTTTTTTTTTGTTTTTTTTGTCGTCACCCGAGGTTAGTTTATTTATAGAAGTTGGTGAGGACCACACAGTAAATAAATGGTCAGTGAAAACTGAAGGAGGGTGTACTTTCTTTTTCCCATGACTTTGCTTAAGTGTTTTTGGTATTTCTTTTTCCTATTTGTGGACTTTTCTAATGCATTTATCCCATTTATATATATATATAGGCTTATGACTTGGCACATTTTCACTTGGGGTGGATCTGAGAAGGTGGCATTCACATGTTTCACAAATTTCCATTGTTCAACTAATTTTGGAGTGGGAGGTGCTCCAAACGTTAGTCACGCCCACTCCATTATCCGTGAAGCATCGTCTGACGTGCAGAACGACCAGAGCCAAGTGCAGCAGGGAAACTGTAATTGTAGTTGCATTAAAAAGCTCACGGATAATATTAATAGCTGCTGAAAAGATTGTAGATTGTGATGCACGCTTTAGCCTCTAAATTTTGTAGATACAGTAATAAGCATGTTATAGAAAGCACACTGGTACATTGCAGCTAGATACAACTATGATTGGCCTGGCTAGCTAACTACTATCACTGTGTATAATCACGGATTAAATAAAATGAATAAATTAGCCTTGTGTTGCGCTGTCACTTGGGATGTATACACACATTGGATGGGATCCAAGGGGTGCTTTTGTAAGGATCATGTTGGAAGAATTTCTAATAAATGCGAAAGCTGGATGGAGACGTAGCTTCATTCAGTGCAAGTGTCGCCTCCGAATTAGCATTAACCTGCTATAACGAGTGCGCCAATCTTGCGGAGGAGCGTGTGTGGAGTTGAGCTGAGTCAATACCGTGTGCGATTATTGCGATCCGCTCCACCGGGTCTGTATTTACCTCTCAGCAATGCCAGGTGGAGATCACACCTTGTTTTAGTAATTAATAATTAAACGAGTCTCCACTCGGGGCCTGCAGTACCACGGGACGTGTCACTCCTCTGCTTTCTGAAATCTTCTTCCTTCTGTCTCTCTCTCTCTCTCTCTCTCTCTCTGTCTCTCTCTCTCTCACTCGCTCGCTCACTGCGGAGGAAGCAGCCGCGTGTGAAATTGGGTTCTAAATTACACAGAGGAGAAGCGTTAGCCATCAGTCCAACGCTGAGTGTGTTAAAAAGCGACCCAGAGAGAGTGAAAGCAAGGACACGCACGCACGCACACACACACACACACACACGTCGCACAGACCTGAAGGACTGAGAGAGCGTGAGATACACACACATGCATACATAG
>JANDJT010000002.1:29631711-29642066 GCA_024331685.1 Stegophilus panzeri | reverse complement strand
ATGTGCAGGCAGAGGCACAAGATGTTTCCAGCGCGGTTCTTAGCTCCAGCAGCTGGGCCTGCTTGTCGAGTAGGCCATGGATCTATTTCTCCACATCCTCCAGTTCCAGCAGCACCATGTGCAGCTCGAGCGAGTCCTCATCTGAACTCAGAAGCGGAGAAACAACAGACATATTTGCTTTTAAAAAAAAAAAAAAAAAAAAAAAAGTGTGTTCAGTGTCTCTTTCTTCCCTGTTTCATTTGTCACTACAGCAGTGTAATCAGGAAGGTTTGGAATCAGAAACGAGTGATGCTGTGGTATTGGTGTGAGCAGGAGCTGAGCCACACTGTAGCCATTGGCTAATAGTGTTGTTCTGTAAGCCAGCAATGCCAGATCATTTGCTTAGCCACAGGCTGCTGCGATCTCCACAAATCTAGAAAAATAATCCACCACTAGAAGATAGGTGCTACCATGCATTTAAAACAAATCTGCACCCAACTTAAGCCATGGTCTGGCAGGAAACTCAATGGGCAAAAAAGGCTCTGTCTGATTTACTCTCTCTTAGATGCATGTTTTGCAATTCTAAACAAGCTTATTTATTTATCCACTTAGACTTCCCAAAAAGCATGCAGTCTCGGCAACCCCCTAGTGCCCTTCATGGAGATTTTCTACGACTGCATTGTGCATAGCTGAGGGTATAACTAGCCAGGAGCCCTTTAATAGAAGACCATTGTGGACTGTGAGAACTACTCGTTCAGGCCAGAATTTTCTCACCTCTCCTATTATATGACTGAGGTCAGGCCATCCTTCCTGGTAATGTTTCGGTACCTCTGAACAGGTGCGGTCCACTTTCAGCTGTCCTCTGAGCTCAGCCAAATAGGCAGAGCTTGAAGGCATGTATTCTATAACAGTCTGTATATAAATGTTAGTGTCATTCATTAAGTCAGCATCAGAATTGTGTTCCCCCAAACTGTTTGTCACTAGTGAGCAAGACATTGTGTCAGCTGTCAGCAATGCCTGGAATGTGTGTGATGGTGTGTGATGGTACCTCATCAATCTCAGGCAGAATCTCTGAAGTCTTGGAGGAAGTCCTGCCAGCTCTCCATACCCAGCAGGCTCACAAGTGGTTTATGGTCCGTCTCTAGATGGAAGTGATGCCCTATGAGAAAGTATTTAAACCTTTCACATCCTTTCACAAAGCATCTTTATCCACCTGGCCATACCATTGCACTGTCTTGGGTGAGCAAACGTGACACATATGCTACCGGCTGCCACTGCTCCAACTGCAAACCTCGCTGATGCTTTCATCTCCAGCACCGCTGTAGTCTTGTCTGGATCAGGCCTCATGCCATTTGATGAAATTATATGACCCAGAAATTTGACCTCTTGTCTCCCCCACTCACACTTCTCCATATTCAGTGTGCTTTTTCAATCTTGGCCAGCACTGCATGTAGTCTCTCATTGTGCTGGGCCTGTGATTCACCCCAGATGAGCACATCATTCATATGACACTCTACCCTGAGTCCGTCTATGACCATGGACATGTCTCTGAAAATGCGTTGGTGCTGAAGCAATTCCAAAGGGTAGCCTATTGAAAAAAATCTTCCAAACAGGGTTATAAATGTCATGTATTTAACTGAATGATCTGACAATGGAATCTGCCAAAACCACATGTTCATGCTGAGTTTAATGGAGACCTTTACCCTGCCCAACAGTCCAACAGTCTGCTCTACAGAAGGCAGAATGTATTTCTCTTTACACACAGCCTCATTCAGTTTAGTGAGGTCCATGCAAATACGCACCGTGCCATTTTTTTTAGGTACCGGTACCATGCCTGAACACCAATTGGTTGGCTCCTCAATCTTAATTATAACTCCCAGATGCTCCAAATGTTTTATTATCTCTCTGAATGTGGACTCTCGAATGTGGAGTGGAGTGCATTGCTTATTGTTTTCTCTGTAGATATGAGGCAGAAGCAGTTTTATGTCACTATCATTGGTTCAGATCCATCTTGACCTCTCAGCTGCCTTCAGCACAGTCAGTCAGTCAGTCACTCTACTGTCCATCCTCATGAGCCTTGGAATTCATGGCCCAACATGGCAGCGTTTTGCTTCTTACCTAGAAGGAACAGATGACATGGAGGGGATCCACATCTTCTCCAGGTAGACACTTTGACCCCTTTATACATGCTACTGTACCTCAGTGAGGTAATATCCAGGCATGGTTTTTCATACCACTGCTATGCTGATGACACTCAACTCATCCTTTCAGCTTGAATCTGGCTGATATCTTCTCATGGATGACAGATCCTCACCTAAAACTAAACCCAGCAAGACGCTTCAGTAGATCCCTGGAGATGCCTCCCTATGTCAAGATCTTTGATCTCCCAAAGATCACACCATCTGACCATACACAACATTGGGAACATTGGGCATACAATGAAGCTGTAGACAACCAACAAAGTTTTCTGGTTATGTTGCTAACCTGACTCATTCATGCAGGTTTCTCCTTCACAACAGCAGGAAGATCTGACCATTTCTCTCCACAGATGCAAGTGAGGGGCTTGTTCAGTCTTAAGATTGGACTACTGCAACTCATTCCTGCCAGGTCTTTCCCCGAGTGCCATCCAACCCTTGCAACTGATCCAGAATATAGCTGCAGTATAAAACCCCAATAATAATTAATTGCCTATAAGGCTAAAAACAGACCAGCTCCCACCTACACGAAGGCACTTATCAAACCCTACTCTGCACCCATCCATGTTCCCAACCAAGGTACAAGGAAGACAGCCCTATAGATTTTCTCTGTTCTGTCACCCAGGCTGTGGAATGAGCTCTGCCTGGGTGGCCGAATAGCTTAATTTTTTTTTTCTGAGACACTGTTTTACCTATTTTACACAATAGCAGGGAAAGTACCAAAACTAGAAAAAACAATAACAAAACTCTGGCGCAAGGCAAGGCGAAGCTAGGCTAAGTTAGGCTTGGCTAGGCACATTAAAGAGAAATACAATCTACTCACGATAAGAACACCATAAGCAACAAGTGGAAGAAACAAGACAGGACATAATTCAGAACCCAGAATAAGAAATGAAAATTACGGATTCAGTTGCCCTCTGGTGGTCCAGAAGGGAATTGTCCATGGTGGGCATGACACAAAATATGTAATGATTAATTTTAAAACTTAATGTATGCGTGCGTGTACTCAGTATGCACATACAATTACAATTTATGAAGTCTTATAAAAAGTGAATTTAAAAGTAAGAAAGGCAACAAGCTAGCATACATTAATTAGTTAATTCTATAATAATCAATCAATGTGCACAATATTGATATCTATAAGGCTGTGATGTGCTTCCAGTTATAGGTCTGTCCCATCTGGAAGAAGACACAAGAAAAGCTGGCTTTTAAGGTTGCTTACCTTATACAAACATAATAGACGGCAATCCTTTTATTTTTTTTAGAGATCCATATAAATCTGAAAACAGATCAGTTAGATTATGGTTACAATGCCAACAAATGTGAACAGGTACACATAAAAATGGGTCATTTTTATAATATAATACTGTCATATTATGAACTGTGAAAAGGTAAACTTAAAGGGTTAAGCTGTTGTCGAGGCTTTTCGCTGCCTACCATCATTAAATAACTTTTCCAACATTTATTCTCTGTGTTTGTTGTTGTTGTTATTGCTATCCATGATACCACTGTTGAACAGCTTCTGACCCTGACAATAACAAGTATTGTGACACTTTTATATTAAATAAAGTTAAAATAACAAATAACACATTCAAATTGAATCTTTGACAACGACTGTAGTAATTATTCCCATAATCACTGTCATACTCTGTCAACATGACTCTTTGAATAATGAGGTAATCGGCATCTGAAGTGGCCCAAGAGTAGCTGTAATATAATTACATTATTAAGAATCCACATTATTAGTTTGTGTTATCTGATGTTGTCCCAGTGACCCAATAACTAAAGTTAGACATAAAAGTGGGCCAACAAACAGGGCTCAGAGGGAACGTTAGGATCCGCGTGCATGAGATTTACTACACAACGTTTCCAACACTCACATAATGACAGTCCAGGGTCATACACAAAAGGCACAATGATTTCCAAATCAAAGGGTGATCCACAACAGAGTCAAAAACCAGGCAGATGTCAATATGGATTAAATGCACAGAAATTCGAAATAAGAGGATAATCCAAAAATGAGAAAAGCAGAACAGGGAGTAAGGGTCATATACAGGAAACAGATAATGGTACAAACATCTCATAACTTACTTTAATATGAGTAATCAGCAAGGTTTGACAGTTATGTAAAGTGTCCATGTTCTTTATACATGTTAGCAGCAGGAAGTGGGAATGATAACCGAGGAAGTGTTGTAAGAATTCAGGGGTGAAATGTCTCACATAGATGTGACACTTATGTCATTTTGTTTCGGCTTTTATTAATGATTGGCCAGTTAAATTACAATACTTATCTTAGCAGTTTAAGACAATTTTCAGTACATCACGGCATCTGCATACAGCTTCCCATTGACAACAAATGGTATAACACTGCAGTAGCAGTGCAACTGTTCAGTTATTGGGTTAGAAAACCTGCCAGAACTTTGCCTGTAGCAGACTTGTTAAGAGGACGGCTTCTAGCCATTAGCAAATCATCATAACAATGTAGGGACAATGTAGAAACTTTCTTTTATTTTTTCACCTTAACTAGAAATAGTTTGGTAAACAAATTAAATATACAAAATGCCATTCTCATCCCAAATGTAGTCATCCAAGACATTTTGGGTGTCTCAACTAGCACTGAAAGTAAGTACAAGGCTAATGAAACTAACAAATATAGAAACCTTGTAGTCTCCGGTCTAGAGCCATGGAAACGGCAGGTCTAAATCATCATGCTCACACCTAAAAACAGCTTTTCAATTTGATATTAAATTGACTTAATTGGTTTCTGACACACTGTGACACTTATCTATAAGAAGGAGGAAATACAGAATATGGGTTCCAATTCGATTTATTTTTTAATATGGGACATATTGTTTTATTTTAATTGAAAAAATAGTGTTAAAAGGCAATGTCTTATATATTGAGCATATGTTAAGTAAAATCCATTGTAACAACAACAACAACAACAACAAAAAACACAGACCCTTGGGAGTTCCCAAGAACCATGTTGAGAACCACTGACACAATGTACTGAAAACTGTGACACTGAACCGGTCAATTATCATACCAGGAACTTATCACGGTGTTTAAATATATAGTGGACATATTTATAGTTACAATGAGTTAGATAGTCTTTTGTTTTGCTTCTGTTTCTTTTTCCTCTTTCCTATGGCCCTGAAGGACAACATTAATCATTTCCAGAGAATGTGACAAGCTCAAGTTAAAACATTGATCCCTTTGGGTGTTGTTATAACCCAGGTGATGATGTGAGGCTGCTGTGTTTAACCTTGGTGATGTGAAACTGTCCTTAAAGCTCATTTTTCTCACTGTGACGCTTGTTTTTAAAGTTATTGGTAGTTACTGATGTCAGTTGGCACAAAGGATGCCTCAACCAAGAAATAGGAAGGTTTCTATGTTCATATGGTAGCACTTCATAGAATGATGCTATCTACACTGGGAAGGACTGCCCCTATTTCAATGCATTTTAGGATATCAGCCCCTACATTTTCCCTGGCCAGGAAAACAATCAGATGTCATGGCAATAAATGACTGAATGAAAAGAAGAGTATAGACATGGGCAACTGCTCGTATGCACCTCCATTGAACCATCTGACATCAGAAACTGCAAGCAGACCTCAGTTACACCTAAGACAGATGGTGAGGTTATCAATGCACAAGTTAAGTCCCTTTCAGATACATACTTAGACAAATTACATGTCTCACATTGCTTAAAAGTGCCTTCAAGCTATCATATTTCTACTATGTTTCTGTCTTCTACACTGGACAAGGTAGCTTGATGGTCCTCATCCTTCTCCCCTGACTGTAGCTGCACAGACTTCTTACAGTGTCCAAACCCTCCAGGTGCTGGTAAACGATTGTTCTCCTTAGTGGACTGGGAGAGCTATGACCCAGAGGAACCCTCATGGGTGACGTCATCCAAGGGGTTCTGTCACAGCTCTTTCTAACAAAAAAAGAGGGGATGCTACTTCAGATCTCTAGAAAAGATGATGCACTTTCACTGAAATTTTGCAATAAACTTGCCCAAAACCACAAGAAGTTTCTCTTCTCCTTCACTAAAAAGAAGTCCGTCTTTCATATTTCATGTGCTTGTAATCTCCCAACCACAAGCTGAACACTGAACACTGTGTCGCTTAGAAAATCGATAAAAATGTGTACTGCATTAAATTTTACTCACACAAAAATTCATGAATTTGAATGCGCACCTAATACAGAGTACAATATACAAACGCAATTAGTAATCATATTATTACTAATTTACTGGCACTTCTCATTAAGGTATACTTGGTGCGTTGCTCAATCCTATTACAGTGATATATATAGATAACAATCATAAATTAGGAAGAAAAAGCTTTGAAATGTGCTGAAAGATTTTTGCTTAGTAATATCATCACATTTTAGCGGCTGATTATTCTGAATGCACAGCATTAACATTTTAATATTGTCTAATATTCATATCACGTAATCATCAAGCGTGCATGGAAGCACAGACCAAACATGAGTACCAAATAATTCATAGAGATCTGTCCATTTACGTCTGTGTTGCAGAAATCTGCTCTGTCATGGGATCTGTCCCTGCATGGTACTGTGCAACTACAGAAAATCGTTAAGATATGTACATATTTCTTTGTGTCCATAGTAACCATAGTAAAAATAACCTTGGTACTACTGATCATGTTTTGCAACAACACCAATTACATCGTGTGTGTGTGTGTGTGTGTGTGTGTGTGTGTGTGTGTGCGCATTTAAAAATATTTTGTTGTGATTTTAATAGTTACTTAGAAACAGATACCTGGAGAAAGTGCCACTTGGTGTGCTTATAAAAAGCCTTTAGAGTCCCAGAGGTAGCACATGTACACATGGGCACACACACACACACACACACACACACACACACACACACACATATGAAAGATTTGTAACACCAAGTAACTTCATATTAAGAATGTTCTTTCATTTTAAAGCATTTAGCAAACATCCTTCCTCAGAGCAGTTCGCAGTCTTAAAGTCTTCAGCTAATATTTCCTGAAACCCTGCTCAACTAAACTCATTCATAAATTAACAAGCAACCTGAGAAGAGCAATTACTGCCAGGTAGAGGCTCTGTGTGGGACGAAGCACCGTTTCAAGCATTATTCAAGAGATGTGTGAGGTGTTGTACCATGTCCTTAAGGAAAAGTACATGAAGGTAAGAAATTTTAGTAGCCTAATGTACAAAAGAGTTTATACAAAGACTTTATGAACCCTTCATAACTTAAAGTATTTCTGCATAATCTGATTAAACTTCAGACATGGCTCAAGAAAAACAAAAGCATTAATCAGTGGTGGGGCAGTGGTGGGGCAATGGTGGGGCATATCCACCTTCCTCAAACCAGCGCATTTACAACTACAGGTTGCCACGAGCAAAACGTGGAATTGAAAATGCCTTTGGAATACTGGCCAAGCGATGGCAAGTATTCCTCTCTACCATCCATCTGGATCCAGGGGCAGTGACAAAGATTACCCTGGTTGCTCTTGCCCCAGACACATACATCCCTCAAGCACTTACCAATACAGAAGATACATAACACCACATCATCCCTGGTGAGAGGTGGAATGATACACCTCTCCTATCTGTACCTGCATCCCGAGTTAGAAATGGGTCTGCAATGGCTAAAGATCAAAGGGACCTTCTAAAGGCATATTTTATCTCTCCTGCAGGGAACATAAGAATCAGTAGTTTCAATTTTGAAACTTTATGTGCAATATGCACAATGTGCAAATATACTGGCAAACACTTGTTTTTCGAACAAGCCGTCAGAACACGTACAACCAAAAATAATGATGTAAACCTCCATCACAGTGCAAACGTAGCTTCATAATGTAACACAAAATACATTTACTCGTTGTTATTTATATCTCCTCCCTGAGTATAAGGTAATTGAGCAACTGTGTGTAGATTGATGATGGAGGGGGCTGTTGGTAAGGAGGAACCTGAAAGCTGCACGCTCCTCAAGTAGGAATATGTAGGCTGAGTAGGAGGGCCTGGAGGATAAGGTACTTGCTCCCTATACTGTGCAGATCTTGTGCGTCATATAAAGCTCATTATTGCTCGCCTAGCCTGCATTTTCTCGGCAGTACCTTTAATGAGACGCATTTCGCTGGCTACTTGTTTGCCAAAAATGTCACCAGACTATTCATTGTTGCTGAAGACACTACTAGTAACTTGCTTAAGGATATTCACCTTCTCCCTTTCCAACTTGTCCTCTTCTCTCAGCGTTGACTTTTGATGCTGCTAATGCCAGATTGTGGAGCTTCTTGGTTGTGATGGATCATGTGAAGGGGACTACTAAAAAAATTGTTCATATTAATGAAAAACTGCAAATAATATTCGTTGACTGGTTCTCTGTGCTTATCCTCGCTAAAAGACTCAAAAAGACAAATCACTAATGTGCATGCATCTGAAAACAACTACTACAATTATGCAATATTTGTGGTTTTATGAAATTATGAAATTAATGGTCTAATAAGAAAACAACTTCATACATGCTACCAATTAGGCTAATACTAAGGACAATATATTTATAATATGCAGATTATGCTTGTACTGACACTTAGAAGTGTACTGACACCTTGGCGAGGCTGCACGTGAGACCTGAACAATTGGGTGGAACAATTTGGAAAACTGGGTGTGCAGCGATGATGCACGTGTTTGTACTTCCTCCGCTACAAAACAACAAAAATTATTCATTTCCATTAAGGGAAAGAAAGTGAAATGTCAATAAAAGTCAGACAAAATATACAAAATATATTCTAATTTAAAAAACGATGGTAGTGGTAGTTGTTAAACTAAACGGTCATGTTTTTAGAACGAAGTAGCTCACCTGAAATGTGTATTTCCAGAGCGATCTCTCTCCAAGCCGCTTCCTTTTTAGCCCTGTCACGATACAGCGGCGAGGACACGTCATATAAATGCTCCTTTTCCCTCAATACGCTTCTCTTCTTGCTGTACTGTCCTCCTGACCCTTTTCGACATTTTCCATGTGGTGGTTTGTTGATGTTGCACTAAATACCTCATCAGGTTCTGCGCTCCTATTGATTCCAGATTTGACAGTCGTCGTAGGAGACGCCACACTACAGACCTGTGCCTCAAAACTTCTGATCGGGGGAAAAAAGTTTCATGTGAATCCATTCAATCAAACATGATTTACAGATGTTTGAGTAAGCCAAGCTCCACCCCACAAGGATTGAGTGGTATGTGGTGGCCATATTGTTCAACACGTTTTTATATAGTCTCGGGTGCCAGAAGTTACTGAATATTTTGACACTAATATTGTGAGAATAGGGCAAAAAATGCTAGGTGAGCTAGATCTATTCTGAGCTAGGTCTAGTTTGCAAAAGCAGGTTTAGCCTATTATGAAAATTAGTTCAACGTCCAAGCAGGCAGCCTGTCAGATGTGGTGATGTGCAACATTGGCGCACCTCTGAAAACACTGAAGCTCTCTACCGGAAGGGACAGAACAGACTGTTTTTTCTAAGGAGGCTCAGGTCCTTTTATGTGAGCAGCAAGCTACTGCAGATGTTCTATCAGTCTGTGCTAGCCAGTGCCCTGTTCTTTTCAGCTCACCCTGGTTGTAAAGAGTGGTTATTTGAGTTTGGCTTCCTGTGAGCTCACACCAGTCTGACCATTCTCCTCTGACATTCTCAGGACGGTTTTATATTCCGCACCGTTCTGTGTGTAAACTCTAGAGACTGTATGAAAAGCCCAGTTCAGCAGTTTCTGAAATACTCTTCTGCCACCAACAACTATGCCACAGTAACATCAATAGCTATATGTTTCCATCCACGTATTTTTATGCGAATTTGGAATATCGCATACATTTTTTATTTTTAAAAACGCTGGATGGAAACACAAGATGCAAAGGCAGATTTTTTTCTTCCTCATGGACTGAGATGTTTAACAAATAAATAAATTCCTGGACTTTGCCTCAACAAATCATGTGATCGGATAATTGGCTCAGAAAAGTTAAAATAGGGCGGCTGTGTCTCAGGTGGTAGAGTGGGGTGTCCACTAATCGTAGGGTTGGCGGTTCGATTCCCGGCCCACGTGACTCCACATACCGAAGTGGCCTTGGGCAAGACACTGAACCCCAAGTTGCTCCCGATGGCAAGCTAGCACCTTGCATGGCAGCTCTGCTACCATTGG
>JANDJT010000002.1:29619619-29629769 GCA_024331685.1 Stegophilus panzeri | reverse complement strand
CTCTCTCTCTCTCTCTCTCTCTCTCTCTCTCTCTCTCTCTCTCTCTCTCTCTCTCTCTCTCTCTCTGTGTGTGTCTCGCTCTCTGTCTGTTTGGATTAGATGCTGATTTTCAGGTTGATCTGATCAGAGAGTTGGATTTGGCCAATGCTACACATGGAATAAGTCAAACTGCAGGTCTTCACAACAGCAGCAAAGCCTTTCTCTTTCGAGGTAAAAAAACAAAACAAAAAAACAAACAAACATACTATTTTGGGAAACACCTATTTTAATCAGCAA
Source organism: Stegophilus panzeri (assembly GCA_024331685.1). Classification (NCBI taxonomy): domain Eukaryota; kingdom Metazoa; phylum Chordata; class Actinopteri; order Siluriformes; family Trichomycteridae; genus Stegophilus; species Stegophilus panzeri. The sequence continues at coordinate 29,629,493 of JANDJT010000002.1, read as the reverse complement.
AATCCTGATCATTACAATGAATGCCTTTCCACAAACATTTCCCTGAGATAGGTGTGTGAATTTTGTCAAATTCCCCAACCCTAATAACCCTATTAGGGGTAACCCTATATAACCCTATTATGATGGTATTCCTCGTGGCCGTAGCTTGTAATGGTAGGCGTGCTTTTGTAAGGGGTGTGGTTTGTAGTCCTGCAGGATGCATATGGATGCACTTGGAAAGTTTAGGCAAGATTAGTGGAGAGCTTCTTGACCATCATCAAAGACAAAAACAGTGAATCCAGAGTGTCCAACAATGAGTCATTGTCTTTCCAAATCTGCTTTGATATTAATGTCGTCATATGAGGAGACTTGAGGAGACTGTGAGCCGAAATGACTAGTAGAAGCAGCAGTTTGTAAATGACATTTGACTTCACACCTCCGGTTATTACATAGAAATGCATGTGTTGTGTATAACTATTAATATGGCTTTGAATGAACGTCATATCATATTAACCAAGTTCCTCAGATTAGACTATAGGAGTGAAAATGCACATGCGGCATTAACCAAGAACATGCAAAACCAGCTTTTATATGTTTTATATGTGTATGCGTACTTGTATTATGTGCTGTACAATATGTGTATGAATATATATCTGCATTATGTACTTCATTTATGGTTGCTGGGTATTTCTCTAAATATAATGATTGAAATAACCTATTATGACTCAATATTTATGGTGCAAACATGAGTTTCTGGAGCTCCAGTCAATGAATACGACCCTGAAAATACAGTATATATTCATAGTCTGATTAATTTTTTGCTAATGCATGATAAATATTGCTGAATATATTCTTAAAATGGATGATTATTGATGTAAACAGATGCATGCATGAATGCTGACTATATTTTTTATATATATATATATATGCTTTGGTGTGCATGCACGTGTTTCATTAACAGTGGTACTGAAGTTTTTCCTATAGGGAAATAAGCGTCCTCACTGTTGTGAAACAATCACACCATCTGTTGGGTGAAAAGATCTGATTGTCTAATCAGTCTTAATTGTTAGACAACAGCTGTTTCTGGAAATATGGTGCTAGCGAAATATTTGCTATCATATGAATCGTCAGGTTTTATTTATTTATTTATTTTTAAATGACCACATATAGGATCAGTTAGTGCTCCGTTTTAACCTAGTTTTAACTTGTCTAGACAAGTTGTCTTGTCTAATGCTTATAAAGTTAAAGTAGGCACATTTTTAGTAGACCTGGGTGATATGACAACGCTATAACGATTGCGATCCATCCATCCATCCATCCACAACAGAGGTGTTTGCGTGCACTGAAACTGGCTCGGCAATACACATAGCTCACAAATAACACCGGCAAAAATGTGGAACATGATAGAAATGTGATGCTGTTAAAACACCAGCTGATCTGAGATCTGTCTAGATGTGCCGTAATGTTTTAATGCGCTCACTTGATTTATACCCCTGTGTCAGGCTTAGTACGATGTCAAGTCGGACGATTTAAATGTCAGTCAGAAACCGTAGTCTTGGCAGCTTTAAGCTTAACAAAAAGAAAGTGTGTTGCATCTCATAATATGCGTTTCCTTTTTGCCTGTTTTGTATCCCATACAATACAATCTTAATAACCTGCTGTCTGACTCGGAGCAGAGCAACAAATCAGCACTGTTTGATGCATCTTAGCTTCATTAGGCTATATAAGAATTCATTAAGTATCTATGTTGCTTTTCACCACAAGCACATGCATGTGTAGTTAATATAATTTTATTTACATCTTATAATGAATTTAGTAGGGCTGGGTAAAAAATATCGATTCTCTTTGATGTGATGTGAATATTATCTGTAGTTCACCTCTCGTCCTGAAGGTGTCGCCATCTTGCATTTTGAAACCGGTTTTATTTCTTAAAAATGTTTCAAGTTATTAATGAATTTCACTGTCGCACATTTACAATGTTTTTATTATTTATTTTTTACACTAATGTGCAGTTTGTTTATTGTATGCACGTATTTATGATTTCTTGCAATGTTGCAATGTTTGTTCTCAAAGTAAAAGTAAAAAGTAATTAAACATAATCGTGCGTGCCCTACTGTTCACATAAATGTGTATTTCAGTAATATAGCTAAAGTAGGAGGGTTTCAGTGTCTGTATTTATATTAAAACATGGATTCCATGTCTGCAAAACTAATATTTTTAAATGGAATATTGATATCGAATCGAAAATCGAATCACCAAATTGGTCGCAATACCCAGCCCTAGAATTTAGTTACAGCTGATAACACATTACATTTATTTACAGTCCAGTTTTAAAAGAATAATAAAAAAATTGTAATAAAAACTGACTAACCACTAAGTCTAGCGATCACTAGACCCGTCACTAAGTTTGCTTGTCCCAGATTCCCAGGCTAGTGAATTGTCCAGCCCTGTATATTATGGCCAAAGCACCAACACTGGCTTCTCCGTGACTTTAAGCGACAGTGACAATAGGCAGCGTTTAACATCAGGAGTATTTCTGCTCATTGTTTGTTGCTGCACTGTTGTTCACTAATTGCTTACTGCAGATTATGACACCTTAACGTGTTTAATTGTGTCGCGGCTGCAGATTTCGCCGAGTGTCTTAATTTGTTGTTAATTGGAGCACGGGCTCCTCTTATTTAATTGATTGCTTTTTATTGAACAGAGATTTAGTTACCCTATAAACATGGAAATTGCCTTGTATTGATTGGTTCCTTTCACTGCAGGGAGGTCTGCTTTGATGAACAGATTGCGTCGGCTTATTCCTTTATTAAAAGCATGTTTTTTTTAGCTTCTTGTGTCTAAAAGTAACCTTTTGAATGGATTTTTTTTTACTGTAAAGGCTCTATTAAAACGAGAAAGAGCCAGTTTTGTGTGTATATAGATTAACACACTGGAAGTAGGTTTTTGTTGTTGTTGTTTACACCTACACATTTTTGCATTCCTATAAGTCTTGTACCGTTTTACGAATCCTTTAATATAAATTTCATTTTTCTTTAGACCGCTTTCCAGTCTTAGTGACATTTTAGATCACACCTGCCATTACATAGTGTATGTCCATTTACAGTCACTACGAACAATTAGTCATACGCTGTCATTCACAACAGAACTTACCCAGACCTGCGCAGTATTCAGGCACTAATACAGGGCACCTTTCCAACACCACTGTCCCACATCAGAGCATATTCGGTCATGTGATATTTCAGGGAAAATTTATATACACTTTGTAGATATTCATTAGCCTTGTGGTTGTAACCTCACATTAATGGAAGGAGGTGACCTTTTCAAAAAGTATAGATCTATTTATTTTGTAGATTTCTAAGGAAAGTGCTACGGCAGTTCCATATGGCATTTGGAGAATACATTCTATTTCCTTAAAAAATCCAAACAAAGCAGGTTAAATATAAGCCTAATAGGGGTGATTGTTTTGAAACATTTAAAATATCTTTTTCTCCTGGGCTCACACATATATTTTCATGGTATGCTTGACCTTTAGGTTGGTTTTCTTTTAGCAGGATCTGAGACGCTGTTAATTGTCTTTACTTTAGTGTTCTGTTCACTCCTGATCAGATACAATGGTGAAATTGTTGCTTGACTGCTGTCAGAGCCTCTACAGCTGGATCCATAAATAAAAAATGAGCAATGCAATGTTTTTTTTATTTTTTTTGCGCTTGGGGACTGGATTCAGGCCACCGAGTTTGATGGCTTCGTGTGCAAGGGAGAGAATCTCGGTCTCCAGGGTTGGCACAAGTGGGCTTAGCTTGACTTCTTTGTTAAATGAAGTCCAATGTGAGCCTTTGCGTGCTGTTTTTCAACTCTTGTTCTTATAGTTATAACATTTTTGCATGAGAAAACAACACATTGCAGGTAATCCAAACAGAATGCCATATGACACAGTGACATGGTTACGTGTGACAGTGATCACACAGTGTGATGTCAGTCATCACCTGGAAATCACGTTCCTCATGTTCCTTTTCTCTATTTGTCTACTCTCACCTCTAAAGTGCTGGCAAAAATCATTTGTATTGATGGAAAAAGTCCATGCCTATGGCAGAACTGAATCTAAGCTTAATTATAATAGCTATATTGCCACTAGCTCATTAGCTTTTAATGACTCATTACTTTTAATGACTTGTTATTAGAACATACTGATGTCTCAATCCAGTAAAATAACAGGACTTTGTATTTTTTATAAATATATTTGTCTAAACAAAGTGTCTACTTTGAAAATGATGGACTGAAACATAAGCGCTATTCGAACAGGACTAGTTTTCTAAACGTAGTTTGAGTTACAGTTCAAAGGTGAGAGTGTCTGTTTTATACATCAGGGCGTTGCAGAAAATCACATGCTCTGGATGCGTGCATTGCATTGCGTGCTTTTTAAGTACTTTTAAATTGAAAAAGTAAAATTTCTTCATTTATTTATTTTATTTTATTTTATTATTAAAATTCATTATGCAAAAAACTGATTAAAATAAATTTCACATGATTTTATAGAACTGCTTATAATAAACCCACCCATTGTATAAGAGTGCAGAAATGAAGGCGAGTAATCACCTGACACTGATATTACAGCGGCTAGTCTTAACAATATACGTGAATCGGCTCTTCTTGTTGATTTTTATTTGTTATTTCTTCGCCGGGTAGCAAAAACATCTACGTCCATACTGAGTTGCACGCGGCAAGCAGAAAACGCGCATGTAAGAGCTTCTACGGTAATTCACGTTGGCCAAAACACACAAGGAAAAGCGTTCCTTTTGATCAGGAATCACAGACATCCGCATTCGGATGGGATTCGAGTTCTCAGAGGATCGCTGGGTTAGCCGAAAAACAGTAGGTAATTCGCTCTGGAATTTTTTTTACAGAGGTTGTGTGAGAAATACATAGACTTAAAATTGCGAAGTACATCTGTGAGACATGAATTTCTCTAACATGCCCCTGGAAAACTAGTCCTGTAGTCCCGAATAGGACTATAGTGAGCTCCGTAGCAGAAATAGAGCTCCAAAGCCAGCTAAACTGCCGTTGGTGTTGTATGAAAGCTACCAAAGAGCTGTTTTTATCTGTTATAATGTGGTCATGTAACTGTATAATGTAATGCCTGTTGGGCTTTTCGGTACAGAGCAGAACAAGTGGGGGTTAATTTGGCACCCGTCCAACACCAAAAAATATGGTTCTTGTAAATCTAAAGGGTCATCACGTTATACGATGATATATAGAGATACCACGCTAATTTTAAGCTATACCATAATACTACTACTATGACCTGTTTTCTCCTTGAGTGCTTCTTGCTTGTGGTGCAGTATCTATGTACACCATCCCAAACAACATGGTCCTTTGAGTTTTTTTGTTGGTAACTCTTTTGTGACCACTATTTGAAAGGAGTCTAATAAGTACTTTGCTGTAAAAACAGTGCTAGAGTTCTTACTGTGATATGTTTTGTGATAGAGTAAGATGAGTTTAATTACACTTATTAATAATGGATTTGAATCTAGTTACTAATTAGAGTTCTTCACCCTTTGCAGCTGAAGAGCACAATATTTGGTATGAATATTTGGGTTGTACTCACCCAGAACACTGAAATATTCCAAGCACGATGTGTTTTTTAATGAGAGAAACTGCTTTACATGTAAATGGGAATGTTGGATTAATTGCCTAGGGATAAGGCATAAACTGTATATTCAGGATATTATCATACTGATGCACATGTCTTAAGGCAGTGCCATTCATCAGGCCTGATTTGCACTAAATATAGCTCAATATTTTCTGTCTCATTTTTCCTGCATGCTCATTTGTGAGTTGGGGTTTATATAAAGAACAGCCCCAGATGGGAAAAACAAAACAACAAAAAAAAATATATATTGATATTAATGCAGTAATGAGGAAAAATATTGTTTATAAAACGTCAAGTAATCTGCATAATTCTTTAGGGCTAGGCTTGCTTGCATGATATTGATTTTCCCTTGATCACAATAAACTATTTAATCACCCAGAACCAGAAGCCTTTAAAAGACATTAAACCAAGCATGTCTACCATTTCAGGTTTAAGGAGAGTAGGGGAGGCATAATTATATTACCAGCTGTGCAGATGGAACTCAGATGGAACTGGGTAGTGGATCTTTAAATGATTCTGCAGTAATGTGCACTTAACAGTTTTAAAAAGCACATTATAATTTAACAATTGTTTAATGTTGACGTGAATGATATTTTCCCACTGACGCCACCAAACTGCGTGGGCAGTGGTGGATCTCTGGTTAAGGCTCTAGGTTACTGATCAGAAGGTCAGAAGATCAGAATGCTTCAAGCCCTGCCAGACTGCCACTGTAACCCTCTCTACTTCAGAGGTGCCATATCATAGATGACCCTGTGTTCTGACCCCAACTTTATAACAAGCTAGGATATATGAAGAATAGAATTTCACTGTTCTGTAATGTTTATGTGAAAAATAATGGTTTCTCCTTCTACAATCTTCTTTTGTGATGCTTCTCCGCACTTGTAACTGCAGCTTGTTTCAGTTGCTGGGTTTTTTTTGTGTGATTTTTTTCGGGGGAGGGTGAAATGCTGCTCAGTGGGTTAACGTCTGGTGATTGACTTGGCCAGTCTAAAACCTTCTAATTTTTTATTTATTTTTTTTTATCCCTGATGAAGTCGTTTGATGAGTTGGCAGTGTGTTTTGTGCCATTGTCTTGCTGCATGATTACGGATCCTCCCAGTTACACTGGATGTATTGCATTCAGAATGTTTCTGTAGACCTCTGAATTCATTCTGCTGCTACCATCATGAGTTCCATCATCAATAAAGATTAGTGAGAATGTTCCAGAAGCAACAATGCAAGTCCAAACCATGACACTACCTCTACCATGTTTCACAGATGAGTTTGTATGTTTTGGATCCTTTCTTTCTCCACACTTTGGTAGAAGTTCATCTTAGATGAACTAGGTGTTCCAATTAAAGTGCTGTGGACAGTGAGTGTGCAAATATATATACAAATCTTTTTTTAGGGATCTCATATTCATTACACTAAGTATATTTGTGTATGTTTCAAATTTGTGTCACATAAAACACATTTGACTGGTATGCAGCAGTAGCGTTTACTACAGAGATTGGCTTCTGATGGAATAATTTCCCTTCCACAGATAATGAACTGAGCCTTGGGACACAACGAGAGGCACACAAGTCAGTGTTTAACATGCCAAATGTTCAGTAAGGCTAATGACAACTGCCCATGCCTTTGACATGGTAATGTGAAGGGAAGAGTTCAGAGTGGGTTAATACATTCCGCAAGAAAGACTAAATCTTTGAATGTTCATAAAAAAAGGTATTCCATCCAACTTGGACTGTTTTGTCTTGACATCCGCACTGCTGGCCTTTTTAAGGCACAAACTGAGGCTAATTATGATGTTTAAACCGATATCTCGGTGATAGATGTTTATTTCTTAAAAAAAAAAAAAAAAAACACAGTAGAACAGGTTAGAATAGCTTACAATCAAAGCAATAAATGTAGCAATGTCTTGTATTTTACATTATGTTATAGATTTGTGTGTTTAGTGACTGATAGTGTGATGGAGTGTGGTATGGATGGGAACAATATTATTGGATAGTTGGACCTTTGCACTTAAGATGATTGTTTATGGATATTTTCATGCACTGATAAACATTATCATGTAGTTTTTTTTTTGGATTCTATTCAGTTTTGGAGTGTCAGTTTTTAGGATGGTTGCTTTGTCTTCCTGCGCTTCCTCTTCTTTATTGTCCTCTTCATCTTCTTTGACATTTTCCTTTTCTTCCTCTTCTTATTCATCATCCTCTATTTCTTCTTTGTTGTCATCCTTTTCTTCCTCTTTTTCTTTGATGTCCTCTTCCTCTGTCTTCTCTCTGTTGTTGTCCTCCTCCTCTTCCCCTTCTTCTTCATCATTCCCTTTATCTTCCACTCCTTTACCCAACTGCTCCTCTTCGTCTTATTCGTCATCCTCTTTCTCCTCTTCATCGTCCTCCTCTTCTGTTGTCTTCTTCCTTTTCTATCCTTTACCTCTTCTTCTTCTTCTGTCACTATATCTCTTGAAAGCTAAGGTGTACTCAAACAGCTGGAACACATGATGGATTGCATGGGTTCACACAAAAAACTGACAAGACTCTGAAGATGTTTGCACATTTTGGAATATGGTATGTCCCTCTACGAACTGTCTAGAGACCATGCAGCCTCACGTGTATTGGCTACTGTTTGGATCTGTTCATGTTTTCACACTCACACATGAGCTGTTGGGGAAATCTTTGCTGCTGTTGTGAATTTTAAAACTTGTGTCCTGTCATTGAGAGAAAAGGTGTAGGAGAAAGCTATACTAATGATACTAATAGTTGAGAGGAATGCGGTAGGTATAGAATTATTATCTAGGTAATAAATTAGTAACTAATTGGTAATTAATTGTTAACAAAAATTAGGCTTGCACAATCTGTTGAACCTTTGGTACATTTTCGATTCTACTGCATTAAAAACGGTTTGATCCCAAAACTTTCAGTACTTTCTATTCTTTATTTCAGTATGGTGATGTTGTTTTTCTTGGCCGACTCACATTACACATGCAGCTAATCAAGAGTGTGCAGTGACGCAAACAACACACATAGTGCATAACGTGATAAAAATAGTAGCTAAGGCAAATCCACATGGGTTCCTTTCACACCCACATATTGCAGATAACCAGGGTAATCCAAAAAAAAAACACCTCGAACATGGCAAAATGTCTTTGCTGAGAAGCGTCCTGACCTTCACAGAGAATTTAAAAGCTGACAAGTTAGCTAACTGTCCTGTATTCAAATTCGTTAAGATGAACATGTTTAACAGGGATATCCCCTATATGTTAGCCTAGCTTTTCTTACTCTACTCATTAAAAAATGCCACATTATAGCCTTTATGCAGCAGTGCAGTTGCTATCAGCTAAACCCAGTAAACTTCGTCTTCATTCTAATCTTCTAGAGTGACTCGTTATTCTTGTTTATCACTTTCTAATGGGTTAGAAAATGTGAATATTAATGCTCCTAGATAGCCGTTTTTAAATTTCCATGTAAATTTAAACAAGCAAGATAAAGACTGTTGCCGAGCGGGAGCGAATGAAGGACGCCTCAGGAAGCGGAACAAACCAAAAGCATTACAAGACTGTGTTACAACATAGCTATGCACCACTTTATTAAAAATCAAGGGTACGTTGATTTTATCTTTATCTTTTACATGATAATAAGAACGTAATTAATGTGTAGGGCCACATTGATTATCTTTACAGTAATATTATAAAGGTATACTTCACCCACCTACTGAAGATAAGCTTATAATAAAAGATCCCAGTGACAAGAGAAAAGTACAGTTCAAGATGATCATCATCAGATGACGGAGTTACAGAACATCATTAAAGATTATGCCTTGAATAGATGTTTCTGTCGAGTTATTTAGTCATTCAAAATAAAGTCATATAAACTTGTATATGATACAAACAGTAATTTCTTAATTAAATGAATTCAGTTAATAATGTGTGCTTGTATTTTTCTTTCCGTAACTGTTAAGTTGTATTTTTTTACTAAACATGTAATGAGTGTTCGGACTTGATAACTGGTAAAGCATCGTTTTTGCCATAGTATAAGATTTGTTTTGAACATTGTGAGGTTCTGGGTATTTGAATACCTGGTTTACTGTTTTGAGGTGACGGTATTCAAGTACTGAAATCTCTGTTCTGGTATTTATTACATCCGGTACGTCCAGTTTGCAGATTAAGCACAATTCACATCAGATATAATAATTCACATCATATATATATATATATACAACATACTTATATACATAATATATACACAACATAATTAATATCATATA
>JANDJT010000002.1:29597992-29614427 GCA_024331685.1 Stegophilus panzeri | reverse complement strand
GCTCCCTGGGATAGGCTCCAAGTTCCCCGTGACCCTGAAAAGGATAAAGCGGTATAGAAGATGGATGGATGGATGGATGGATGGATGGATGGATTCAGTGGCTTTTAAAATTCTACAAAAATTGTTCCACTCAAATTTTTATGTCACTCTTTTGCTTCCATAGTGAAGTACTGTCTAACACATCAATCCAAAATCTCCCACAGGTGTTCAACTGGGTTGAGATCTGGTGACCCTGAAGGCCACAGCATATGATTTCCATCCTTTTCATCCACATGAAACCATTCAATGAGAATCAGAATAGAAATGATTCATCATAGGATAAATGTGATCAGTCAGAATAACTTTGTATTGTTTTAAGTGGAGTCAATCTAGAGATGGGCGATTTGACAAAAAATATCATATCACGTTTTTGTTTTTTTTTCAGGCTGGAACATAATTAATGATACTCTATTATCACGATTATTTTCCATATTGGTTTGTAAGACTATTTTGGAAGTTACCCAACAGAGCAACCAACATAATTTCCTTGTTGATTTAAATGTTGTCACTAAATGGAGGTTGAGACGGATGCAAATGCAGATAAGAGCTTTATTAGCGGAGAAAGGCAGACAAATCTAAAACGTGAAACATAGGCGTGGTCAGAACAGGCAAAGGGTCAGGTGAACGGCAAACGGACATAAAAGAGGCAAGGGCAATACACACGAAACGAGAAACAAGAGACGAGATTCAAAACCAGGCATGAGGACAATATACAAAGGTGAGGTACGGTGGTAACACTCGCAATACTTCACCCCGAACACAGACACATGAGGGGTTTAAATACTAAACGAAATCAGGGGTGAAATGCAAAACAGCTGAATACAATGATGACACATAAGGGAAACAACCAATGACAACACAGGGGTGAAGACAGGACAGAAATCATAACGAACGCACACATGTCAAAAGTAAACAAACTCAATTTCACTGTAAAACCCAAAAGTGCGCACTTGCGCTTCGAGCTTCGGAGTACGCTGCGTGCTCCCATGAGGGGAAATCATGACAGAGACCAGCGAGCTAGGTCACTTATCCAATTCCGAATACGTGGAGGGAACTCACATAAGCTGGCCAGCTATTTAATCTGAATTTTTCCTCAGTTGCATATACATTCTCCTGCCTACATTCTTCAACAAAAATAAACCAAACTCACTCATATATAACTCACATCCTTGCATTTTACATTCTAATTTGAAGCCAATAACACCAAAATATATAATTTTTAGTAACTTTTCTTAACTTCTTCAGCTCGTATGCTTGCTCACTCCTCTGGCTTCAATCTGGAGGCTGAGAAAAAGATTGTGAAGAAGGCGTCGAGACATTACGTGACCCGCATGCTTCTTTTCACATCCTCGCTGCAAAGCCAGCAGCGCAGGGCTGTTTGAAAATACCCAACAGATAACAAAATAACCCAAATATGTGACCCAATTTCACTAGCATAGCTGTTTGGTTGGTAAAATAAACCAGCGTTTTTTTAGAGTGTGCTAAGGAGCTCTATTTCCATTATGACTATTTTTTAAAAAAAATATTAATCTTCTTTCTTCTCAAGATGAAAGAAGATGGATTAGGGTACTGTATAATGTATTAGTTGTGTACATAGCAAATTGAATAAAATGTGTTGTAATGGGACAGAAGAACACTAAGTGAGTTGTGTTTTTTTTCTTCACATTATCCATACATGCATGCATTCGAGATGGAGTAAATTTGAATTTGAGAAGCAGGAATCTTTCAGGATAGATGGACGTTTGGTTGGTCAGTGGCATTTGATCTCAAGGCACAGAAGATGAAAACTCGCTCAGTTGAACTAAAAAGCCTTTGTAGAGATTTATTATCCTCAAACAGAAAGCGTGGCATTAACAATGCCAATAATCCTTCTCAACCGCTCATATTTGCTAACTGTCAGTAGGTGGCTATTGGGTAGCTTCTGAATACACTACACTAGTGCAAAGTTATGGCATTTTCTATTCTTTTTTAACCAGGAATTATCTCTTTGTACCTCATATAGTCAGCCATTATTCAACAGTCGCTGGAGTAATTTCTAATAAGAACTTTTCTGATAGTTAGCTTTGGTGACACAGCCTCTTCGTCTGACTAATTATGTCCTTGAAGTTGATAGCCAGGATGTGGCGTTTATTTTCACTCTGATTATGGCTCACTTTTATTATTCTCAGCTTTGGGTCCTGTTCTTCAACCCCACTCGCTTTTCCTCCTCCTCCTTCCCAGCTCCTCGTATTTTCTAACTGTCAGTTGGTGGCCATGTTGAGTCAGGAGTTGGCGAAATTAAAGCAAGTCCTCTGGGTCTGGCTGATAAACAGCATGTAAGAACGAGTCACCTCAGGTCTGGCCTCTCTCTCTCTCTCTCTCTCTCTCTCTCTCTCTCTCTCACTCTCTCTCTCTTGTTATATCTCTATAAACCACCATCTCGCTCTAAATGTGTAACTCCTGGCTACCCTGGGCAAATAACGTTTTATCAGCCCTCCTACTGACAGAGGGAAAAGCAGGAGGGCATTAAAAAAAAGCCAAGGTAGCATGACCAAATATTGAAACTGAGAGAAGGCTCAATTAAATCTGTATACTGGGCCACTCCTATAGGAATTCTTAGTTATTTGGTTAATTTAGGCAGGAACCACAACTATTAAGATTTATTATTGAAACTCTATTGAGCAGACTCACCGGACACTTTAATAGGAACATCTGGACACCTGTTCATCCAGGCAATTAGCTGATCATGTGGCAGCAGAGTGATGTATTAAATCATGCAGATTCAGGTTAATAGCTTCAGGTAATGTTCACGTCAAAACATCAGAATCAGGAGAAAAAAAACATGATCTCATTTGACCGACTTTGACTGAGGTTGGTGCCAGATGGGCCAGTTTGAGTATTTCAGAAACTTCTGATCTGGTCTCTAGCGCAGTGGTCACCAACCCTCTTCCTTGAGATTCACCTTTCTGCAGGTTTCATCTCCAACCAAAATCTAACACACCTGTTTTAGTCAGTCAAGAACTTCTTAAGGCAATGATTAGTTGGTCAGGTGAGCATGATTAGTATGGTTGGAGCTAAAGTCTTCAGGAAGGTCAATCTTCAGGAACAGGGTTGGTGACCACTTCTCTACACATAATGGTGCAAAAAACCCCCCCAAAAAAAAACATCCAGTGAGGGACAGTTCTGTGGGTGGAAACGCCATGTTGTTGAGCAAGATGAGAGGAGAGCTTTGAGGTTTGAGCTGACAAAGTCTACAGTAACTCAAAGTACCACTCTTTACAACTGTGGTGAGCAGAAATGCACAACAAGTCAAACCTTGAGGTGGAGGAGATGCAACAGCAGAAGACCACATCAGTTTCCACTCTTGTCAGAACAGGAAGCTGAGGCTTGTTAACAGTTGAAGACTGGAAAAAGATGAGTAGTAAGTTGATTGAGCAGGTGACTAGTCAGACAGGGTTGAAAAGTCTCCATTATAGATAGCTTTTTAAGTCAAATGTTCTTTGGGAGTGGAGTTCTTCTTACTGCTTATTTAGTCATTAGATTGGATAGCATTCATGGTATTGAATTGTTTTTGCTTTGGAAAAAAACGACTAGTTTACAGGCAGTGTGGTGACTGCAAATACACAATTACTGAGATGCACAGATAAAATATTAAAACACACATGCAAATAATAAGTATGGCCCTAGTCATTTGTGATAAAACATAACTACACTGTACATTCTAGTTGGGTCTGAGTGCGGGTTTTAATTTGTGTTCACACTTTCTCCAGGATGAAGAGTTTTGTTTGAGGGTGATGGCTATCACATGCTTCCTCTGAGACACACAAAGCCAGCCAACCGCATCTTTTCGAACTGCTCCTCATGCTGTCATGTGGCGGAGGAAAGCACTATTTTACCCGCTTTCCACATGCATGAGTTGAGAGACGCCCATGTTGAGATGCTAATGTTGTTGCGATTGATAGGGGAGAGAGAGTAATGCTGTCCCTCCTTGGGAGCACGGCTAATTTCTGTTGGACTCCTGGCCACGGATGGCTGTGGCATCATCAGGATTCAAACTCGGGCTCTCCGGATGAAACGCTTTTCTGTCGCACCCCTCTGAGCCCTGCTCTGAACTTTCTAGCTTCAATCAAAGCAACCATTAAAAATTTTCTTGGAACTCCAGTCTAGTGAACAGAACTGTGGGAACTCGTACTACATTTCTTCATACTTTTATTACATTTTTTTTTATCATATTCCCAAACACCATGCATTTTTAATGAACAAAGACCCAGTAAAAGTAAAATACATGACATTAAAAACAGAAGGAAAACGTATTTTATGTTGTGCAGGAATATTTTGTTAGTGAACGATTAATATAGCTGAAGAAATGTTTACTTTATATGCCATTTTGTTGCAGAGTAAAAACATCAAAACAAGACAAAATGACATGACTTGGAGTTTGCTTAGGTTGCTGTTATTTTGCCACAGAAAAGCTGTCGAGGCTTTACATACCATAGGATCTTATAAATGTGACTACATGACTGTACAAAACACTTCATGTCTGTCATGAAGATTTCACGTCTTGGACATGCTCTTTGATTGAACATGGCAGCTCTAGCAGTGATCTCTACCTCTTTTATGTTCCTCGCTTCTATATTTTCCAGCATCCTGCTACAGTGCTACAAAAATAGGCATGCAGGTGCTTTAATGCAACTTGGTTTTAAACTCTGTTATTCTGACACTTTCCGCACTGACCTGCTTATATGTCTTTATTAACTATTCATTTTGGGTAATTATTATTATTTTTTGCCATTTGCAATGACAGTGCAAGACATTTAATGTAATATTAGTCTTTATTGGGAAGCAAGCAACGGGCACAATAAAGCCCCCCCCCCCCGTCCCACACACAAATACCGTTTTTTTATAATGCCAATGTATCACTAAATATTACTATATTTGCATCATTAAACATGTTAACTGATTATTAATATGGTTGGTAAAGAAAATTATGATGATTGATGCTTGCTTTAAGGCTAATTACAGTGCCCTCCTATAATATTGGCACCCTCGGTGAGCAATGAGCAAAGAAGGCTGTGAAAAATTGTCCACAAAAATACTCTGCTCTTATGGATAGCAAACAATTACAAAGACAACACAGGGTTATCCCAAATAATATATCTTTGTTAAATATAGGTATGTGACAATGATTGGCACCCCATGAATTCATATGAGAATATATATATANNNNTGAAGTATATTCACGTTGATATTTTACATTTTTTAGTACACTTGGGTGACTAGGAAGAGGAAATTGTTTAACCATGACTTCCTGTATGGCTATAAATATGAGGTAACATATAGGGCAAATTCCCTTAGCCATTCATAACAATGGGTAAGACTAAGGAATATAGCTGTGATGTGAGGCAAAAGTGACACCGAACTGCCACCATCACAGCCCTAGATGGGAAGGTCAGTGATAAAATCTATGGGTAGATGGGACCAGGGTTGCTGAGGTGCTGGGAAGGGTGCCAGCTTGCCTGCTGGAAGAGTTCTAGGAACCTTGGTTTGGGCACAGGAAGAACATGAAGGTGTGGACGTCTAAAAGCTTGTTTAGCCACCACTATTTTCCTTGGAGGAGTTGGTGGGTTTTTTGAACCCCTGGGTGTCCCATAGCAGGGGCTGAATGTGCCTCGGCAATGAGTTTGCTTCTCTGGGCAGCAGGCATATATGTCTTGCCTGCAGGGTGTGCTGTTGGCACCTCGTGGAGTGGAGTTAGAGCTAGCTCTTGGTCAACGTGCCAAGATAGTGCTCCCATGAAAGAAGAGAGAGGCAGGATAAAATAGTTTGTGAATTCCTAGAGGGGAACAGGGATCATATGTGACAGACGTGCTTTGGTGTTTTCTGAACTAGGATTGTAGAACAGAGTAAAATGGAACCTGGTGAAAAAGAGGGCCCAGTGTGCTTGGCGTGAATTCAGCATTTTGGCTGTCTTGAGATATTTGAGGTTCTTCTCATCAGTGAAAATGGTGAAGGGGTGCACCGGCCCCTCTAACCAATGATGCCATTCTTCCACTGCCAACTTTACTGCAAGGTGTTCTTGGTTGCCCATATCATAGTTTCATTCAGCGGGCTGACTTGAAGCATGGTGGGAAGAGAACTATGCATGATGGCACCTCCCCCAATGGGTCATACATCTACATTTGAGATTTATGGCAAGGGTTTGGTCAATCATATTTCTAGGGGAATTGAAACAACAGCAAGACCTTCTGAGTGTCTTATTAGCACTTTTGAGGAAAATGTCTGGCAGGAGAGAAAATGATGAAGACTCACCACTGCGGAGCGAGTGCAGGGATTTCCTCACTCAGTGGCTTGTAGGGGTGCTCGTGCTGTGGGCTGCAAGGGACACTCTGCCGACTCACCACAGTAGTAACACAGTCTCTCCCATCTGCACTTAGTGTGCACTACAGCACTACATGGCAGTTTTGTGTTCATCAAACACTCCTCCTTGAATAGGGAAGTATAGGAAGCACTGTAGCATGAACCCTTTGCATAGGGCTGGGTCCCTGGAGTGTTTGTTCAGGTTTGCAATGAGCAAAGAGGCCACTTGAGAACATGCCACCAGGGCAGCTAACAGGGGACTCAGTATGTTGATTTGCATGAGTCTTGTTGATCGTGGCTAGCTGCTGTTGTTGTTCCCCAGCGAGACTGCCTTCAGCTGCTAGCATCTGCTACCAGTCTGGCACAACTGCTGCCTCCACGTAGAAGGCAAAGTATACTGTCAGGTGGCAGAGGCAGTTGCAGGGGAACGCTTTATATTTAAGGCAGGAGTCAGACAAATCCAAAATTTTAAGCAAAAACATAGTCAAAAACAGGCATAAAGTCAGACAATCAGCAAATAGGCAATACAGAGCAAAAACACAAAACCAGGATTTGAGAACAGGATCAAAAACCAGAAAAGTATGCACAGTAAACAAAGGCTCAGTATGTCTGGCAAATACATGCAGGATGATACTTCACAGTGAGTGAGAGCTGTGACAGTGCTTATATAATGTGAGTGTGTGCATGCATGCACATGTGATTGAACTCAGGTGTGCATGATCAGTAATGGGATGACTGTATACATGACAGTGGATGTGAGTGACGGGAGTTATCGCTGAATGTCGGCCCTGTTCTCTGGGAAATTGAGTCCGGTGCTGACTCCGGTGTAACTGTCACAGCAGTGTAAACTCACGTTTTACACATAAATGCATTTACTCTGCCAAATGTGAATATGAACTCAGAGGGCTGTTATTTATCTGGTTATTATTTGTTTGTTTTGTTGTTTTATTTTTATTTCATTTTTTTTTTTACCTAATATATCCAGGGGCTAAACATTTTCCACTATAGTGCACTCTTATAGCAAGTATAAGAAGTAAAATTCAGTTTGTGGAAACAAAAAGTCTTAGATAGAAAACCCAACAGATAGCAACCATAGGGATCATAAAGCATGAATCTTCACTCAACAGACACTGAGGACCCACTTCAATACTCCCTGTTTGCATTAGTCTTATCTCAGCCATTCTGCAACAATGTCAAAAGCAATGACTGAAAATTAATACATCTTTAAAACAACTGCAATCACCTATTTTCTGCCATGTTTTCTTTTATTTTCTTCATGTTTATAACCACTAAGTTGCCACAAATAGTTTCATTTATTTAGCATGTATTAGTATTAGTATGATTATTGTGTTTTACTATTAGTAGAGTACTTAACAACGGTTAATATGTGTCATGTGGTATGTGGTGTGTGTGTGTTCGTTGAGTGATTTCCTGAAGTTTAAGAAGGAAATTCAGGTAGAATGTCGTTATATGTATATGTTAATGTTTCGGAAAAAATTTAATCCACACATCATGAAAAAGTGTGGAATCACCCATCTGCAGAGACAATGGAGTGATTAACATCATGGGCAGAGCATAACCCCACCCTAAGACAATCTCAGATTGGCTGGAACCCTGAGAGGGCTGGCCTAGACAGAAAGAGTTAACATCTGACGACACCAAAGAAACTCTCAGCATCCTTCTCAGCATCTCTCTCAGCTCAACTCAGAACTCATCTCATCAGAAGGACAGAGGTGGCAGGGGTCTTCAATCAACATCTGCTCTGAGACCCAGCCTAGTGCCCGCCAGCTTTCAAACCTCCCACTGCTAGCTCTCCAAACTTTCCTAATACTAGATGCCTTTTCGTTCATCATTCCGGTTGGTCTTCCGAGACACCACTCAAATGCCAACAAGACTATGACGTAATGAGGAAGTTCCTTCAACACAACCATTCAAAGGCAAGCTCAGTGCTTCCAGAAACTAGCTAATCTGGTGCATATAATAGTATGCATCGTTAAGTATTTATGCCTTCATATTTTATGCCCACTGAGATAAAATAAAACGTGGCTTTATGATTGACATTTTAAATTACACCACCAGTCAAATTTGTTATAAACATGAAATAGGTCTGTGTGTTGATACTGCCATCATTTTGAACCTGACTGCCTGACGTGGTGTCTCAGCAGAAGCCACTGTAATGATGTATACACCACGGTGATGTTTGCTGACTGAAACATCCGTCTACAAAGTTATGTGTGATGCGTGATTAATAAAACTGTGAATGAGTCAAGAACTTTCGCACTTCTGCTGAGCCTGAGTCATTGTCAGTAACTTGATTAGATGAGGGTGAAATCACTTAAAAGAGCAAATTTGCTAACTTTGCAGCCCCCTTTTGCCTCTATGATGAATTGAAGATGCTATGAAAGCATTGATAGGCCTTCCCCTTCCCCCTATCTATTCTAATCTATTTGTTAAAATGCGCCTGCAGTCTTAGGGGTTCTGGGCTACTGCGTCGATCCGGTGTCCGCACTAAGATCTGTGTCGATATGGTGTTCCGAAGGGAGCTCTGGACTAACAGGTTGCCTAAGGAGGGGTTCCCTGGCTCAGGGCGGGAACCAAGCAGGTCAAAGCCCCCGTACCAATCAGTAGTGGGATAGTGCCTGTGATTTTTTTTGCACATTCCTGTACATATATTTCATGTTTCTTATTTCTTTAAAAAAAATTTCTTATTTCTATTTGTTCTGATCCTTTTCTTTTTAATTTAATATTTAATGCACAGTCTAAAGCAGAGTAGGCCAGGTTTTCATTTCACTTGAAGTTATACACTGTATATAATTGGGTGTGTGACAAAAAAAAAAAATCTTGAATCTTGAAGTGTGGTAGTTTGGTCTTCTTTGATGTGAATCTTAAAATTGTACACATCCAACAGAACTGAGCTCTATTACTGCCTGTGCAGTTTCTGTGCATGTTCTCCCTGTTTCCATGTTACAGTTATTCATATTCCACCTCAAGTCCAGTATTCCTGGGATTCACCATGACCCTGACCAGGATGAAGCAGTTACTGCAAGATGAATGCATGACTGAATGGATGTGTAACACACTCCGTAGTGTATAACATAATGTTGTAGAAGACATGTTGTAAGCATGTTGTATTAAAACAGCAGTTTTGTTTAAAGTAATGAAGCATTATAAGTTCATTAATGTTTATTACATGAATGTTATTCTGATACAAAAGATACAGAGAGTGAGATTTTTTTTATAGTATTAGTGGAGGAAAAATGCTGTGAAACAAGGTATTTCTGCTAGTCGCCCAGTAAATTAGTCCGGGCTGTCGGGTTCAGTTTGGTGGAAGTTCATGCATGCATACATGATAAGACAGCAAGTGATACATCACACATCCACATTAGGCAGTAAGATGGTTTAAAATTGCTAGCATGTGACAGGGGCAATGTCAGAGCAGCTTAAAAATGGAGGATTTGAGCAGGTGCTCAAAGTTAAAAAGGGGCACATGAATTTTAAAGCAACTACTTCAGAAAGAATGAAAATCAGGACAGGGATTGCTAATAACTATGCAGCTTGGATAGTTTAATGCTCTGTGATACCCTAATGAGTTGTACGACTATAATTATATACTGTACAATGTAGAAGAAGTTGACCCGATTCGTTGTGTTAAACTATTTCAGTTGCTTTTGTTTGATTTGTTCATTGCAAACAGCTGAAAGTCTGTACATTTTGACAATAACCTGATTTGCAATGGGGGTTCAATCATTTTGATTGCAACTGTATCCATTATTTAAACTGACAGAGCCACACCTCCTTTCTTTGAACTCACAGACAGTTACAGAGCCACACCTCCTTTATTTAAACTGACAGTTACAAAAGCCAAACCTCCTTTCTTTGAACTCACTGAGGCCATACCTTCTCTAGAACTGACATGCAAAGAAACCATACATCCTTCATTTGAACTCATAGCCAGAGAGGCCACACCTCTTATAGTTGAACTGACAGTTACAGAGGTCACACGTCATGCTTTTATTTAAGTAGACAACTCTGAAATGCATTAGCTTTTAAAACCATTATCTTGGAAACTTAATAAACCTATGTTATAACTTAAACACACACTTTAAGCTTGCTGGTTTTACCTTTCTCATATTAGCATTGAAATCACACTGTAATTGCCACATTCCAACACTTAGTTTTACTAGCACTTCTTGATCTTGCCTGAGGTCTCCTTTCACATTTGCATGCACACACACCTCCATGCAACGGTAAGCTGCTTTCATCCTTCCATGAAGATACTGCATTTTCCACGTCTGTCAGAACTCTGGGCAAAGCAGTTAGGTGTTTCAGCAGTGCCAACCAAGCTGCTTATTTTGTTTATCACTGTTACTTTTTTATGCATTAGTTCATCTATGTTGCTTGAGGCACTGTCCTGTTTGTCAACATTACCAGCATTATTGTGACCTGATACCATCCAAAGCTTTTTTGTGATTTCGCATGGGCTGTTGTTATTCTCATGAATGCTCATGGCCATTTTAGAGCTTATGTGCCATAGCTAAGTGCTGAAATGCTGAATAGATGAGGGGGATAGGTCTTTACCTATCCCCCTCATCTATTCAGCAGTTCAGCACTTAGCTATTGGAGAAGCTGTTTACAGAACAACCATAGGCCAGACACTCCACAAAGCTGAGCTTTATGGAAAGCCCAGTGGCAAGAGGAAAAACATTATTGAAACCAAGCCATACCATTTAGAGCTTGCCAAAGGGCATTTTGGAGACTTGGCTAACATGTGGAAGAAGGTTTTCTGGTCTGATGAGACAAATATTGTTCTGTTTGGACAAAGCTTGGCTTATATAAATATATATAAAGTATATATAATATATAAAGTATATTTATAGTATAAAAAACACAATAATGCTCATCAACCTGATGCCACCATCCCTACAGTGAAGCACAGTGGTGGTGGTGGCATCATGTTCTGCCTGTGTTTTTCATCACCAAAAGTGGTTGTTAAACAGGTCAGGATTGAGGGCAATATGGATGGACCTAATTACAGGTCAATCCGAGAAGAAAATGATAATGAGTTTTTATTAGTCACATACATTACAGCACAGTGAAATTCTTCATTTTACATATCCCAAAATGTTAGGAATCTGGGGTCAGAGTGCAGGGTCAGCCATGATGCAACACCCCTGGAGTAGAGAGGATTAATGGACTTGTTCAATGGCCCAACAGTGGAAGCTTGGCAGTGCTGGGGCTTGAACCCCTGATCTTCTGATCAGTAACTCAGAGCCTTAACCATCAAGCTACCACTGCCCCCATTAATTCACCATTCCAATCTGCAAGAGATTTGAGACTGGGGCAGATGTTCACCTTCTAATAGAACAATGACCATAAGCACACTGTCAAAGCTACACCAGAATGCCTCAAAACCAAGAACAAGAATGTGTTAAGATAGCCCAGTCAAAGCCCAGACCTCAATCTGATTGAGCAATTTTGCCAAAAATAAAAGCTGTAATTGCAGCCAAAGATGGTTCTACTGTGTCAGTCAGGGAGGTGAATATTCAAATAATTCAAACAACAAATCACAAATGTTATACAACTTGTACAAATCAAATGGTTAACACTAATGGAAGGTGCTGTGTCTTATGTATCATTAGCTGATGAAAATTTGTATTTACCATTACGATATTGGAGCTACAAGTGTTGCATAAACCCATAATATTTCTCACGAACTCCTGCTCCAAATAAACAAGAAAAAAAGATAATAGCCTAAAGTGTTAGTTTGCTTTTCTTCTCCAACTGAAGGCAGGCATTACACTCCGGACTGCCCTAAGTGTTGTGTAAAAGAGATCTGACAATAGAAACAAGTTCAGAAGCAAGTGTGTATTATGTGCAGCTATGTGTGAAGTGAATGTGTTGATCCGTGAGCATTTCTTGCTAACAGTATAGCCATGTCTACACCTTGGCTGTTATTTGTTATACATTTGTAACTTTCACTTATTATTTAGCATGGCAATTGCCATGACCATCACTTACAGTATTGTCACACAAAAGTCTCATTAGAAAAACAGGACAATCATGGTTATTTTGAAATCCTCTTGTCCTTTCAATGCAGTAATAGCCCATGTGTATCAAAGCTGCTGCGTTTGGCCTGCTGGATTTCTTTTTCCTTTCACACATTGAAGGGCATGTGAAGATGGTTTGTGTATTTTATTTCAGCAAGTCCAGTACAGTATGTTGATATGTTTATACGTTTATACACTATGGTTACAAAGCTAATATAGCTAACAAGTAGAGGAATCCAAATGCACTTTAGCTTCAGGTCATGAATGACCTGATGACCGGACATTCACATTCTGTATTTTTTGATAGAAAGCAGAAATTATGGTTCTGTCAGTTATGGCAAGCCACCCAAGCCCTGAAGCAGCAACGCATCCCCACACCATCACACTACCGCCACCATGTTAGCTTTCACTGTTAGCTTACACCAGAGGTAACAGGACTCATCATCAGTCCCCACATTATCCCGAAAGACTTGGGGATCATCAAGGTGTTTTTTTGTTTTTTGGCAAATGTGATTCGGGCCTTTTTGTTCCTCTTGGTTAGCAATGGTTTTCACAATGGATACCATTTCTGCCCAGAACGCTGACCTTCTCTGTGCTGATTGATGTCTGCAGTTCCTTAGATGTTCATCTGGGATCTTTTTCTGACTTTGATGAGTCGTTTGACCACTTCTGGGCAGATTCGCCACTGTTCAAAGATTTCTCCATTTGGAGATAATGGCTCCCACTGTGGTTCACTGGAGTCCCAGAGCCTTAGAAATTGCCTTGTAGCATTGCAACATCCCTTTGAAAATTTTATAGAACGGGTCATAGAGTGTCATAAAACACATAAACAAGTCTGTTTAAAATATTGAACAACTTGACTTGTGTCTATAGACTTAAACATGCAGTTCACTATAATCTATGAACGTACTTGTTTTACATTTCGAGCTGTAGTGTAAAATTAAAGAAGCGAGCTCTAGACATGTCTCGGTTTTTTGTGTTTTGTGTTGTGACGATTATAAAGCAGCTAAAAGATAGAGCAGTGTGCAGAGTTAGAGGGACTCTCTCTGTTCTTTTTCAAACACTGCTTCCAATTAGTCACATCTCGATAGAGGAGCAGTCAGCATGGAGAGGTGCAGCACAGCTGTCTGAGTCCTCTAACTCGTATGTAAAATTTATTATGAAAATGTCAATCTGAGAATAATTTGTCTATATGCCATATGTATAATTTAAACGACAGCATACTGTATATACTCTCATCTATTACCAACACACACCTGATGCTGACCCAGAACACTATTTTATATGTATTTGTTGCATTTATAATAAGAACATGCTGTTGTGAATCAGTGACGGTTTCTCATTTGAGAAATATAATGTAATTCCGAAATCGGTACAGTTCCTGCTAATGGACTTCTTAGACTTATGCTCATCTTCATGCCCTGTCCATTGTTCCTGTTTTGTTTGCAGATGCACAGAGAACGGTTCAGGTTCCCTCCCAAATCACAGAAAATATACTGGAGTTGCTCAGGAATAAAAATGAGTTCACATTCATAGCTTCCATCCAGCAGAAAGCATCCACATCTGGAGTTCTCTTCTCCATCCACGAGTCTGAGTACAGGTATGTTTTTACTTCCTTGCTGTTTTTTTCTTTGAGCAGGTTTTGGTTGATTGATGCATTTCACTAGTTTAAAAAAAACCTTATGTACTATTTATCTTTGCTTGTCATTAATAAATAAGTAAACTATGAGCATGGCCGCTAACGCTGATGTTAAAGTAAATAATCTAGCTCATTCATGTTCTTTACACTGTAACACGGATGATAGTGACAGACGCTTAATACCGTTCTGTGTATTTTATTACAACCTGATACGGAGCCAAAAATAAAACCTTATATTGCTTTTTTTTAACCTTTGAATGACAGAGGCTTAGCCGTGCTAGCTAATTGACAATATGCGCCGGAGCATGTCTAACACATTTTCAGTGAAGGTCAGAATAGCATCAGGTATTAAATCATGTCTACCTATTTGATCAGCTAAAGAAAACGTTTCATTGCGGAGCTCCCTGAGGTCTTCCATGTTGATTAATTTGCTATGAGGATTTATTGGGATTATGGAATAAAAGTAGACGTTTGGGGAAAAGAAGACTTTAAAAATTAAACCTGTCATGGAATAAAAACAACAGAAACATGGCAATTATTGTTAAACTATTATATATATATATATATATATATATATTATAAACAATGAGTTCAGCAGTATTTATTTATTTAATTATTTCACAATATAGTATTGACTTATTTATATATTAATTGCTGCATTTACACATTTTATTATTTACAACGCCACACAAAAAGACCAAAATGTCCCGGCATAGGGAAAGTTAGATGCATCTAGTCAAGTTACATGTTACCAAAGGGATTTCTGAGCTGATAGAAGACTGTGTGACTTTCACAAAAACACTCACTTTGCAAAATTCGCAAAAAAAAAAAGAAGTACTTTTCAGGTTTTGGTGGATGAGGCAGTGTTGCCAGGTCTGTGTAACAAAAACAACCCAATGGCCCATTACAATGGTCTCTTATTAGTACATGTTTTGTCATAAATACAGTGTACACTGAAAAAAGTGGAACACGTGGGCGTTCAGATTTGAGAGAATATATTACATATAGTTTATCTAAAAAAATATTAAGTTTCTCATGAAAATGTGATTACATTGCTTATAATAAAGTTTCTAATTACTAGATTGAATGATCTGAGCGTGATCATTTCATGCAGTATTAATATTAGTTAACCCAGTGACAATGCTGGGAAATTGCTGTGGTGTAAGAGCAATTAAACACACTTCACATTGGGTTGCATAACACCACCAGCACGCCGTATCATGTTTCGTTCCCTTAGATACAGGCAAGGGGCTTTTCGAATATTAAAATTCAGCAGAAGACACATTCCTAATGCAGATACAGATTATTTACTGTTCCTACCACACTGTAATCATGACAGAGTGCAAGAAACAAATGACTTATTAGGGATGGAGTGCAACTAAATCTTATAATAGCTTGAGGTAAAAAGCTGATGAAACTTTTCATTTAACTTCCTTTGAAGAACATGAAATATTTGTTCTAGTAAATTCCATTAGTGTGTATGCATGTAATTTATCATTCTAAATGTTCAAAAGGCCTTTAAAGGATAGAAGATATAAATAATGGGCGATAAAGAATAGAGCACGATCACCGTAAAGCCGAGAGTTTGAGCACGGTTGGGTATGTATTACCTATAAAAGCTTTCTGAGCTGGTTTATGACTGATTGTTAAAGAGCTCTTGTGCTGGGCTGTAACAACTGACTGTATTATTTTAGTGATTATTTGAGTTTGCGCAGGCAGCATTTTATAGCGCACGTAAAGCTCCCGGTGGAATCCCCTGAAACGCTTGCTTTTTTCCCACTTGTGTACTGATTTCACTTTGGGGACTTTTACTTTTTTTTTTTAAGATAAGAATCATGTAACACAAGCTCAAGGAGACATACAATTTCAATCAAATTATTCAACCCCTATTACAAATCAGGTTTATTGTCAAAATGTACAGACATTCAGCTGTTTGCAACGAACAAATCAAACAAAAGTAACTGAAATAGTTCAACACAATGAATGCTTCAAGTAGTTTCCCCAAGTTCAACTGAAAATGCAACTTATAATGATTTCTCCAGTGTTAAAATTATTCAACTCCTTCATGACGAGCATCTTTAGTACTTAGTACAGCACCCTTTTGCTGTTATGACCTGCTGCAAACGAGATGCGGAGCTTCTGGCAGTGTTCCTGAGGAATCTTCTCCCGTTCCTCGTGAGCAATGGCCTCCAGTTCAGTAATATTCTTGGGTTTGCGTGCTGCAACCGCCTTCTTTTTATTTATTTTTTTATTTATTTTACTTATTATTTTCAGTCAGGTGACTGTGATATCCCTGAAGAATCTTCCAGGACTTCTTCTGCAACCAAGCCTTGGTGGAATTTGAGGTATGCTTGGGATCATTGTCCTGTTGGAA
>JANDJT010000002.1:29580763-29595180 GCA_024331685.1 Stegophilus panzeri | reverse complement strand
TTGAACTATTTCACTCACTTTTGTTTGATCTGTTCATCGCAAACAACTGAAAGTCTTTAAATTTTATATAAATAAACTTTGCAACTATATCTCCTTGAGGATACTGAAGTTTTGTTGTATTGGGTTGAAAAAAATTTTTTTTGGACATCACAGTCTATAAAAATATAGTAAGCAGTCTTTTCAGACAAATTTCCTAAGCCTATTCTTGATCAAGGATCAACACTGCTTTGTAGTGGACCTGAGTGTACGTGTCACTGCCTTGGATCCAGAGCTGACTGACCATACAAGCTCTCAGAGAATAGTTACACATCACCTCACAGCACAGGCTACAACCAAATTCAAATGATGATATGTCAAATTGCTCAATCACAGCAATTCTACTACATCGGCATGTACTTGGGTGCTCATTCAACCTTGAATCTATATTTACTTTTCTCCACTGAGATGCAGATTGTGCTGTCAGTCTCTGCCTCTTTTTTTTTTTTTAAATGATAGAAATGAGCAGTCAGATCCACGCCACTGCTTAAGTGATGTTGTGAATGCACGTCCAAAGTGGTGACAAGCTACAGCTAACGTCCTGCCTTGTTACTCACGGAGCTGTTAATGTTCTCTTGACTTGAAAAGAGATTGCTCTGAATTGTGTTAATTGTTTTAGGATTTTTACATAAGGCACATCGTGCAGATGTTACTATGGAAACTGCTAAAGCTAAGCAGAAGTCATTTGACTTCATTTGACTACTGTTGAAAATGGCATTGCTGACTGCTGAGTGTCCAAGAGAGTGTAATAGGATAGTAATAACGGTAAGTCTACATTGGCCTGTCAAAGTAATTAAAATGAAATTAATGTATACATGAGGGAGGTATTTTGATAGTATCACAAGATCAATGCACTTAAATCACACTCAAAATAACTTCATATTAATTAACATTATTTTTTGCACGTCTTCACGTTATGTACAGGTACAGTGTTCTGTTATTTCTGTTACATACATATTCTCTATTCATATAACATATAACAAAACATTATACTGATATCAGGACAAAACTATTCTATTCTGTTCTATTCTGTTCTAACCTTTGCATCACAGAGACACTGTCCGTCACCATTTTTAAAATGGAGCTGGCAAACATATAGCTAGCTAACTGATTATTGATGTGTGTCTAATTTCATATTTCTTTTGAATCTCTCGTTAGGCCACACCTTCCATATTTCCTTTACCCTGTCCTACGAGTCTTGTCTTGGTGGTCTAGAAATAGTACTGAGACATCTGGCCTCTTTATGTAATACTGCTGAGACTCTGCAGTGTCTCAGTACACACACACACACACACACACACACACACACACAGGTCTGTGGAATTCTGGTTCTGATGCAATCTGATTCCTATTCGAACAGACTGCATCCAGAGACACAGCACAATCTGTCGTGTGTGCTCAATAAGCTCTATTAAATCCTAACAAATTGTGAAAAAAATTGGGCAATTGTTTATGGCAAATGAGAAATGCAAACTAGTCAGGCATTGCACACCAGCACTAACAACCCAGATGCCCACATTAGCCAACCTGTAACCTTGTTGTTAAACTGAAATGACAATACCAAACTCAAACAAAGCATGTGCTTTCCTACTAGTGCTTTCCTACTAGATTATAATGACTGCTGAGCAAATATGGAGGTGTCACAACTTGCAATGCCATTGTTACCTACTTTTGAGCATTTGGTTAAAGATGCTGCTTTAAGTATGAAACCTTTCAGATGTCACGTTCATGCAAGGTGCAGTATGCAGTAATGCAGCCAAATGCAATACATTTCCAAGGGAATTCTCAGAGCGAGAAGGAGTATGTAGAGCAGGTGGACGCTGGGAAGAGTGGCGATTTTTTTCAGCTTTCGTACTGGCCCTGGTGTAGTGTGGGACTATCTCATTCTGTGATGGATAAGTTGAGAATAGTTTCAATGGTGAATTTGTAGTAATGCTATGTACAGTATAATACTTAGCATTGTGTTGTGCACATGGATACATTTATCTGCACTCCACAGGCAGAGTTAGTGGTCATGTTTACAAAAATGAGCCAAAATGGCTCCCGAGTGACACTAAAAGAGTTTGCCTACGAGCAGGAGATTGCGGTTTCAAATCCCAACGAGTCAAATTGGCCATGCTCTCAAGTTTGTCAACTCACTGTCAATCACAGTGACACGTTTGTGAAAGTGGGCGTTTGTGAGCACTGTATGCAGAAGATGGTCCAAGATTGCGGCATGGCAGTAGCACTTAGCGGCCTCTCTGGATCCAAAATGGTGCTATTTTTGTTTCTTAGCCTGATTTTTTTTTACAGCACATGGACATTGGAGCAATCAGTGTTTATGTGTACCATCGCCAGACACGGCTAAAATACAGAAATCATGCAACAACCAACCTACATGATGATCTGCTGGAGAAGCTATGTGATCTCGGCTTGCTGTGGGGACCAGGCCTCCAGTCCTCCGGGGGAGGGGGTGGGGGTGTCGTAATTGATGTGCGAGGAAGCAGAACCGTGGCAAAGGGTGGGGGTCCATGCTAGGCTAAAAGCAAACCCTAGTGGGCCGGCTTTCCCATCCATCCTGCTCTCCAATGTCTGCTTCCTGGAACATACGCTGGACTACATTCGACAACAGCAGACTACGCGGTGTGAGTTTAGAGACTGCTGCGTCTTTGTTTTCAGGAAGATGTGGCTCAGCGACAGAGTTCTGGATGCCGCCATTCAGCTAGACGGGCTCGCCTCGTTTCATGACGACAGAAATGCAGGTCTGTGTGGGAAGGCTTGTGATGGTGGCTTGTGTGTTTACATCAACACGGAATGGTGCAAGAACTCTGCACTAGTTTCTAGTTACTGCTCATCGCTGGTGGAGCTTATGACTGTTAGATGCAGACGTTTTTATTTACCAAGGGGAATTCATCACTGTCAGTATAATCGTACTATACATTCCCCCTAGCGCTAATGCTAAGGAGGCACTCTGTGAACTGTATGGGGCTATTAGCAAATTGTAGAATGAACTCCCTGATGTACTGTTTATCAACTGTATCTCTAAAGTCAGTGCTCCGTAAATTCCATGAACATGTGGACTTTTCAACGAGAGGGTTGAACACGCTGGATCTTGTTTACACAAACATCCCCAGCACATACAGGGCAGAGCCCCGCCCCCACCTTGGCTACTCAGAACATATCTCTGTTATGCTAATTCCAGCATACGGACCGCTCGTCAGATGCTCCAAATCGCAGCAGGTGAAAACCTGGCCAGCAGGAGTCCTCTCTACTCTTCAGGACTGTTTTGAGCACAATGACTTACACATGTTCAAGGAGGCTGCAACCAACAGCGACTCCACCAACTTGGAAGAATACATGGCATCAATGACCAGCTACATCAGCAAGTGCATTGATGACATGACTGTCTCCAAGACAATCACTACATGCTCCAACCAGAAGCCGTGGTTGACAGTGGAGGTGCTGAGGACCTGAGCCTTCAGAACAGGTGAGAAGGTGGCCTTAAGAACAGTGAGGGCCAAACTGTCCAGGGCCATCAGAGAGGCAAAGTGCGCACATGTCCTCAATACTCAGAGACTGGACTGACAAGCACACACATACACATGCACACACATACACATGCATGCACATACACATGCATGCACACACATACACATGCACACACACACACACACACACACACACACACACTCTCTCTCTCTCTCTCTCTCTCTCTGAACTGAAAACTATCCCACTCCCATTGCAATATTTGCACATTACTGTATCGACTGTATTGCATTTTTTGCTGTTTCTGCATTTATATAAATATTTAATATAAGTATTGCTGCTATTGCAATAACTGCTATATCCATATTTGGTATAATGTTATTTGTGCTGAAGCAAGGTATAGCATGTTATGTTTACATTCATAGCATTTTTAATTATATTGTTACTTTTGCACTACCTGTTATATTGGACACTTCCACACTAGAACTGTGTACTGGTTGGCGCTACACTGTCACTTCCTGTGCCTATTGTCCAGTTTTAGTAGTTACTCTACTGTCTTGTGTTGTTTGCATACATTTGCACATGCACTTTATGTGAAAATGTGTAGGTCTTATTTAGTTCGATGGTGTCTCGTGTAGTTAGGGTGTTGTTTTACGTAGCATCATGCTCCTGGAGGAACGTTGTTTAATTTCACTGTGTACTGTACCAGCTGGTTAAAATGGTTAAAATGACAATAAAAACCACTTGACTTGACTTGAAGAGGACAGGTAGAGCATTCCTCCTGAAGGTGCCTCAGAGGAAGCGTGTGTTTGCCCCACCCTCTCCGTGTCGTGTCACAGCAAACCAGTGACTCCATTTGGATAAAGACCCACACTCTCCCGCGTTCACCTTCTCCGGAGTTCTAATCAGAGACACCTGTTCTCATTTACACTCACAATCACACCACACATAAAAGAGACTGTTTGAACACAATGTCTTTGTGAAGTATACGCTCAGTTGCATTTGTCTCTGTTGTAACCAAGCCGTTCTATGTGTTGATATTCTGGTTTTGGACTTTGTTTACTCTGTTGACCTCGATTCTCTGCTTAGCCTAGTTTATGCCTGTTTACCTGGTTGTATGACCCTTGCCCTTGTGGAATTTGGAATTACCCTTTGGACTTGTTGTGTTTGGATTAAACTTCATAACCTGCACTTGCTTCTATCCGTGCCTCCTTTATGTGACACTCCAACTGGTACCTGGGGAGACTTTCCTAGTGGGTAGAAATTGGCAAGAACAAATTGGGGATAAAATGGGAGGGAAAAGCAATTTTAAAAAAAAACTTGCAGAACATTTTAAAGCTGCTTTTATATTGTTTGGTTTGTGCCTGTGCACTGCCCTTTTCAACACAGACCACAGCCTTTCAATAGGGTTTAAATTTGGAGACTGAGATAACCATTGCAAAATGTTGACTTTGTGTCCCTCAAACATTTGTTGCCTTGGATGTATCTTGTTAAAATCTATTTATGGCCGCATCCTAACATCCTAACATTCTGGTTTAAAAATATCATTGTCCGTAATGAAGTCCATGGACATTCATGAGACAGCCCCAAATCTTTCATCAATCCACCACCATGATTCACAGAGGGTTTGGGGATTTTTCTTTTAATGTAGTCCCAATTTTTTCCAACAAACATGCTGATTGCATGCATGGCCAAAAGGTTGAAGGATTGTGACCTGTGCATGAAGAACATTATCAATAAGTGTTGTTATTAAGTGCTGTGAATGGTGCATGCACAAGTGTGGAGCAGTGAAGTGAGCATGTGGAGTAATTCTGTTTCTGTTCCCTTTGTCAAGCACTGACAAACGCATGCTTCATTTCCCTTTGCTCTCCAGGGTATACACTTTGCAGTCCTGTTTTTGGGACATTGGTATTGGTATAAGACATGCCCTATCCCACTTATATAATTGGTCACTTTCATCCAACCCCCTTTCTTCTGAAAGCACAGACAGGAGACTAGAGCTGAACTAAGTATGCAGCTAATGTGTGTTGGACAATGTTATGTTAAGTTCCTTAAATGTACAAGTAAGGTCACCATTTTCACTTATATGCACATAAATTCACAAGTTCTCTTCACTTCCACATAGATCCCGATGCACGTTCACGAGAGAACCATGACGCATGCGTGTCATGTTGAAGTGAGAGCGGACAAAAAAATGCAAGTCCTCCTATATATAGAAATTACAGACATCTATGTTACAAAGATTGTTCTGTGACTCAGTTTGTGGACAGCGTCCCTCTTCCTCTGCTGTAAACAGTGCAGCACTTCCGGCTCCCGTTGTGGATGCTCTCGCGGGACCTGTCCGCCCTCTTGGATGTTTTTTGTCCGCTCTCGCGTCAATACAACACGCATGTGTCGTAGTTCTCTCATGAACGCGTGTCAGAGATCTGTGTGGAAGTGAGGACGTTTTGTGAATAAAGACTTAATTTTAGTTTTTTGCGCACACAAAGCATACGTATTGCTTTATAAAATTGGGATTAAACCACTGGAGTCACATGGATTACTTTTACTATGCCTTTATGAACTTTTTGGAGCTTGAACGTTTTGGTTACTGGACTGTAAATGGAGGGACAGAAATCTCATCCAGCTTTCATTATAAATGTTTTCATTTGTGTTCCGAAGATGAACGAACGTCTTAAGGGTTTGGAACGGCATACGGGTGAGTAATTGATGACAGAATTTTCATTTTTGGGTGAACGATCCCTTTAAACTTTTGCAGAATGTTCAAAGCTTGTATTTGAAAAATACAAATTAAAGTCTTGATTTGAAATGAGAAATTGATTTCAACCTTATTTAGCTGTATTTTCAGCTTTGATTTTGAGCCTCATTTACTGCTACTGAGAAGAAATGTAAGAGCAGTAGGCATAAATATGAGTCCTAAAATAGACAAAGAGAACCTTTGATTTAAATGAGAAGCGTTATGTTTGGAGAAAGGAAAACATTGCATTCCAGCATAAGAACCTTATCTCATCTGTGAAACATGGTGGTGGTGGTATCATGGTTTGGGCCTGTTTTGCTGCATCTGGACCAGGACGACTCGCCAGGACATTTATCTGTGAACTGAATCTGAAGAGAAAGTATATCATGCAGCAAGTCACTGACCTCAAGCACGCAATTTGCTCTACCAAAGAATGTTTAAAGAAGAATAAAGGTAATGTTTTGGAATGTCCATGTCAAAGTCCTGACCTTAATCCAATAGAAATGTGGAAGAACCTGAAGCAAGCAGTTCATGTGAGGAAACCCACCAACATCCCAGAGTTGAAGCTGTTCTGTAGTGAGGAACGGGCTAAAATTCCTCCAAGCCGATGTGCAGGAATGATCAACAGTTACCACAAAACGTTTATCTGCAGTTATTGATGCACAAGGAGCTCAAACCACATTCTTGAATGATACTTGAAGTATGTGAAGGTTCACATACTTGTACCACTCACATATATGTAATATTGGCTCATAAGTAAATGACCATGAAGAAATATAGAAAATCCTAAAGGGTTCACAAACTTTCCAACACCACTGTATATATAACCTGCACATGCCGTGGTCACTCTAGAATGGATTTTTATT
Source organism: Stegophilus panzeri (assembly GCA_024331685.1). NCBI lineage: Eukaryota > Metazoa > Chordata > Actinopteri > Siluriformes > Trichomycteridae > Stegophilus > Stegophilus panzeri. The sequence continues at coordinate 29,588,076 of JANDJT010000002.1, read as the reverse complement.
ATGTGATTCCATTTTTGTTTTATTGATCTCAGATATTAAATGATGAATATTACTGAATATTTTCTGTTAACCTTGGCACATTAGTGCCAAGTCAACCAAGTCAAAGCAATGGAAACTTTCACTCTTACTGGTTGTCTTTCTCAGAATAAGCAAGTAGTGGAGGACAGAAAAAAAGCACCACTTGGCTTGTGAAGCCTTGTTTGGTATTCTACTGAGCAGTGTGTCTTTCAGGCTTCATGCATATTAATGCCTACTGTTTGGAAGGAGAGTTGAGGGAAACGTGATGGTGATGTGGAAAAATAAAATACCAAGCTCTGCTCAGAAAGGATCTCTCGTTCAGTATAAGTGGAATAATGGCGTAATTTCTGATTCTACTGTTGATCTAAAACCTTTCTTTCTTTTATTGGGTGAACAAAATAGAAATCTATCTTGTTAGACTTGATAAATGGCCACTTCAATTTTTAAATTGTTCATAATGTGACCATGCATTTGCAGAGGCTGCAGCGATGCTATGTGGGCTTAAACAAACAAACAAACAAAAAAGCTGAGGTTGTGGGTGTACCTTTACCAAAGATCCTACTGATTGCAGAGGTTGTAATTATTTTGCATGTAGATATTGTGTTAGATTGTGTTACTAGTTAGTGGCACATGACTGCACGTACTGTACCGGTGGGGAAGTCAGTCAGAATGACTGGTTTTGAAGATATTTCATCATTCGTCCCTGGAGCTCCAATCAGTTTCACTGATTGATCCAAGTCAATATGAAACGCTGACAGTACTGAGTTAAGGTGCTGGCATTAAAATGGGGAGAAGTTTTTTTTAATGTAATGTAACATTATTACACAAGCTGTTTGAGAGGTGGATATCTTCACAGATGGCACAACTGGCAGGGAATGTTATTCAGTCTGCCACTGAGAATAACACAGAATAGCAGGTTGGTTGTTATTAGCGATTCATGTTAAAACTGTGCTCTTTTTCCTTCCAGCTACTTCGAACTGGAGAGCAGTGGACTTCGGGAGGAAATCCGCTACAAATATCGCCACAAAGGAAAACAGCGATCTGAGACGTTCCCATATAGACTAGCTGATGGTCAATGGCATAAAATCGCTTTGTCCATTAGCGCCAATCATTTACTGCTTCACGTGGACTGTAACAGGTAAGCTTTATTATCACTCTATTGAGCAGGTTCCTTCTGATGTCATCCTTATAGCTAGTTCAACTACTGCACTGTATGTCAGTTTGTATCAATTTATGTAATACCTTATGCATTTTTTATAATGTTATATCTAGCTATTTATGTTTGCTACTCTAAAGATGTATGCTAACAATGCATATTCCAGCTACCGAATAATTTTTACTATAGCATGTGTGTGATCTTTATGTAAGGATTATTGATAACCATGTGGGTGATTTTTCCCAGTGGAATAATATATCTGCCATCAGACAGATGCTCAGCAGGGGGACTGACATGCTCTGCATATAGAGTACCTCTGTTTTTGTTCAAATATTTCTGTTCACTACTTAGCACTGTTCTGTCTTTTCAGCTACGTGATGATCAATATAAACAATACTGATATAATTCAGGCTCCAGACACTGTTGCTGTGCTTGGGGCTCCTCTTGATGGCTGATGTGTGTGTGTGTGTGTGTGTGTGTGTGCGTTTATATGTATATGTATATGTATTTGTGCGGGCTGAAGTAGAAAGTTGGAGATGGAGGCAATGGGGCAGCCAATTTACCAAACTGTCATTTGTAATATTTCATTTTGGGGAAGCTGCTTTCACATTACAGCCAAATTGGAAACAAATTGGACACACCTTTTTCTCGCAATGGATTCATGAATATAATAATATTTTTAAGCATGTAATATACACTTCCTCTTTAATGGGAACACTTGTACACTTGCTCATTTATGCAGTTATCCAATCAGCCAATGATGTGGCAGAAGCACAATGCATAAAATCATTCAGATACAGGTCAAGAGCTTCAGATAATATTCACGTTAAACATCCAAATGAAGAAAAAGTGTGATATCTGTGACTTTGATTGTAGCAGGTATGTTGGTACGAGATGGGCTGATTGATGATAAGAGAGGTCAGAAGAAAATGGGCAGATTGGTTCGAGCTTAACTCAAATAATCACTCTATACAACCGTGGTGAGCAGAAAAGCATCTGAGCATGCACAAACCAGCAAAGCATGAGGTGAATGGGTTAAAACAGCAGAAGACCACAGTGGGTTCTACTCCTGTCAGCCAAGAACAGGAATCTGAGGATATCATGGGCACAGACTCACCCATACGGGATAGTTGAAGATTACCTGGTCTTTATCCATTCTTCAGCTGTCCAGTTTGGGTGAGCTTATGTCTATGATGGCTTCAGATTCTTGTTCTTGGCTGACAGGAGTGGAACCTGATATGGTCTTCTGTTGCTGTAGCCAAGGATTGATGTGTTGTACATTCTGAGATGCTTTTCTGCACACCGCGGTTGTAAAGAGTGATTATTTGAGTTACTATATCCTTCCTGTTTGCTCAGACCAGACTGGTCATTCTTCTCTGATCTTTTTCATCAACAAGGTGTTTCAGCCTGCAGACACTCTGCTCACAGAATCATTGTTGTTTTTCACACATTCTGTGTAAACTCTAGAGACTGGTGTGTGTGAAAATCCCAGGAGATCAGCAGTTTCAGAAACACTCGAACCAGGCCATCTGGCACCAACAACCTTGCCACGGTTAAATTGGATGGTGAGTGTATATTTGGTCTCGCGAAGAGTATCTCCATGTGTGTTGGGGGGTGGGGGGATTACAGTTTGAGATAAGGAGTAGAGTGGCATTCTGTTTGTAGGCCATCATTTTTTTAAAATGGCTTTTTGAATGTCAGGACAGTCTGAGTCATAATCCCATACAGAATTGGATGGTAGTGTAGGATGCATATTTAACCAATTCACATATTTAACCCAGGGCTCAGAACTGACAACATCGGAACGAGTGGTGATTTGAGCACAAATGATGAATCAGCTGCGTGGATGCAAGGGCCCACCCACTAGTCACTAATTTACATATCATATGCATAAAACACGCCAGAATTTAACCTCATATTCATCTAATTTACATGAAAGGCTTTATGCTACAATAGTGAGCCAAGGAAATATAAGGAAAGGGAGACCCGAGGGGGAAAAAACAGTTCATGGCCATATTCAGTTAGAAAGCTGAATCATGTTCCCACCTCACCTGCAAGAAGTTAAGTAAAATCTATTTATAGCTAGGTTAGAGCTCTAAAATACCATCTTTAACTGATGGTTTCATTATGGCTGTATTTATAAATCTAGCCAATATATGAGCCAATAAATTTCCTTCCAGTAACAGGTTATTTAACTGCAAATCAACAAATATTACGCTATAATTTACACACCCTGCAACCTGACACAAGATTGATCATAAAGATTTGCAAAAGACGAACTTCATGAATAAAGTAATAACTTTCAGTGGAAATTGTGTGTGCTCGTTTTACAACCCCAATTCCAAAAACACTTGGGAAACTGTAAATAAATGTAAATAAAAACAGAATGCAATGATTTGCAAATCTCATAAATCCATATGTTCTTCACAATAGAACATAGAAAACTATCAAATGTTTAAATTGAGGAAATGTATCGTTTTAAGAAAAACATAAGGTAATTTTTAGTTTCATGGCCGCAACACATCTCAAAAAGTTGGGAAGGGGGCAACAAAAGGCTGGAAAATAAGTGTTACTAAAAAGAAACAGCTGGAGGAACATTTTGCAACTAAATAGGTTGATTGGCAGCAGGTCAGTAAGATGATTGGGTATAAAAAGAGTATCTTGGAGAGGTGGAGTCTTTCAGAAGTAAAGATGGGATGGAATCTGCAGGGACGCATATGTTACTCTAAAACTTTCAGCATTGATGGGGCCTTTCCAGATGTGCACGCTACTACTGCACCCCCATACCATCAGAGATGCAGGCTTGTGAACTGAGCACTGATAAAAAGCCGGATGGTCCCTCTCCTCTTTAGTCCTCTTTAGTTTAGAGAACGTGGCGTCCATGGTTTCCAAAAAGAATTTAAAATTTCGATTCGTCTGACCACAGAACAGTTTTCCACTTTGCCTCAGTCCATTTTAAATGAGCTTTGGCCCAGAGAAGACGGAGGTGTTTCTTTATATGTTCACATGTGGCTTCATCTTTACATGATAGAGCGTTAACCAGCGTTTGTGGATGGCACGGTGAACTGTGTTCACAGACACTGAGTTCTGGAGGTGTTTCTGAGCCCATGCAGTGATTTCCATTACAAAATCAGGCCTGTTTTTAATGCAGCGCCACCTGAGGGCCCGAAGATCACGAGCATGCAGTATTGATTTTCACCCCCGTCCCTTGTGCACAGAGATTTCTCCAGATTCTCAGAATCTTTTAATGATATTATGTACTGTAGATGATGAGATTTTCATAGTCTTCACAATATTACACTGAGGAACATTATTCTGAAATTGTTCCACAAACTGTAGACACAGTTTTTCGCAGATTGGTGAACCTCTGCTCATCATGAACTCCACCTCTCTAAGATCCATCTTACTGACCTGTTCCCAATTAACCTCCAGCTGTTTCTTTTTACTAACACTTACTTTTCCAGCCTTTTGTTGCCCCCGTCCCAACGTTTTTGAGACTTTTTTGAAAATAAAAATTACCGTATTTTTTTCTTAAAATGGTACATTTACTCAGTTTAAACATTTTATATGTTTTCTATGTTCTATTGTGAATAACACATGGGTTTATGAGATTTGCAAATCATTGCATTCTGTTTTTATTTACATTTATTTACATATTACACAGCGTCCCAACCTTTTTGGAATTGGGCTTGTACAGTCAAATTTGTCCGTACACAACATTGAAGAATAAGAGCCACTGAATTAGGACTTTTTGGTTGTTCTTCTCATTTTAGTAACATATACATTGTATGGCCAAAAGTATGTGGACACCACGCCTATAGAAGCTTGCTGAACATCCCATTCCAAAACCATTGGCATTAATATGGAGTTTCCCCTCTCCAATATCCTCCAATCTTCTGAGAAGGCTTTCTAGAAGATTTTGGAGTCTGTGGAAATTTGTGCCTACTGCCTCATAGTCAATGTTCTAATTCATCCATAAGGTTGAGGTCAGGGCTCTGTGTGGGCCAGGTATGTCTTTTTGGACCTCGCTATGGGCATAACATTCCTCAATCTGTTGCCACAAAGTTAGAGGCTTACAATTGTGTAATTATTTGACTATTATACCTCCTCCACCAAACTTTACTGTTGGCAATCTGCGTTCCATTATTTAGTGTTCTCCTGGCTTCCACCAAACTAGTCCGATAGATAGATTCATCTATCGGACTGGCAGATAGTGAAGTGTGATTCATCACTCCAAAGAACACATTTCCACTGCTCCATTGTGCAGTGGCGGCACTTTCCACCACTCAAAGCCCACGCTTGGCATTGCACATAATGATCTCAGGCTTGTGTGCAGCTGCCATTAAAACCTATTTCATGAAGCTCCAGATGCACAATTCTTGTGCTGACATACTATAGCTTCCAGAGGCAGTTTGGAACACTGTGGTTTGTGATGCAACAGAAGATGGGCATTTTGTACGCGCTACGCTGATTTTTTTTGGCGGCCCCGCTCTGGGGGTTTATGTAGTCTATGGCTGCATGGCTGAGCCGTTGTTGCTAAGCCATTGGAGTGGAATCTGATGTGGTCTTCTACTGTTGTAGCCCAGGTTTGATTTGTTGTGCATTCTGAGATGTTCTTCTGCTCACCACGATTGTAAAGAGTGATTATTTGAGTTACTATAGTCTTAATCCTAGATGATTCCATTTCACAATAATAACGCTTATAGTTGCCTGAGGCAAATCTACCAGGGTAGAAATGTCACAAACTGACTCGTAGCACTGCCATGTTTAAAGTCACCGAGCTCTTCAGTATGACCCATTCTACTGCCCGTGTCTGTCTAAGGAGATTACATGGCTATGGCCTTGATTTTATGCACCTGTTGGCAATAGGGAGGGTGCACATTCTTTTGACCTATTAGTGTAAGGTCATTCGAAACAGCATGGATATTACCAACAAATGTTTTTTTCAGAACAGTGTTCTGTTCATGGGCATTAAACATTTATTTATCCAAAACTAAACTGCTAAAACATTGTGGTTTGTCATTTGAGATCAGCTAAATGATCTCTTTACGTGAAAGAAGATAAGTTTTGCCCAAGCTGAGTGACCAAAAAAAAATAACAACAAAGCAAACAGGCTCACCATTGATGGACAGAAATATAGTACAGTGAGGATAGTTAATTCAGCTAGCTAACTTTAACTCCTCTCCTTGGAAAGATGTGCTATCAATGGTAGAATTCTAGCTTGTTTTTGCATTGCTCATGCGACAGCAGGATTCAGCATTGTTTGCAACATTTGACACATCATTGAAATCCTGCAGCACAGACGTGACACCCACTGGCCTAGTTTATAGTACCCGACTGAATGATGAAATACTTTGCGATACCCTGAAAATGCGAGTGTAATCAAGTTTGGGTGGAAAAAGGAGTGTGTAAAAACCTTGTTTTCCAAGATAGCCTTGGAGTTTCGAGCCATTATAAAACAGCAAAGCAGTGCTGTCGTGTTTTGGTCAGTAAAAATAATTGGAGGAGCTTATGGTTAAGTCATGGTCACTCAGAGTTTTCTGTTTTCTTACTGTCATGTGGTGCACATCTGAAATGAGGCAGGGTTACATCAGGTGTATATTCTTTCTGAAATCACGTGGTACCAGGAAAATAGTGTAATGAGAATCCAGTGTGTAGGTCTGAATGGGAATGAATGGGGGAAAAAATGCCCAGAGGTAGAAATGCCAGCACCATCAGCACGGTGTGAGAATTCTGGCTCTTAGCTACATCACTCCATTTCATAATTAATCTCAACTAGAGATGTCCAAAAACTGTTTTTTTTTTTTCTTTTTAAATCCTGATTAGGGGTGAACTATTGATTCACAATCTAAAAACTATTTTAGTTTGTGAATGATTTAAAATGTCTCCATGATCTGTTTTTACACATGTACCCAAGTTGTCATGATTTGCATCAAGGTTCATCAATGTGTTGTGCTGGTTGAGACGCTTTTCTGCTCACCATAGTTGTAACGACTTACTGTAGATCCCTTTCAAAGGGAACTTCAACATTGCATTTAGCATAACACTATGGGAGCGCCTCTCGCGCGACCGGCATCTGAAGCTTGTGTAAAATCATGCCTATTTATAGGCCTGCCATGATCAGGTGACGTGGCAATTA
>JANDJT010000002.1:29536892-29560248 GCA_024331685.1 Stegophilus panzeri | reverse complement strand
GTATATATAATATATAGTATATATTAAAAGAGCTTCAAACTAGCACTCATAGTCGGAGCTACTGCTGAGTACTGGTCCACAAGCATGTTTACAATGAGAGTGAGGTGAGAGGGCAAGCACACGAGAGTGTCATTTTAGTCAGAAATAGAGCTCCAAAGTCGGCTAAAATGCCTGACATCTATGGCCTTTTTTTTTTTTTTTTTTTTAACAATTACAACATGGTTTATTTTGGTCATTGCTATCCAGAGCCATCGGGCTATTGATCACTTCACATGCCACAGTTTCTCCACGAATGAAGACATGATCACATGTCCAGAGTGCGATATGTTTTAAGAGAATTTAGAGAAGGCACAGGGTTTTTAGGAACAGGCGTTACTTGAGGCTATGTTGGAGTCTGACTTTCTGGCACCCTTTTAGCTACCTCCCTTTGCCAAGATAACAGCTCTGATTCTTCTCCTATAATGCCTGATGAGATTGGAGAATACATGGAAAGGGATCTGAGACCGTTCCTCCATACAGAATCTCTCCAGATCCTTCACATTTCGAGGTCCACGCTGGTGGACTCTACTCTTCAGTTCAACCTGATCATAGAACCTGATCCCATTTGTAGTTCCAGTAGTGTCTGGCAAACTGAAGAGGATTGAGTTTGTTTTTGAATGAGAGTAGAGTAGAGAGTAGAGGCTTTTTTCTGGCAACCATTCCAAACGACTTCGGATTGTAGTTTTGGAGACTTTCTGACCCCAAGACCCAACTAACTTCTATAATTCTCCAGCTGTGATCCTTGGAGATTTTTTGGCCACTCGAACCATCCTCTTCACAGTACATTGAGACAATATAGACACATGTCCAATTCCAGGTTGATTCATAACATTTCCACATATTCATGAGAGCAGAGTATTTTTGTGAAATTTTTAAACCAAAGATCAAAAGGTTCAACAATAAAGACAATTTTTCACAGCCTTCTTTGCTCATATTTACCAAGGGTGCCAATATTAGTAGAAGGAACTGTATCTCATATTGTTTCTGTGGTTGCGAGCCTAATATTGAAAACTGAGGAACTGCAAAGGAAGTGCAACTAAAGTCCTAGGGTTGCTGTTCCAGACCAGTGATCCTGGGTTTACTTCTAGAGCTAATGTTTCTGGTCTAAAGGATGGCTAGTTAAAACAGTTTAGTCTGTGTTAGTGTGCTGCATAATGCTCCAGATTCACCAGTGTGGACAATAGGGAGTAGCGTGTGATGTGGAACACAGCTCAGAAAAATAAGCTACTGACAACATAGTGTAGAGCTTCAAATCATAGCCTTGTTCCTAAATATAAATACCTGTATACAAGTATTTACAGTAACACTACATAACTTAATTTTTTTTGCTGGATATTCACCAGCGCCAAATCTGGAGTCTGTGCTGATAAAAGACCACTTGCATAGTACTGCCTTGCTTTTTAATTACTGTTGGGAAAATCTGCAGACCACAAAGAGTGGAGGAAGGAAGGAAGGAATAACCCAAACAAAAGAAAGAGTGATGCATCAAAATGACAAGGAAAATGGAACAAGACAAATGAAAAGGCAAACGTCAACAGGATGGGCTTGAGGGGTGTTCCCGGTATGCAGTGTTACTACCTACCAAAAGTGGTCCAAGGAAGGACAACCAGTGAACCTGCGACAGTGTCATGGGCGCCCAAGGCTCACTGATGCATGTGGGGAGTGAAGGCTAGCCTGTCTGGTCCAATCCCACACAAGAGCTACTGTAGCACAAATTGTTGAAAAAATTAATGCTGGCTATGATAGAATGGTCTCAGAACACACAGTGCATCGCAACTTGCTGCATATGGGGCTGCGTAGCTGCAGACCGGTCAGAGTGCCAATGCTGGCCCCAGTCCACCACAGAAAGCACCTACAATGGACACATAAGCATCAGAACCGGACCCATGGAACAGTGGAAGATCTCCTGGTCTGATGAATCATGTTTTCTTTTACTTCATGTGGATGGCCAGGTGCATGTGCATCATTTACCTAGGGAAAAGATGGCACAAGGATGCACTATGGGAAGAATGCAAGCTGGCAGAGGCAGTGTGATGCTCTGGGTAATGTTCTGCTGCAAGTTTGGGTCCAGGCATTCATGTGGATGTTACACGTACCACCTACCTAAACTGCAACAATATTTAGGTAGGTGGTACGTGTCAAAGTAACATCCCTTCATGGCAACAGTATTCCCTAATAGCAGTGGCCTCTTTCAGCAGGATAATGCACCCTGTCACACTGCAATAATTGTTCAGGAATGGTTTGAGGAACATGACAAAGAGTTCAAGTTGTTGATTTGGCCTCCAAATTCCCCTCAAGCTGATCGAGCATGTGTGGGATGTGCTGGACAAACAAGTCTGATCCATGGAGACCCCACCTCACAACGTACAGGACTCGGTGCCAGATATCACAGCACACCTTCAGAGGTCTTGTGGAGTCCATGCCTTGACGGGCCACAGCTGTTTTGGTGGCACAAGGGGGACCTACACAATATTAAGCAAGTGGCAGATCAGTGTATATACATTCAGGTCCATAAATATTTGTACATTGACATAGTTATTGTTATTTTGGCTGTCTACCACAGTATAAAGGAATTAAAATTAAATAATGAATGTACGATTTTTTTTTTAAGTGCAGACTTTCAGCTTTAATTTGAGGATATTTACATCAAAATCAAGTGAAAGGTGTAGGAATTTGGGTAGGGATATAGACCTACTATTTTCTATAGTTATATGCAGTTTGGAAGACCCAAGTATTTTGAAGAAAGCTTTAGAAGAAAGTTACTTGCCTGCTGCTATCAACATCTTCTCAATAGATGCTCTAAAATGATTATTCTTGTCCATATCATGACTTTCACGATATTGCATAGTATTAGGTGAAAAATAATAAATTCTTAACAAATCAAACCTCAGAATGACTTTCATAACTTTTTTTTTTTTTTGTGTGTGTGTGTGTGTGTGTGTGTGTGTGTGTGTGACTCACAGCAGCTCTTGAATACCATGTTTTAGAATAATTTAATTCCCCTGACACGTTTTTTAGATTATTCACAGCACTACATTGTGTAGTGTACTAAATGAGCCAATAACAGGTATTAGTCACTGACAAGACTGTATTAGGTGTGCACATTTTACAGTTTTATTTTTGGCATCACTTTTTAAAACATGCCCTGCTTTCCAGATGGAAAGGATGGCTTTGTTCTCAGTCTTATTTATCAGAGAGACCCTAGCGCATTTGAGGAGGATGCTTAGGTGCTGTGCAAGACTTCAGGTTGTCATCATGGAGCGGTTTCCCTACTCAATATGGACAGGAATACCCTGCTTTTACAGCAAGGGGTAATTTGCCTGATGTAAAAGGACCAACCAGCCCTGGACGAATGCAGTGACTCTGGTTTTGTTTTGTACCTAGCTTAGTACTGTAGTAGTTTAAGTTTCTTATTTCTAAGTTTGTTTTTGTTGGCCAGCGGCACAGGTGGTAGGGGAGGCGCAGTTTTAATATATCTATGTTAGAGCAAGCGTCATAGTAGCCTTCCACCAGAAAAGGACTATGAAACAAAGTGGTACGTGAAAGGCTCAGTACGGTTGCAATGTGTAGAGTAGGTAATCGTTTACCAAGCATTAAGCTCATTGAGTGTAACTGACAAGCTTCTGTGACCACAAGTTGTGACCATTTTACTACACAACACACAACAGATGGTCTATGTAACACTGTGTGCAGAGCGTCTGAGACTAGCCGTTATAATTTGTTGAACAATAAAGCTCAATAAAGCGACTGATTACTATCTAGTTGCTGCTGTGTCGAAACCCACATAACTCTGGAAACTATTAAAGCACTTTACGTAAGCATGAAATAATGAAAGCATTGAGAAATAATCTTCTACGCTGTGATTTACTCCAGCAGAGCAAAGCCTTGGTCTGAGCTTTAATAATAGACCACATTTTCTTTTCTCTAAAGACGTGTAGAGAAGCTGCACGCTTCAATGAAAGGTTGAATGAAATTCTAATTGTGCTTACACGGTTCAACCAGGAACTGTTTTTATGTTATACTTTATCTAATACGCTCTCAGTTGTGCATTATTATTGTTCAGTATTACTAATATAGTGAGGGGGAAAATGAGAGATATAGGAGAATTGCTACTGTACACTTGAAATCTCTGAATATATAGATCTTTTTTTATATCAATTTTTTTTGTATGAATTTTTAAATTGCTGCAATACCATATATTTTATTCAAATGTCAATACAGCTGTTGTTTCTTGTCAATGTTTTGTTCCCTGTTTAATGATTGAAGCATTGCAATAGAATGTAATGCTTGAGGATTTGAAGCATTAGAAATATTTTATTATTATTTGATTCTGTTTATGTTTTCTGGTCTGTCTTTTAGCTAGCAGTTTAAAGGTACAGTGGGGGTGGAAACAAAATTAGTCATTAGGGAATACCAAAATTTGCCTCAAATGTGTTAATAAATTAGAAAGAAAACACCGATTCTGGATAAAAATAAAACATTCTGTACAGTAATTGCAGATGGTAATTGTAGATGGTACAATGTTATATATATATTTAAAAAAAAAAAATCTTTAATAAATAATTTGTCAATAAAAGACATTGAGACAATGGGCAAGACCTGATGACATGGAACAGTGAGGTACATTTATTGCAGGTGGGATCTCTGATTGGAAATATCTCAGAAAGCTAATATTTACTCACATTGGCAGGACATAATCCTGGAATTGCTTTTTTTGTGTGTGCATGTTTTGTTCCTCACAGTCAAATTATTAATCTGCAAACTCATTTACTGGGACATTCTGACAGCATAAGGTATGAAGAGGTAAACTCAATTACTGGATCTGAGTATGTTTTCAGGTGTGTAATTGGTGCTGTAAATGTGGAATGTAGACACATCTGAGCCCTAGTAACTAAGGATGTATGTTGAATTATATATATATATTTCTTTTGTTTTTGCAATATGAGTTTGTCTTCTGTCACCTAGAAGAGGATGCATTCCATTTTGAGTCTGGTTCCTCATATTTCTCACATAGTATTTCCTCACCTTTCTCGTTAGGGTTCTAAATCTAAATCTCAGTCAGATTTCTGTAAAGCGGGCTTGTGAAAATGTCAGCTAATGAAGCCCTTGATTAGTTTAGCATCGGGTGTGCTTGAGACAACACCTGTTTTGCATATTTGTGCTGTTGTGAGGGATTCTTTTCAGGGGGTTGAATAATGTTGAGACTGGAGAAATCATTATAAGTTGCATTTTTAGTTGAATTTGGGGAAACCACTTGAAGCATTCATTGTGTCAAACTATTTCAATTGCTTTTGTTTGATTTGTTCATCGCAAACAGCTGAAAGTCTATAACTTTTGGCAATAAACCTGATTTGCAATAAAGGTTGAATAAGTTTGATTGCAACTGTACAAAATAAATGATTTATATTCAGTCATGTGTATTCAGTAGGGATTCAATCCAGAGACTAAGATGGTCATTGAAAACATTGATTGAACCTATACTGAGCGTTCAACAAGACGATGAGCCGGATATATTTCCAAATCAACACAGAAATTGTTCAATAAATGTTTGCAGTGACCTTGAATCTTAGTCTCTGGATTGAATCCCAACTGAATACACATGACTGAATATAAATCATTTATTTTGTACAGTTGCAATCAAAATTATTCTTGTGAACATGGCTGACATTAGGAATTCTGCTTAGTACCAGGATAGTTCAGCACAAAACCTGGTTGCCTCTGCCAGGAGGTTCAGACTTGCCAATATACAGTATATTGCCAAGTCTATGCCAAGTCTGAACCTCCTGGCAAAGGCAACCAGGTTTTGTGCTGAACTATCCTGGTACTAAGCAAAATGTTGAGGCATATTGTGCAACTCGTAGACATTCTTGGATGCATTATAAGCCATTACTCAAATGCCATTATAGCTCACCCAGGTTTTGAGCCTGTGTGCCTTAATCCTTAATCCTTACTCATTACCCAACACCCACAGTATTTACCCAGCAGATTATGGGCCATTGCCAGAAAGGGAAGAGGCTTCATAAGTAAATACTGGCTTCAAAACCAATAACAAATTGCAAAATTTTAGTAAGTCATGATGGTATAAAAACAGTGAGTGCATATTTAAAAACAGCTGATGAAGACCTAGGTTTGCATGGTTGTGAAACGGGAAATGCAGTAGGAGATTCTGCAGAAGAAAATGTTGAGATCACAAATCACCAAATGTATTGAAATACCAGGTAGTTGATAAAAAGGACTATTATAACAAAGAATGTATTTACAGTATCACAGCTTTTGGTGAGGGAATGGGTACGCCATCGGTATTTCTAGTGCAGTAAATGGGTTGGCTAACTCCAGAGGACCTGCTCAGAGGCTTTGTTTATTCCTTGGCTAAACTCATTGTCATGTATTATACAATGTTGAACTATATTATTAATATTGTTTAAAAACTTTAAAAACATCTTAAAGGGTCCTCATCCACTTTGTGCCCACTGAGAGTTAGGGAATCTGGGTTTTAGCTCCAGGAAGCTGGGAAATCACCTGATTTGGGTGGAAACACCCTCAAGTTAAAGCTGAAAGTCTGCACGTTTAGCTTTAATAATATATAACAAATAATATTCACAGGAGAAAAACATATGGATCCACTGGTGCTGAGCATGCATTAACAATGCCAGTGGGGCTCGCTACAGCCTTAGTCACTGGGGAGGCCTGTATGGTTTTGGTTGTGTTAGGCATGTTGGCAAGGCTGGCGGAAGAGCGGTAATCCTGTGGGCACAAAAAAAGTTGGGTAATAAAAATGTGTTTACTATATTACATATTCCAGCAAGGAACACATATGAAATACATTTACACTTTTAAAAACGGATTAACCCATTACCATATGCCCTAGACATACACGAGCATGTGATGTGTGTGTGTGTGTGTGTGTGTGTGTGTGTATATATATATATATGAGTATGCACAATATTCTGTAGCTTGAAATACTGCTGTTTGACTCAGTTGACTCAATGAAATTCATACACCGCCGTAGGGAATATTTTTGGTAATACTTTCACTAATATCATTAGCTTTGTATATCAGAGTTTTGTAGTGTCAACATTTAATTCAATAAAATAATTTTGATTTATGGCTTTTTTTTATTGCCTTTGTTTTTCATGCAGAGTGTCCTGTAAATCACTGAGTATCAAAACTTAAAGCAGGTGAAATTCTGTACTTTACCCATAATTCTCACTCAACCTCCATGTTAGCTGACCGACCCCATTACCAGTCTCTTTGATCTCCTTAAATTCTCTGCTCATTTGAATTGCCCTGATTATGCCCATTTGCCTCTTCGCTTGATCCTTTAACTCATTTCAGGTTTTTGATTATTGCCTAGTCTTTGTGTAACTTTCCCTTCTGTAACTGCATGACGTTATTCTGGATAGCTAAATATTTTATGCTAAGCTATTTCCGTTGTTGTAATGTGTCGGAAATTTGAGTGAACCATATTGCAGTATCCTTTTTTTTTTTTTTTTTGACATACTGTTTAATAAAGTGCTATGATATTTTGAATCTAGCCATGCGGAGAGACCGCAAAACCATAATTGTTACATCGTTACTTATTTTTATTACCCGTAGTCATTTAATGGAGGTTAGGACGGATACAAGTGCAGATAAGAGCTTTATTATAGGAGAGAAAGGCAAAAAATCCAAATCGTGAAACATGGTGTGGTCAGAACAGGCAAAAGGTTCAGGCGAATGGCAAACGGACATGAATCAGGCAAGGCTAATAAGCATGAAACGAGAAACAAGAAATGAGATCTAAAAAACCAGACATGAGAACAATATAACACGGCTTGGTACGATGAATACACTCAATACTTCGCAACACAATAAACAAAAAGACAGGAGGGGTTTAAATGCTAATCAAAATAAAGGGTGAGTACAACGATGACACATAAGGGAAATAACCAATGACAATACAGGGGTGGAGACAGGACAGAAACCAGGAAGCGTAACGATATAATTCTGTTTCTGCTTCCATCTGGTGAACGAATGGCCGCTTTTGTGCATTCACCTCATTGGTCATTGAACTAAACACCCAGACATGGAGAGAGAAATAAAGAGAAATATTTGTTGCTGCCATTAAATCAAATGATTTAATTAGGATACATTCCCCCTTATTATTATTGACCTTTCCACCATTTTGTAGGTTGCAGACGAAGAAATCGGTCGCTTTATTTAAAAAATGATGTAAATGAGTTAATCCTTTGTCTGTCTTTCTGTCTCACTGTCTTTCTGTCTCACTGTCTCTGCAGGGCTCTATGCAAGATGTCCAGTTTGTTTTTGCTTCAAATGGCTACATTATGCAGTGTCCCAGCCTTAATCGCAGTAAGTGGATTTGGGGTTTACATCAATTACAAGCTCACATTTCTCTCCCCTATCGCTAACCGTGTTGTTTAGGAAGCTAAGTTTTAAGGAAAAACAAAAATCACTTCATGCCATAATTATTACAGCGAATAGCTTAAAGGCACAGCAATCTGTTCCTGCGTTGATTCTGTGCAAATTAAACGACAAACACTGAAATCAACATCTCCCTTCCCTCTCTCTCTACGGAATTACGACTGTTATGCAAGAGTTTTTTTAAATAAAAAAAAAACCTGCACGTTTATTAGTAAACATTATAGATGAATGTTTTCAACGCCCAATAAATACAAAAGCGAGCCAAGTGTGGCTTCTAATCATTGGAATCGATTAAGCGGCGAATGTTAAACGGTCTGAGGTGGCTGCAGGAGCTCCCAAAGTATCTCTGCTGTTTTTTGGTTTTTTTTACAGGCTGCTGCTTGAAAAATGCACTGCATGACTAATTTATTATGGTTTATTACAAGCAGTCGAGTCAAGACCAGGAAGCGTTAGGTGCGTTGCAAACAGGCGCGATTATTTCATTTCGTTTAAGTCCATCAGCTGCATGATTAAGTCCGTGTTACATTTTTATAAACGACATTGGTGTAATATAGACAGCCGGGTTTGTTGGTGATGGTTAAATGGGTTTATAGTTCTCGCACGCGACAAGTCGACTCGCTGCATCTTTAACCTGTGAAGTTTTCTGTAAACGTGATGAAAAATAATGTGTCATTTGTTTTGGGCAAATCATGACCTGGAACTGGTGAGAAGCTCTGAATATTTCTATCAAATAAGTACTATGGCATGTGTTTGAGCATGCACAAGTGTTCATAGAGCCACAGTTGCTCAAATTACTATGTATATTTTTGTTGTTGCTCAGCCTTTTCCTCCTCTCTGCGTTCTTTCTCACTCTTTTTATTTTTATTAATGCATAAAATATACTTGGTCTCTTATCATTATACCTAGGCTCAGTGCCAAAGTATAGCGCTTAGCCCTATGAGACAAAAATATGCTAGTATGCTAGCTTGAACGTCTACTGTGCATACAGTTTCCACTGAGCTTTCTGGCTAATTCAGGCATGTCCATGCAGTAGGCTAATTTACTGTGATTAGAGATTTATTATAATGAATAGCACCCCATAATGCACACAAGTGCTTAAATTATATCTCATATGCAACCCGTTTGCTAATCACTTACTGTTCATGCATGTTCTTGAAGAAATTCTTGAAGAAATATATATATATATATATATATATATATATATATTTATAGCTTTTTATACACAGTAGAATATTCACTCTGGCTAAATGACTAAAACATGAAGAATACCCATTAAGAATGGGAGATAATTGTGTTGAGGGATCCTTAGTGAGAGTGCGGAGGTTAAATCAATCAATCACAAGGTCGAGTGGAGTTGTATTACAATACCTAAAGGGCTGAATCACATGTTGTACTCAAGGATTCCTGAAAGTAGGAAACAAAACAAAACACAACATTGTGCTGCCGTCTTTCTAACACAAGCTGCATACAGCATCGTTAAGATGTAATTTGTGTACGCCATGCTGCTTGCCAATCTCATAATATCTATATATAATGATACTTTATTAGTCACATATACATTACAGCACAGTGAAATAAATTTTTTCTTTGCATACCCCAGCATGCTAGGGTCAGACCCTGGAGCAGAGAGGGTTAGGGGTCTTGCTCAAGGGCCTAACAGTGGCAGCTTGGCAGTGTGGGGGCTTGAACCCCTGACCTTCCAATCATTAACCCAGAGCCTTAACTGCTAAGCCACCATTGCCCCGTTTATATCCAATAAACTGTCAGCTCAGTGTACACATATTCACTGATTTTGTTTCATGTACTTGATTTATTTCATTGATATTACTATCTAGCTGCCTTAATACCACTGAGTTTTTAATTAATAAATATAGGAATATTATATTAAGCTAATATTTGTCCTGCCTTGATAAAAAAGGTTTTACTACGAGGCAGGGAAAGAAATGGTGTGAGAGAGAGAGAGATAGTTGAGGGTCAACAAAATCAGTACATTATTCTGAGGCAAAAAAAAAAACTCACCAAAAAAACCAAAAGTGCAGCTTTCATATTTTCATGTCTCAAACCAAGTGAAACGACCCGTCTTTGCCGGAGTGAATCGACCCTGAGTTTTCACTCCATCTCTCCTTTTCACTCTTTCAGTTCGGTTTCAATTGGGCATAACTGTGTGCTTTCCAGTCTGCTCAAACCAGCCATTAAGTGTAGCGCTCAGAGCTGTAACACCAGAGGCTGAGGCGTCTGGATGTAAATTCAGAGGCTTTTTAAAGAATACTTGAATCCACTGCAGGGATACAACAAAAAATTAAATAAATAAATAAATAATATCTTCAGACTGGGTGTGTGCATAGGAACCAGGATCCAGCAGGATGAAATAAACAAACTAACTAACAACAAAAAAAACCTCAATTTTTACTTTAACGTTGAGTTTTAAAGGACAGTTGCCTGTTATACACTGAACCCATCAGTATATTGGATATATAGTGTATTTAAAAGAAATGCACTGTTCGTTTTTCCCTGGAAGCCTGGCCTAAACACTGGCTTACTGAGCTCCAAAATAAAACCACATTTCTGTCCAAACAAAAGAAATATGCTTTCATTTATTGACCCCTTCACACAGACTGCATGCTCTGCTCAGGGCAGAATATCTCTGGGAGGACGCTGAGTGTGTCCCAGCTTTATAGTAACTTCTGATAGTGTGTCAACTAACATTTTTATTTTATGTTTCTGGAATATAACAAGCCCCCAAACTGTAGTAAATCCTAATAAAATAGTACTTGATGGTTCTTGTTATTGACTGCAAATAACAGGTTCTTTGATATAGGAAACATTGCTTACTTAGGCTATTACACAAAAGATCGAAATGTTACCAGAAGGTTCCACAGGGCGTCTGGTCCAGGAAGCGAGTAAGGTTTGGTATGCGTTGTTTTAACTTGTGAATGAAAATAGACTTTATTTTTCTACAGCCCTGTATATTTTTACCCCAGTGTTTCCCAAGCATAGATAATGCTGTTCATTCAGATGTGTATACATGGACATACATAGGATATATACTGCTTACATCCTGTCCTAGTCCTAGAAATGGAAACTGTATGTCTTTACAAACTTGAGACTTCTTGTGTGTCCAAATTTCTGACTGGTAGTTTTACATTCAAAATGTTTTAAATCCTGTACCTTAACCTTGTGACTTTTCTGTAATTCTCTTTCTTTCTATTTTTCATCTTCTTGCTCCTTCTCTTCTTCTGCTTCTGTGTCTTCTTTAAGCATGTCCAACATGCAGTGATTTTCTCAGCCTCGTGCAAGGAATAATGGATCTGCAGGAGCTTTTGGCTAAAATGACATTGAAGGTGAGGCTTCCTTACCTTCGATCTCTCTCTCGCTCTCTCTCAAAAACCAGTGAATATTATGCTGTATCAGAATTGATAACGATGTTATTAAAAGCCATTAATTCCAGGAGTACTTTGAACCAACTAGCAATTTTTTTTTAGATATAATTTCTTTAAATTATTATTATTATTATTTAATTTATTTATTTTTAATATTCTGTTTCAAACAGTGCATTTCTGTTCGTGGCTGTACACTCAATCATTTCTTACACTCTTACCTAACTGGCTCACAGAAGGTGATAGAGAGAGTCATGCAGCTGTGTCGAGCGTCTCAATGTCCTTTTTCTGATTCCTCTCTGCAGAAAGCTCCTCACCTGGCTGTTGAAAATGCATCAGCCCGTGAAAAAGGTCCTGAAATGAGGAACGTTCTCCATTTTAATCAGCCAGGCATCATTCCTTTCTGCTTTGTAGGTCGTTATATGTCAAGAATAAAAAATAAGCTCACTGGCTTTTGGCTGAACGAGAATTCGTTGGACGAAATGATGTCCTGCCGTCTTTAAATTTGCAGTGTTTAATGTTAGGAAAGCATGGAGCAGTGGTCCTCCAAATGCCTGTTTGGCTCCATGCTGGTGTTTTCTGATCCTATCCATTGACATATTTTAGGTTGTGAGTGTTTGATGTTGAATGACGTGATGCAGGTTTTGCATTACAGATAGTAGCCTTGGTTACTAAAAGGACATCTAAAAGGACAACTGGTAGCTTTGGTATTGGTATTATATTGCTCATTTAGAAATGACACTGCTGCCTCTGTAGCATTTTAACTCGCAAAAATAAATCTGCAATTTTTTTTCAAAGGTTGCCAGAAAAAAACAAAAACCTAGAAAATAACCTAGAATGTAAGAGGGAGTTTAAGTGCTGTGTATGCAGCAGGCATTTGCATAATGCGTGCATTGCTTCTGGTGCTATTATCACCTCTACTAGTGTAGTCTAGTTTAGTGTTTGTCCCATTAGTGTTACAGCAGTTATTGCAACTGAATGTCATGTCAGCGGTTAAAACTAAAATTCCTAACAAGTGGGCAAACTGCTTTGAATACAGCGTAAAAATGAGTAAATTGCAATCGTGTTAATGACAAAAGCTTACATGGCTCTATATACCTTTTGACTTTGTAAATTGCACCACTTGCTGGAGATTTTTAATCTGGGAAATTCAGGAGTAGAGGTGGTAGCTCAGTGGTTAAGATGTTGCACTATTGACTGAAACTTCGTGAGTTTAAATCGCAGCACGTCAAAGCTGCCACTGCTGGGCCCTTGAGCAAGGCCCTTAACCCTCAACTGCTCAGTTGTATAAATGAGATAAATGTAAGGATAAGGGCTTCTGCCAAATGTTAGAAATGAACGGTACAAAAATTACATTATCTTATTTAAGAAATTTCTTTCTGAACTGTACTTTCTCATTAACTATTATAAATGCCTATAATTATAGCTGTGACTACTCTTACTACTAAAAAACAATGGATCTAAGTTGAACAGTGAGTTGTACTGCATTTGTAGGCCTGCTCTTCTGAAGTCTGGTAAAATCATTCCTATTTATATATAGGCATGATTTTACCAGACTTCAGATACCGGCCACGTGCGAGGGCACTTCCCACAGCGTGAAGCTCACGCAACGTTGAGTTCCTTTTGGGAACAGACTTCATGTAAAAACTGCACTATTTGACTATGCACATTTATAGAAGGAATTTAGATTGATAGATAGAGAGATAGATAGATAGATAGATAGATAGATAGATAGATAAAATGCGCAATTTTATCATTCCACAGACTCAGTTTGAGGATTGGTTTGTGATGATAGATCTATAAAAAAAAAGTCCCATATTCCACTGCCCAGTCACAGGAAGTTCCTGAGTTTTGCATTTGGAAGCAACACGTATCAATATCAGTTGTTCCTTTATCTAGCTTTATCCCCTCGCACCTTCACAATGTGCATGGATGCTCGCGCTGGCTTCTTTGCGACTCCAGGGCATCCATGTGCTAAACTAGCTGGACCATTGGTTGATTCTAGCATGGTCCAAGAAGTTGGCAATTCCACATTGATATGATGTTCTCGCCCATGTGAAGAACTTGGGACTCAGGTTGAACCTCAGGGAAAGTTGCTTCTCCATTCGAGAGTGACTCTTCTAGGGCTTATATGGGATTCGAATATGATGAGGGTGTGTCTGTCCCCAACACGCCTAGGGCCAAACCTATCAACATTGAGCAAGATAAAGTTAGGTTTGGGCATCCCCTCCAGTCTCTATGGAGACTGCATCAGCATACCGTTGGGCCCATTGCACATGAGAACATTCAGTGGTGGAAGTTGAAAGTCAGGGATTTTGTCCAAGGACAAAACCTCTGAGAGTAGTCAGTGTCACACGGAGATGCCTACGTGCTTTGAGAACTTGGAGGTGTCCCCAGTTTCTAGCCTCGGGTCACACTCTATGGGCGTCGCTTATCGCAAGATGGTAACGTCCTTCACGGTTTCTGGAGCGGCCCTTATCTAGTGTGGCATATAAATTGCCTAGGGGTGTGAGACGTACTCCTAGCACTGAAATTCTTCTCCTCAGTTGAGAGGTCACCATGTGTGAGACAATACAGTGGTGGTCTCATATATCAACCACCATGGAGGATTATGTTTGCGCCCCCTGTTCACGCAGGCTCAACTAATTCTTCTCTGGTGGAGGGAAGTTTTGTCAGTCAGTGCAATGTACATTCCAGGCAACTGGAATGTGGGGGCAGACATCCTGTCAAGGCAGGGGCTGAGGCCTGGGGATTGGAGGCTCCATCCACAAGTGGGTGAGTCCATATGGCGGAGGTTTGGCCAAGCGGAAGTGTTCGCCACTGATGAGACAAGGTCTCATCTGTACATCTTTTCCCCATTCACTCTGCTCCCACAGGCTCTAGCGAGAGTTCGCTAAGATCATGCTACAGCTGCTACTAGTAGCACCAAATTGGCCTGCTTGAATTTGGTTCTCGGAGATAATATCTCTGCTGGACGGCACACCCTGGGAGATTCACGTTCAAAGGGATTTATTGGATCAAGCCAGAAGGTTGATTTATCACCCTCAGCCAGAACTATGGAAACTGCGAGTCTGGCCCCTGAGGAGCACCAGCTCATAGATTCCAGTCTCTCAACCGAGGTTGTAGAGACCATATTAAATGCTAGAGCACCATCCATGAGAAATTGTATGCATTCAAGTGGCAACTTTTTTATTGTTGTGTGAGGAAGACCAGTGAGACCCAGTAACTGCGCAATAGCTACAGTCCTGGAGTACATTTCTCAGCAGTACATGGAGTACATTTCTCAGCAGGGTTGGCTACTTCTACAGTTAGGGTCTATGTGGCCATTTCAGCCAGCCACACCCCTATTGATGGAGCCTCTGTGGGGTAACATCCTCTAACTTTAAGGTTTCTGTGTGGTGTCAGATGTCTGAGGCCCATCTGCAGACCACACATACCATCCTGGGACCTTCTGTGGTCGTGGAAGGTCTGTCAGGTGCCCCATTCGAGTCTTTAGAGTCAGCTTCAGAGAATCTCTGACCCTAAAGGTAGCTCTTTTGGCTGGCCCAAATCTCTGTTGCCTCTTCCTGCCTTAACTTTGCCCCTGGATTAGCCAAGGCCTCCCTATATCCTAGGCCGGATAATTCCTAAGTGCCTGCGTCTGCTGTCCAGCCAGTAATGTTGCAGGCTTTCTCTCCTCCTCCATTCCTTACAACAGAACGGAGAAGATTGCACCTACTGTGTCCAGTGAGGGCTCCATGTACTTATGTCCACCACTCCAGCCAGTGGCATAAGTTGGAGCAGTTGCTGGTCCGCTTGGGAGTGGCAGCAGAGGTGATGCTGCATCAAAGAAGCACATCTCTATTTGGAGGCTTATTCCACTAGGGCGGTCGCCTCCTCAAAGGCTTTATCTAAGGGGTACCCTTACAAGATGTGTGTGCTGTGGCGGGGTGGTCTACGCTGCACAAATTCATTTGGTATTACAGTTTGGCCTTATTGGCCAGCTTGTATATGGTTCTCAGAGATAATCTCTCTGCTGGACAGCACTCCCTTGAAAGGGAACGTCTGGGCTACGCATGTAACCCTGTTCCCTGAGAAGGGAATGAGATGTTGCGTAGCTTTGTCATACTGGGGTATGCCTGTAAATTGCATCTGCGCTTCAGACAAAGAGAAGCTGAAGATGTGGTTTACAGATGCAATTTTATTGTCACATGACACGTGTTATGCCACGTCACCTGACTATGGCATGATTTTACTGATGGAGGCTTGAGTGCAAAACTGTTTGTGGCAATTGTGGTACCATCCTCAGTAATTTCAATTATCTTTAGGCTGCACTGTAGGGGGCCATCCACAGCAGCAGTGTGTGACTTCCAATTGATGAGAACTCCAACCAGAAGTAGGGCATCAGGATGGATCAGGCAGGTCTGGAGAGCAGAAGGGGTCAGGATCACTGGCATCTCAGGAGTATCATGTGTAGCTTGACAGAAAGAGAGAGGGAAAGAGAGGGAGAGATTATTAGGTATGGTTATTGCCCTATAATGGTTAAGGACAATATATTTAACCATCGTTAAGTCCGAGCCAGAAAGTAACACAGACATGAGGGTGCCCTTCATGATGATGATTGTTTCCATTTTTTTAAATTTATGGGTTGTTGTTTTTTAGTATTATGGCTAGAATCACACAAGGAACTTTTCTTACTAGCCAAAATCACTCTGTTTGTCTGTAAAATATATTAACAGTATTGTATTAATTGCTGGAGAAGGATATACACAAAGGATGCATATTGTATAGATGTATAGTTGCATTGCAGTCGTTAGTCACATATGAGAACCTGTTGTTGTCAATATCTGAACGATTAAAGATAAATATCTGTGCAAATATATTATTACAGATGCTCTTATTTTCATGCAGAAGTGTTAAGATGCAAAAAAAAAGAACCTTTTTCTGTGTAGTGATTGATGTATGCTTGAATTTTTCATCTAAACTGGATGGTTTTTGCTTGCACGTGGCATGTGGGAATTATTCTTAAATATTAGTGTTACACTGCACTTCATCAGTGATGACTGGAAGCTCATGCTCAACAAATCCTAACAAACTGATGACATGGGATGCTTGTCTTTTTTGTTAACCTATATTCAGCAGTCACACCTTTTATGTTTGTGCACACTCAGAGCGATATTATCTCTAGGAGTTGAATAACCTTGAGCCTTGTGAAGGTCAGGAATGCCCTGAAGTGCAGCCCAGATAATATTTCTCCCCGTTAGACCTTTCCAGTGATCAATAAAAAAACACTTTGACTGCAGGCAGCGCAGGAACTTGAAAGGAGTAATCCACTCTCAATCCAACATTGAACGCACGTTTCCTCGCCGAGAAAATTCAGAGGCCAGCATTGAAATAAAGAAGTATCATCACCTGAATGGGAGAGCTTCCATCCACCTATATTCTGATTTGGTTTAAAGTAAAGGTTTATACTTCTAGTAAAGTTTGGACTACTGATTGGAAGAGTTCAAAGAGTTCAAATCCTAGCACCACCACGCTGCCCTTGAGCAAAGCCCTTAACCCTTAACTGTTCAGTTGTATAAACGAGAGAGTTTCACAATGTTGCCCCCAAACACACACAGACCTGCTTGTGAATCTGAGATGAAATTAAAATTCTCTCAGTTGCTGTCAAATTAAAAATAACAGGTGTTAAAAAAAGAAGAGAGTGCATGTGGGAGGAGTTTGATCATCTCAATGTCAGACCTTTTATAATAAGTTCATCCATTTTGGGGGGCAGAAAATAAATGAGTGGAAAATCATTCAGTGTTTGTTTTGAACTGGAATGCTAAGGAGGGTTTGCCCTTTGTCTCTTCACTTCTGTGTGTTTGGATGTGTTTTGCAGTTGAACTATGCTGAATCCAGGCTGAGTCAGTTGGAAAATTGTCACTGTGAAAGGACATGCAGTGTGAATGCTGTGGTATATCGGGATAAAGACCTCTGGACTGAACCAGAAAACTGCAGAACCTGCGCTTGCATGGTAAGGTGAAAATAATAATAATAATAGAAATAATAATACTACTAAAGTAAGAGCTAAGTGTACTACCAAGATCTGTCTTTATTTCTTCACTGCTTTTGGTCAAGGTACCTGTCTCTTTATTTCTTCACTATGCTCCCATGACATGGTGTAAGACAACTTACAACTATGTTGCTGGAGGGCATCTGTAGTATTTCTGATTGATTCACATGAGCTAAGCGATCTGCATATAATGTATGCATGGTCATCACACCAGAAGTTCTATGCATACAATGCACACCTCATATCTTTAATGTAAACGGATTCTTTTGACCTTTATTATAGGGTAAGCGCTTGTTGTAAAGTCGCATGCCTGTAACAATCCTGTAAGCTGTACGTTTGTAAGGAACTCAGTAACATACTTAAACCCATGAGAAGCGCATTTTCTGACAAGCCTTTTAAAATGCTGTGTACATTGTATTGTTCTGCCTTTTAAACCCGACAGGAAACGATAGAAGGGAGCACTTCCTGGGGTGTCTCCATACTGAAGAAGAAAGCACAAACCCTTTTTTGCTCCAGGTTATAGTGGAATTCTGTCAATTCAGACTGGATGGATATATTTTACCGGGAGTTATTTAGTTCTACAGGTCCCTTTAATACTAGGTGAAAAAAACAAAGAAAATGTGCAGGAATTTGCATGAGGAGAGGCTTTGGCACAAGGTTTGGACTGGGCAGCCTCCGTTCATGTCTCCGTGTTGCTGGGATGACAAATCTCACCCTCTCTTCATCCTCAGGCTGTGGGTCCACTAGATAACATTCATGCTGCATAATGAAACCATCTGGTGGGGACTCTATAGCATCATAGAGAGTAGGTGTAGCCAAGGGGCCCAACAGCGAGAATTCCACAGAATGAAATAGTGGCACTGAAAGAGCGAGAGGGTGGCTTACTGAAATGTTTCTCTCCAGCACAAGAGCTCTTTGCAGGGGTGCCTGGGTGGTGGGGCTGCATTAGAAGTGGCAAGAATAGCCTTTTCCTCACTCCAGCTAAAAGGCCAAACCTGCCTCTTTCCCTGATTATCTCGTGCCTCACACACTGCATCCTTGGCGGTGGGGGGCGGTGGTGGGGAACTGAAATATCTTATTCCCAAAAGTATTCAGACCCTTTTTTCAGTACTTTGCAGAAGCCTCTTTGGAAACAATTACAGCTGCAAGTCTTCTTGGATACCTCTCTACAAGCTTTGCTCACCTGGATTTGGGCAGTTTATCCAATTTTTCATGACAGATCCTCTCAAGCTCCCTCAGATTGGATGGCAAACATCTGAGAACTGTCATCTTCAGATCTCTCCACAGATGTTTGATGGGTTTTAAGTCTGGGCTTTGGCTGGGCCACTCAAGGACATTCAGAGACTTGCCCCGAAGCCTAAGGAAGAACTCTAGGAAGGTTCAAAGTTGTGTCAAGCTTCTTTCAGTTCAAAACTATTGTCACCACTGTGGTCCTAGGAACACTCAAAGCCTTGGAAATTGTTTTATATCCTTGCCCTGATCTTTGCCTTGCCACAGTGTAGATACAAAGGCAGTTCTTTGGACTTCATGGCTTGGTTTTTGTCTTGAAAATGCAGTGTAAATTGTGGGTCCTTATAGGCCCCAGTGTGTGCCTTTTCTAAACTGTGTCCAATCAATTCAAATTGCAAGAAGAGGACTCCAGTTGAGTTCCAGACACATCTCAAGGATAATTATAGCAAACATATGCACCAGGCCACAATTAGGAGTGCCACAGTCAAGGGTCTGAATACTTTTATGAATAATAGATTTCAGTTTTTTGATTTTTAATTAATTTTTGAAAATGTCAACAAAAAAAAAACCAAAAAAACAACAACAACATGTTTTCACATTGTCATTATGGGTGTTTAAATGTAGATTGATGGTTAAAAATGACAATTATATCCCTTCAAAATCAAATCCACAACACAATAAAGTGTGCAACAAGTAAAGGGGTCTAAATACCTTCTGAATCCACTGTACTGTGTGAGTTTTGTGTTTAGTGGTTTAATGAAACTGTTATATGAATAAAATATAATCGTGATAGTAGTATACTGTAAATAAATGACTCCACACAATCTTCTTGTATGTTCCACATTTCAGAATGGTGCCGTTGAGTGTCGGAGAATATTTTGCCCCCCTGTGAACTGTTCAGAGGATTCATTACCTGTTCACGTGGATGGAACGTGCTGTAAGAAATGCAGATGTAAGTGGAAAAGGAAGATTGTTTATCTAGAATTCCTCTTTTATGGCCTACCTTGTTACCCCCTTCATTTTCAGTGGCTGTACCTCACCCAGATGATCCTGATCAAATATGTTGTCCATGAACTAAATGATTTGCAGAAAACAATGACTTTACATAACAAGAACATGTCAATTAAGGCATCTGTGGATATATTAGGCTCGTTTTTATTATGGATGTAATAAATATCAGCTAATGCAGGTGTTAATGACTTATTTAACTCTCATCATCATTGAATGTGTTAATTGCTTTGAACTTTACTAGAAGTACTAGAAGTCCTTTCTGAAATTCATGGTTTGTTGCTGCTAACCAGGGACATTGCTAGGCCTATTTTTATTTTTATTTTATTTTATTTTTTTTTGGGGGGGTGGGGTGGTGCATTTTATTCATTTCACCCCCCCACTACAGTCTAAATCTCTAGTCACGTCCCTGCTGCTAACTAATGTAATGTAACAAATGTAATGTTAGTTAAGGTAACCTTAAATGAATTGTTAAGGGATTCTTTTCTTTTCAGTTTATTTATTTATTTATTTATTTTTTAAAGATTTCATATTCAGATTCACCAATGATTCAGGTTCATCTCCATGTGAAGTATGAAGTCAGTACTTTATAGACCTCTATAGCCTAAGAAGAGCTGTTCTTTAGAGAAAAAGAATTGTTATTGATGACTGAGCCTGTTCTAATGTAAATGTACTGTGCAGTGAGAATCGGAAATACTTTGGTGTGATGAATGTATGGGGTATTAATTCATGAATAAAAATTCCAATGAGGCTCATTTGATGAATTTGGTCAGCCTTATTATAATAAGTTCTTTTAAAGGTCATTCTAGCACAAAATGGCTCTCGAATTACTCTCAGATCTACGTTTTGCTATTGAGCAGATTGCTGTCAGTGTGCTCTGAGCCATAACTAATGGAATTTAGGCTATTCATGGAGCTCTACAGTTATTTTTACTATTATACATGTTTAATTGTTTGGATCTTTTTCACTCTAGGAGTGATATTCAGTCTAAACCCATTATTTGTCAATTTTTCTTTTGGCAGCTAAATGTACCTACCAGGGCCAAACTCTTTCAGAGGGTCAGCGCTTTTTCCTACAGAGCTGCAAAGAGTGCAAGGTCAGTAAAATTTCTAACTGCATGCCATGACAATACGTAATGTGATCTTTAAGGGTTATTCAACCCAATGTTATTTTAGTTCTGAGTAATGACTGATGCTTGTTATAGCTATCAATAATGCAAAGGTCCCAACAGCGTTGACAGGAAAATCCTAGCAGCATGATATTTAACTTCAGGCTGTGGATTCATAAGCAGGCATGACAGGACACAAATCATTTTGAGACTGGAGAAAATATTTATAAGTTGCATTTTCAGTTCACTTTGTGGAAACCACTTTAAGGATTCATTGTGGTGAACTATTTCAGTTGCTTTTGTTTGATTCGTTCATTGCAAACAGCTGAAAGTCTGTACATTCTGACAATAAACCTGATTTGCAATGCTGGTTGAATCAGTTTGATTGCAACTATATACGCACATATCCTCCCTCGGAGAGAATAACTACACAGAGTCTTGTAATGTCTAAGAAGGTTGGAGGGAGTATGGTTCACTCCACCATGCAGAACATTTTCTTTATATTCTTTAACTATTTGGAAGCTTGTTTTTCCCAATATTCTACTGAGATGGCCAAATATGAACCTCCTGGTAAAGCCAACCAGGTTTTTAAGCCCTCAAACTTATAAAATAAAAATTCATGATGCCATCAAAATTCACATGGGCACCTGAACCAACAGCCAAAAAACAGATCCAAAGCATTTTTTTGTGTGTTCCACAAAGATTCAGTTTAAATTCCAAGAGGAAATAGTATTATATATGAAAATAAATAAAAAAAATACACAACTACAAAACAAACTAAAAAAATAGTTTCTCATATTGTTTGAGTGGAGCACTTTCATTATAGTGTGTAATGTTGGGTAGTCTTTTTTTGCCCATTAATAAAAGGTGCCATTAATTCTTCAGGGCATTGTATGTAACTGTGTCAATCTATGTCTAAAAATCCAGGCATTAGATATTTTTTGTGACTGATGACTCATGGAAACACACCGCGCAGTTGAATTGTTAGAACGGACCTACACACGGTATCATGCTTTTCTGTCTGTGGAATGTAACTGGTTGGAGTACTGTATTCGGATTCTACTAGGCACTTCAAGGCAGTATCAGTTTTGTATAATTGCACCATGTTTCATCTTGTTTCCTTCTACTTAGATCTGAAATATTTGAAATGTGTCAGTCTGTTTTCGTGGATCTATTCAAATAATTTATGAGCCAGTTTATGAGCCAGACTTTTCTCATGCATTTTAATATGATGCTTTTTTTCTACATCCAGCAATTTGTAGTCTTCACTAATACATTACCAACACATTCCATTACTATTTCTTTCTTTTTTGTTTTTTTCTAGAACGGTGTGATGGAGCCAGTGAACGAAAGCTGCCCGAGTCTCAACTGCACAATAAATGACCAGATTTTGCCAGAGAACAGATGTTGCAACGTCTGCAGAGGTGAATTGTTTCTTGTTTTCCCCCCATTATTTTGCTTAACATGCATAACTGTGGCAAGGGTGATGCTGTTTTCCATTTTGTCAAGCCACATTTTAAGAAATCTCTTTTTTTTTTGTTGTTGTTGTGGATGATTCATATAATCTCACGGTGTGATGCAGAACCAATTGACTTTGTTAATCTGCTTTTCTGAGATTTTGCGGATTTCTGCAGTATCAGCACAGTTGATAAGATTTTGAAAAAAAACAAAAAAACAAGCAGCAATATAATATAAATACAATGTCTAAGGTTGTATACTCCTGATTTGTTCACTCGGTTTCCAAATGGTTGTTTAATGAAGCTGTAAACTTTCAGCCTGAATCTGCACCTTAACTTTAAGAAAACCATAAATACATTTGACCAAAACAACCTGGAAATGTGCCCTAGTGAAGTGGAAGTATATAACATGAAAGGACCGCTGCGTGAGTGGGGACATCTGAATAACGGCGAAGTTTTCATAGTTATATTTCTAATTTGAATATCATCTATTTATTATCTATATATATCTATATATCTATATCTATATATCTTTACCCTTATCTATATCTATATATCTATTTATTACATATTAAATTAAATGTATATAAAATCAATAAATAGGCGGATACAGCGCCCTCCACTAATATTGGCACCCTTGGTAAATATGAGCAAAGAAGGCTGTGAAAAATTATTATATATT
>JANDJT010000002.1:29518966-29536751 GCA_024331685.1 Stegophilus panzeri | reverse complement strand
ATTATTGGCACCCCTATGAATTCATATGAGGAAAAATATTTGTTTGTGAATTTTTTTTAACAAAAGATCAAAAGCTTCAACAATAAAGACACAGCCTTCTTTGCTCACATTAACCAAGGGTGCCAATATTAGTAGAGGGCGCTGTATAAATTGTCACTAAGGTGAAGGAAAGTGAATCTTTATTTATTTTAGTAAGATTGAAGCTTGACTCACTCAGGCTGTCATGCCTCTGCCATTTTGATTGCACTTGGCCCATAAATCAATCCGAATATGACAAGCCGCTGTCAGAGAATGTTCAGTTACACGCAGCCCTGAAGCAGTAACATTTAAAACTGGTCTGAAATCTATCAACTACAGAGAGCTTTCAGCAGTTATGTTCTAGTACATTTTAAAAATCATCTGTTTTGTGAATGTTCTGATTTTACAAAAATGTGCAATATATTATATTTAATGCTGTTGGATGTAAGGTTTTGCTCTCTTTGTATAAAAAAAACAATACAGTGTCAGAATATATTAACTAATAAATAGTGTCCTTGATTTTACTAATAAGCATCAGAGACATAAATCACAATAGACTAATAACAAACATTGCTTTTATTGTTGTTGCCATGAAACTCGAAGTAAAAAACTCAAATGCACATTGAACGCAGGTTAAAAGTCGAATGCTAAAGCAATTAAAATTACATGTGGCAGATTGAACTGAAATGAAGAGTAAAGCTCTACCTTGCTTCTCTTTTGTTGTAGGTCATGATTTCTGTGCAGAAGGAGTTCTCTGTGGAGAAAACTCTGTTTGCAAAAACCGGAATAACAAAGCGGAGTGCGAATGCAAAAGCGGTTACGCATCTATACACGGAGATTCAACCTACTGTGAAGGTAAGACAGGTTTAGTCACAACACAGCGGTGTTCAAATATGAAATAGTGACAACACTGGAAAGATACTGCAATTACTTACATGTTTTATTTAGATAAAATGAAACCGTTCCTGCTTCAACTTTATGCTGTCTAGTTAACTGACATTTGTGAACATGTTTCTCAGAATGACAATCCCATCCATTATTTTTTAAACTTGAAACTAACAGAATTATAAGACGTCTTCTCTGTGCTCAGCGAAATGTGGCCAAATTAAGGAAGACCGCTGTCTTAAAGCTGCCTTCCAAGTGGGACAGACTATATTTAGGAGCCCAAAAGGATTTCTATCATAGGCATCCTCTTTCCCAATAGAACCCTGTGGAATAAGTGTCTAATTTCCGCTCATGCCTGTTCACAGGATTATTATATATAGACAGAGTTTCTCCAAGATCTTTAACCTATCTACATTTTGAACATTTCAGTGCTTAAAGCTGCTAATTTAATTAAAATTAAGCTACAGAGAAAACACAGTGACTCCAGTTTTATGATTCATTAGTCACTACACAAGAAAAGTAATTAGACATTAATAAAAAGTTAAACTCACAATGTTAGCATAAGTGTTGGATTGTGTAAATGCAGCAGTGGCTATAGGGGATCAGTATTCTATTAACTGTGCATCTAATGCAACTGTTTGAACACAAGTTAAAAAATATAGAGAGCACACTGACCGATCCAGATCATAATGACTGACATCTATTATAGGTTATACGGTTATACACTCATGTTATATCCTCTTCAGTAGCTTTCAAACAACACCAGCCCCATGCTGCTGCGATCTACAGTGACCCAGAAAGAGGTCAGTTTAGCCGACTTTGTAGCTCTAGTTCTGCTTAAAATGATACCTCAATGTTTAACACGGACAAAAAATACACATTGTTTTGCATTGTTTAATATTTCAGAAATAAAAAAAGTCTTTTTTTAAAAAAAGAAAAAAAGAGTCTTTTCAGTCATAATTTTTCTCCATTCAAATTTTGTTAAAAAATTCTGAGAGTTATGATTCCAATTCAATCGAATCTTGAAGCCAGGATCATGAATCGAATTGAATTGTGACCTGGAGTGTATCGTTACTCGATACAGTGGAAGTATTGAGTTGTATAATCAAATGGCTTACCGTGTTGTAGTATTGAAAAGGCATCTAGTACAAGTCAATTTGGAGCTGTATCATTTTAACATCTGCCTCCGAACCTTAGAAATGTAAAAGCCACACCTTTTACATGAGCCTGATAACAAACTATGTGCTGAGGAAGAAAGTGATTTGCCTTCAAGATGAACTCTACCACTGTTTTAGCTCCGTCCTGAAAGTAGATCTTACAGTGTCAGACACAAAAACAAATAAATGGGAAAGGCCACATAAGTCGAGCGAGACATGATTGAGGCATAATGTATGCACAGTTTTAAACTTGTGCCTATAAGCTTTACCTGCTTGCTCACTACATTAAACTCACTATGACACCAAACACACTGGTGTAAGAGGAACATTACACACCTCAATTTTGACTGAACCGGGCTGTGTCTTGTGTGAATTGCTTATTTTGTGTCATCCTGAACAATAGAATTTCTCTATTTCTCTAAATGTAATATGTGATGGTTATTGGATTCTGAATTCAGCACATCTGAACTTTATCAGTGGAAACATTTTCAGTCTGGGGATGCAATATCCAATTTGAAGTGCATTCCAGCCTTATATTTATTTTGGACATTAACCTCTCTGAGCTCACTTAGTCTCTATAAATGTTGTTTATATGTCGATTACTGAAACATGGCCAAGTCAGGCTTGGCAGGTTATGAAGGCAGAGAAAATGTTTATTTCTTTCTGAATTTGATAAAAAGCAGCCCAGGAGTCTCTGGTGCCGCTTTAGACAGCTTATGAGCGTGACATTCTCCAGGAGTTAAATTAATTTAGCCTGATAGGAGTGTCTCCACTAGAACAGGATGAGTCTCTATTACAGGACAGCCACAGAAGCTTGTCAGAGAACCCGAAGATAACCGAGCCAACATGCTTAGGCCAACAGAGAGCAAACAGAGCTATTGTTCACAACTCAGTACCTACAAAATGCTCCTTCATGTCAGGTATTTCCTTAAAGTGAAGGACACACAGGAACCAGGGCTTACATACTGTATAGCATGCCGCATCTATGTGTTTAAGTATTCCTCAAAAAAAAAACACAAAAAAAACCTCTAACCCTAGTATGTGACATTGTGAAAACTGCCTTCTTTTATGAGTTCTAAATTTTTCTCACAATCCTAAACGTCAAATTAGCTGATTATAAATTATAAATTATAAATACTGTCTTTTCTTACTTTTCCTTTTATCTTATTATCTCATTATTATATCATTCTCTCATATTTAATCAGATATTGCTCACATGAGCCGCTGCAGGCGGTAGCCACTTTAGCAGCACCACAGCGTCACCGGATCCCGCTAGCTGACAAGACTTTTCTAAGTTGGACTGCCAGGTTGAAAAACAAAGTCTTTATCCTGTTTAAAATGTTGGTGTTTTGCCCAGTGCAATTCCCTCAGGAGGGAAAAGAAAAAAGAAAAAACAGCACTGGGGGGAAAAAAAGGACTCTGTCGAATGTGTTCCTGCAAAAGCTGGAAATCTGTCATGCCAGAGAAAGTGCAGGGACAAAAAGAGATTAGACACAGGTGAGATATATCATTATTTTTTTTCATAGCTTGATAAACTTGGACTCGTTGCTGCTGCTGGTGTAAAGACCACAACGTAGACATTTTCACACGAGTATTTTCGTTATATTTTCTTACCCTTAAATTGATGGCACTGAAGAATGTTATATGTAAAGTAATTTGTATAATGCGCTTTTTAAAAATAGACATAGTCACACAGAAGCTTTATGGAAATCCAGATGTAGTTACAGTATAAATCCCTGAATAATCCTGAGGTGACAGAGGCGAGGAGAAAGGACAAAATGTTTTGAGTCTGGAAGAACCAGACATCATTTGGGTATCACCAGGTCATTACTCTTCTCTAAATGTAAACTGGAGGCTTGGAGGTTAAGGCTGTGGGTTACTGATCAGAAGCTCGGGGGTTCAAGACCCAGCACTACCAGGCTGTCACTGTTGGGTCCTTGAGC
Organism: Stegophilus panzeri; assembly: GCA_024331685.1. Lineage (NCBI taxonomy): Eukaryota > Metazoa > Chordata > Actinopteri > Siluriformes > Trichomycteridae > Stegophilus > Stegophilus panzeri. The sequence continues at coordinate 29,532,748 of JANDJT010000002.1, read as the reverse complement.
AAGGCCCTTAATCCAGGAGCGCTGCATCATGGCTGACCCTGTGCTCTGACCCCAGCTTCCCAGAAGAAAAGAGTTTCACTGTGCTGTAATGTATATGTGATTAAAAAAATTATCATTATTATTATTATGATTTCAGCAGAAGACTGTTCACTATATGAACAATATAGAGACTAGGAGCATAGTGGTTTTTTTTTTTTTTTTTTTTGGAGGATTTTTCATGGGTTTCATGTTGGACAGCAGCAACAACAACAAAAAAGTGTAGTTACAAGTGGAACACTGACAAGTGCAGAATCTCCTAGTAGAAATGGAGCATCAGGATGAGTCAGGCAGGTCTGGATGGCGAGAGGATTTGCAGTAGAAGCGTGTCAGGATCAGGCTCCGGCAGCAGGAGAGCACGTTCAACTCAACAGTGTCTAAGTCTTTAAGCCGGAAATTGTGTCTTGTGTGTCAGATGCAGACAGACTTGATAACCGCAGAACTGAGCAGACAGAGTCAGGTTTTCAGGCGCAATAAGACCGCATTGTCCGAGAAAAACCGTTTGTGCTATACACGAAGCTGTCAGGAGTGTGCTTCTCTCCTCTCGTACATGTGCATTTATTTAAACCTTAAAAGTTGCAGTCGATCACATAAAAAAATTGGAATCCAGTGTGTTAACAGTTTAACATTTTCTTCATTATTATTTTGTTTAACGATCTTGTGTTGTTGTTGTTTTTTTTTTTCATTTAGTCCGGCCCATCAGAAGCTCCATAAGATATTTACATGTTTCCCAGAAGACAAAATAATAACAATTTACACCGATCATCCTGTTCAAAAGTTTACACCCCCCTGGCTCTTAATGTATCGTGTTGCCTTCTTGAGCATCAGTGAACGTTTTCACCTTTTGTACTAATGTACATGTGTACGAGTCCCTAAGTCGTCCTCAGTGTGTAAAGATGGATCTCAGTCTCATATAGTCGCTGGTGGAAAGGGGTCAAATATGTAGAAGGGACAAACAAGGGACTCATGAACAACTCTCACAAAACATAAACAATCATGTCGTTGATCATCCAGGTAACGACACAGAGTATTAATAATCAAGCGTGTGTAAACTTTTGAACTGGTTTATTTATGTAAATTCAGTTATTATTGTGTCTTGTAGACTATATGTAAACATCTGTTACGTGAAATTGTTTATTCAGAGCATTACTAAATAAAAAACAATGCTTTGAAACTTTGATTCCTCTTATATATATTTATATTTATTGGCACAACTGTACACTCATCATATGTTCCTATAAATCTGTTTTATTTTCCTGGACATGGCATGCAGAACCTGGAAGTAAGATGCTTCCACACTGAGTGTTGGGTAAAACTCTTTCATATATATTTAACATATTTAACCAAAGTCCAGCATCATGTAAGGCACATTTAATCTGTTCTGGTCACCCACCATACTATAGACTTTTAATGTTTCCTTTCTGTGATCTTCTCTATATTTACATTTACATTTGGTAGAATGACATGGTTACATTCTGATGTTATGTAAAAGCTTTCCTTATGTAAGAAATTAAGCCCAACATGTGAAATCACACCAGGATTCTTAGCTGGGTATGGACTATCAGGCTGTTGATGGTGATTGACAGGATCTAGTCAAAGAAGGAAGAACTTTGATGTTGGGTATATTAGTTCAGTTTTGTCAAGGCTGAGGTGCAAATGATGGATCTTGATGTCCAGGAAGAGATGTCAGAAAGGCTGTCTAATATCTTCTCAGCAACTTGGCAGGTGGATAGATGAAAAAGAAACGTTTAATGCCATCAGCATAGTACTGATAAGAGAGAAGGTATTAGACCAGATCACTGAGCCCTGTGAAGAACAAGAGTTGACCAAGAACCGACCCCTGAGGAAGAATGTCAATGTGGCAGGTACACTGAAAACCAGGTCAGCTCACACCTCCCAATCCCAAGAGTGAAACAAAAGGATCTGATGATTCGGTGTCACTGGACACATCAAGGAGGATGAGGTCAGATCCCTTGTGTAAACTCCCTGTGACTGTAACGAGGGAACGTGTCCTTGGAAGGCACTGGTTTGTAAGCAGACAGGTTGGCATTTTGGTCAGTGGTATGAAGAAAGAAGGAACCAGACCCCTCAATATAGATTTATTGATCACTAAAGGTAACTGGTGCATATCTGCTTCTCCTTGTCTTCACTGACTTGAATGGCTGTTTCTTTCACAAAGTCATCAGAGGTCAGAGGTGAGAAAGACTGTGGAAGTGGGAGGAGGACAGGATAGGAAATAACCTGTACGGAAAGGCAGATAAGCAATACTCTGTAGGTGATTCTGGATTTCCTCCATTTTCTCTCAGCACGCGAAGCATTCTTCTTCCATACCAGAACATGTCAGAAAGCCAGGAGCTGGAAGGCATCGGGTCTAGCTTGCTTGGAGATGAGACTGATTGGCAGACTGATTCCAAGATGTGGATAGAGCTGTGCAGATGGTAGAAGCGGCTTTGATAGCTGGCAAATCTGAAAAGAAGGCACTTTGAACTGGTTCATTTGTGTGCATTTAGTCATTATTGTGTCTTGTGGACATATGTATGTGTAGGAATGATAGCATAGTAGAAGAGAATGAAGATATCAGTAGCCGTGCAAGTTGGGTAGAGGTGGAGTGGCAGTGAGGACCAGTGGATGACAAAATGGCACAAAGTAATGGTCTGAGAAGGTTCTGGTAAAGGCAATGATCTTTAAGGATGATGAGGTCAACAGGAAGGATGCTATGTCCATGGAGAGGTGATAAGCAAACATGACCTCTAAAAGTAATATTTGTTAGCACATGATGCTAGTTATTCTGCCATTATAGCATAATACAATATTTTTTCATTCTCAGAGAGAAAAAGCTTTCTCAAAGAAACAACAACACATCTGCCAAAGCTATTTTAACATCTTTGAGCCCTTGGAAAAGGTCATATGAAGAAGCATCATCTTAATTAAAGAAAAAAAATATTATTGTTTTCTGCTTTGGGCTCTCTCACTGTGCTGGTGTTTAAAGGATGTGCTTTTTAATCTCTTAGATCAGGGGTCTCAAACTCCCGGCCCGCGGGCCACTTCAGGCCCGCCTTCCCCCTCAGTTCGGCCCACGACGGGATGTAAAAAAATATATATAATCTGGCCCGCCAAATCTAATGATATTTTATAGCATTTTCATGCCAATTCAAGCTACCCTTTTGAAATAATTAAAATAAAAACACAATTCTGTTTTTTTAAATGCATTTCATTTATTATGGCAAAGGTCAAAGTTGGCCAAACTGTGCGCAAGGTGCTGAAGAACAAAGATGACGCTGTCAAAATCAAAACGTAAAGTGGATGATGAACACAGACTGTTTCAAGAATGATGGACTACCCAGTATTTTTTTGTGGAGTTTAATAGAAATGCCACCTGCCTGATATGCAACGAAAAAGTTGCAGTTTTAAAGGAATATAATATCAAGCGTCATTATTGGAGTAAACACGGAGAGCAGTACGAGAAGTACAGGGGAGATGAGAGGGCAACACGAGCCACGTGGCTACAGAGAGGATTTATATCTCAGCAAAGTATTTTTCATAAAACCAAAAAGGATGCTGATACTGCATTGAGGCGAGTTATGTGATGAGTGAATTAATCGCCAAAGCTGGAAAGCCATTCACTGAAGGCCCGTTTCTGAAGGACTGCATGATGAAAGTTGCGGATATTTTATGTCCAGAAATAAAGAGCTTGTTCATCTATATAGCGCTATCGGCTAACACGGTGGCGGAGCGGATCAGCGAGTTATCAAGTGACATTTATGATCAGTTACGTGATAAAGTTAAAGCTTTCACTGCATACTCTGTGGCGCTTGATGAAAGCACAGATAAAACTGACAATGCTCAGCTCGAAATTTTCATAAGGGGTATTACTGTGAAGTTCGAAGTGACAGAAGAGTCGCTAAGTTTGTGTCCAATGCACGGCCGCACCACATCATTTGAGCGTGCTCGTTTACCATGGAGCCGACTGGTAGGCATTACAACTGACGGAGCCCCATCTATGACAGGCAAAAAAAAACGGACTGGTTGCGCTGGTACAGAGATAATTAGAAGAGGAAAAAGCAGGTCCAATAGTTGTTCTGCACTGCACCAACAGGCACTGTGCAGCAAGTGCCTGAAATATGAATATGTCATGTCTGTTGTCCTGAAATGTATTAATTATATCAGATCCAGGGGTTTGCAGCACCGCCAGTTCAGGGCCTTTTTGCAAGAAATTGAGTCAGCATATGGTGATGTACTTTACTTTACTGAGGTGCACTGGCTCAGCAGGGGAAATGTCCTGAAGAGATTCTTTGAGTTAAGAACAGAGGTGAAGAGATTCATGGAAGATGGCAGAATGGATGTTCATGAATTTGATGATCCAAAATGGGTGATGGATCTTGCCTTCCTAGTGGACATAACACATGAGCTAAACATCCTTAACCTGAAGCTCCACGGCCCTGATCAGCTCATCACAGTAGCTTATGAAAACGTGAAAGCCTTCTCCATAAAACTGAGATTGTGGAAATGTCAGCTTTCTGCAAAAAACCTTAGTCATTTCCCATCATGCAGATCTCTTGTGGAGGAGAGCACATCATTCAGTGGTGATTAATATACATCTGCTATTGACAACCTACTGCAGGAATGTGATGAGCGCTTTACTGATTTCAAGGCACACCGTGACACTTTCCAGCTGTTTGCAGACCCCTTCTCAGTTGATGTGGAGAGTGTCCCAAGTGTCTTGCAAATGGAACTTATTGACTTGCAGTGTAACAGTGAACTAAAAACTAAATTCAGGGAGGCACAGGGAAAAGCAGATCTCATTGGGCAATTTCTGAGAGACTTACCTCCATCCTTCCCAGAACTGTTAAAAATGTTCACTTGGTTAATGTGACTTTTTGGAAGCACATATCTGTGTGAAAAACTTTTCTCAACAATGAACTTTAATAAATGCAAGTACAGGGCCAGGATTACTAATGCGAAGCTGATCTCGAAGCTGTACTTAGGGTTTCGATTACAACCTCCATCAGGGCAAATGTATCTCAATTGTGTGAGAAGAAGCGCTGTCAGGTGTCAGTGTGTGTGTGAACTATTACATTTATGTTGAAATTGGTACCAAGTTATTGTTATGATATTGTTATGGTTATGTTTACTACTACTAAATTTGTTTAATAAAATATGTTGGTAATGGTAATAAAAAAAATACATTTTGAGAATATTGCACCTTTTTGGAGTACTTTAATGCTCTTATGGCCCACCTATGAGATGACAGTACAAAAAGTGGCGCCAGGGCAATTTGAGACCCTGCCTTAGATCATGCTAACTAATGATTCTTATTAATGTGTCATTATTAATAGCAAGCATGGTAAACAGAAAAGCTGCACTTCTTCTTAACCAGTTTTCATTCAAATCAAGAAACATAAGACATCCATTTCTGTTCTTTGTCCCAGTGTGTAATTTCTCAGTGTGTTAATTGGATATACAGTGTATGTATTTATCTAGTTTCTTTTAAGGCATTTTTAAAAATGAATTGTTGAGAATGTAAGTTCATGTCCAGCGCTCTAATGAAGACCAAACGTAGGAGACTTTTTTCGCTCTATGTAATCATGTGACACAATTGTTAATGCATGAATCTGGAATCTGGCGTGGACGCTAAGGTCTTTTTCATACATTATTTCTTCTAATTTTTATCTTTCGTTAAAGAGCAGGAGATTTTTGCCATGCTAATTTTTCCCATTTATACTAGTTGACCCTACATACAGTGCTTCCTTTTCTTGCTTTTGTTTAATCTCTTTACTTTTGACCTGATCTCACACATTCATTTAAATTTTCATTTAAAAACTCGTACAAATCATGGACTTGCTTACCACACCCTGATTTCAGTGATACACTGAAACACACTCATGCACCACATACATGCACCAGCCTTTGGGTTGATCCCTTGCTATGTGTATCGATAAGCTACAAAACATGGATTTTATTTATTTATTTATTTATTTTTGGCTTCTATTGATCACTTTAAAATGGAACAAAAGACACAGAAAGATCAATATGTTCTAAAGTTGGAACTATGGTCAATATCAGCATTGTTTTGCCCGTCGTAATCATTTTGCTGGCTGATGGAGATGCCACGATGTGGAGGGCAGAGCTGAGATTCTGCATGCTGTGTGGCTATGAAGCAGCTGAGACCATGGAGAACAGCAGCACCAATCAGTACTGGACAGAGCAAACCTCCATGCAAAGAGCTGACAGTCTGAAACACACACAACCAAGAACAAATGCGTTGGTGCTGCTGAAGAACATGCACATTGTAAATGAACACAAAATGAGCTCCAGTGGAAGATCTAGTGGAAAGCCTTCCAAGAAGAGTAGAGGATATTATAACCTTTGGCCATGTAGTGTAGGTTGGCATAAAATAAGATTTTATTGATCTCAGAATGTCAGTGTAAATATACTGTACATATGTACCTATACACAGTAGCACCTGAGCAAAAGTAAGGTTAATAATCTAGCTCTACAGATGTATATTTCATAATGATCTCGTTGAATCTGTTGGTAGTAATTCTGGTGCCCAAGGACACAGCAGCATAAAATGTCCATGTTTTTATAGATATGTATATTAAACTTTCCACTTTTTTTAGCTGTGTTCCAGTTTTGTGTACAGCCGTGATTGGCAGCAAGTTAAACACTTTTCTTATCAGGACACATGGGAGAACAACAAACATCACGTGGGCCTGAGTTTGTACTAAAACCATTACTGAGAGAGCTATCGCGCTATTAATCGAAAGATAAACAACACCATGCTCATCTCCTGTTTGTTAAATCCAGACCACATCTTTCACAGATACACACAGTAAATGAAAGCACACACACACACACACTAGTGTTTCAGAAAATGTCAAGTGCAGCACGTTGTCTCAGGCATTTTAATTGTAATTCCTCAAAAGCAGTTCTCTATTAGTTTTTGTCTAGTTCAGTGCCGTTCCCGAGATACAGTGTCATTCTGGAAGAACGTTTTAGCTATAACATGAAAATAACACACGTGTCAATGTCAAGAAAAAAAATTCCCGCTACTCCCCTGCTGCGGGGGTTTCCTCCGGGTACGCCGGTTTCCTCCCCCAGTCCAAAGACATGCACGGTAGGTTCACTGGCATGTCCAATGTGTCCGTAGTGTATGAATGTGTATGTGTGTGTGTGTGAATGTGTATGTGATGTGCCTTGCGATGGATTGGCACCCTGCCTTCTGCCCCATGCCTCCTGGGATAGACTCCAGGTTTCCTGCGACCATGAAGGATAAGCAGTATAGAAGATGGATGGATGGATGGATATGCACAATGTGCAAATGACATGCATGTCATTGTGAAATGTCACATGTGGCACAATTCCCAGTTATTGGTGCCAGGATCAAACATACAGCAAGTCACCGAAGTAAACACCGAAGTAAACCAAACAAGTTATGTGAACTTATTTCTTCTCTTTAACTCCCATTGTCAAGACATATTTTGGATATTGGATATTCAAAAATGAAACTTAAAGTAATCCATTGTAAAACATAATGTTTTGAGTTGAAGTTTAACCACCTGAAATGGTTGACAGTGTAGTTCCTGCCGTCTGAACCCAGTGAAGCAGACAAGCAAGAACAACCCCAGACATAACAACATATCCTCTAAAATAATCTTTCCCGTGGGCCGAGCACCTGTGAAGCTTTTTCAATTCACACACGCAACTGTTTTGTTGTTTGCCTTTATCCGCCGTCAAGCTCGTCACAGCGCTTAAATAGAGGAACATCTCTTTCCTGCGCTTGTCTTTCTGATTCTGAACAGAAAAAGAAACACTGTGGAAAGAAACGGCATCGCCATGACTGTGTATTATACAATTATGCAAAACTCAGTATATATATGAGGGTTGGATTTTAATATTAATACCACAGTGCAGCTCTCAAATCTGATTTGTCAGGTCAGGTTTGTTTCTATAGTAACAGCTGACACACAGGGACTCATGTGTATGGCGGATGCTCCATATAATCAGTCCGTATAAGATTTTACAGAGTTTTTTTTGTGATTTTGCTGCAGCTTTTTCAAAATTCGTGATGCAACTTGCAGAGTTTTTTGTGCTTATTTTGAGGAAAACTACTCGAATTGGCGAAATCTCAATGGCACAAAATAGTCTTTTGCTCTGTGGTCTAACTTTGGTGGTAAATGAGACCTTTTGGCTGTACTCATGTTCGATGTACGGGATTCGAAGAGGACTTTGACTGAATGCACGTTGTGATGATGTCACATGACACATCTTGGCCCAAATCTGTGGAAAATCTTAAATTTTTTTTGTGGAGTTGGCTTGATTTTGCGCGCCACTTCACGTCATGCGTGGGTTATTTTCGTATCACCGCACAGCCTGCCGTCTGTTATTCTTTACACATACACATTTTGTTGGTAGACTGCATTAGCCATTGCCATAATGCTCACATGTGTAGTGCTATACATAACAGAATCATATGTATTTTCATATTCTGCTTATAAGCATGGAATTTTTTTTTAACTAATAAATTTAGTTGATAGCTATCTGTGTAATTTGACTACTTTGCATATTTGAGTAATACTGGACAAGTGACTCTCATATCCTTAAGCGATGAAAACATAATTACGCAGATGTTTTGTGCGTGAATATAACGGTATCCTGGTATAAGGTGTTATTAAATGGAATTGTGACATACCTCGGCATTTGTGTCCGATCTGCATTGTTTGGAAAAGTTCCCGTCTATAGACAACATATATTTTACAGTCTGGAGAGGGAATAAAACATGCTCTCACAGCACTGTGTAAAGAACGACATCCTCCTTTTATTCCTCTCTGTTTGGCTTGCCAGCTGTGAAATCTTAACCTGATAAGTGTGACAGTCCAGCTGTGGACGCTTGACTGCGGCTGCGTCTTATACAGCGTGTGTATTCGGTTGAACGGATGCTGTACCATGTTATTTCACATCTAATTCCTGGTAAAGAATATTTTTCCTGCAGTCTCACAGTTGAAAGTTATAAAAAAAAAAGGCCTCATGTGATCAAGGAAAAGTCGCCCACTTTTCATAGACTTGAACGCAAAATGATATTTAATATTTTATACATTAAAATATTTCATTTTAAATATTAAAATGCCTGAGAATAATTTTGCTAGGACTCCAGAACAGTTCAACTTGGCCAAGAATTTTACTGGACTTGAATCAGGCTTCTGAAGAATCTATATAAATATGAAAACAAAGGGGTACGATGGATGGGAGAAAGAGGTCAATTTGAGGAATATTACATTATTATGAAGTGTGGTTTCTGTAATATCAGTTGACTTCTATTTAATGCCTTCTACCTGCAGACTGCAATCTCAAAATGTGTGTCTGAGTATTTTGTCTGTATGTATTATTCATTTTTTTTTTTTTTTGTAAAGATACACAGCTTTGTATGCAAAGGCTATAAAGTGTCATTGAGTGTGTGTGACAGGCATTATACATATAAAAGCCACCACTATCATCATCATCATCATCATCATAATCATCATCATTAGCACTTTCCACTTTCTGTCAAGACCTTTGCAAGAAATGTTAATACACCTTGATCCCAGATGGACTATTTCCAGACAGGGAGATGGTGGGGGGTGGGGGGGTAGCTGAAGAGATGGGGAGATTGAGAATAGAAGACCTTTGTGCCACTGGGCCTCACTTTCTTGCAGAGGTTCTTTTAAGGATGTTGAGTGAAAGCTCACACAAGATAAGACCTTTATAAGGTGGAAAAGAAAAAGATTGGTCTGAAAGAGATTGAGAGTTCCTGACCAGGTAGAACATCCTATAAAAATGTATGAGCAACAAGATGACATCATTAACCACACGCAGGAACAGGAACATACACTTACTATGTCACTATGTTTACATTATAGAGTGCTAGATAGCTAATAACATCATTCTGTACAAAGCACTGTGATGTGCTTTGGCTCCTTGCAACTCCACAATGTTGTCTATGGATATACTATAAAGATTCCAAAGCAGTGATGTGTAATGTTAGCTTGTGTATGTTAGCTGGTACATGCCTTACATTACTCAGGAAGGTTTTAGACTGGACAAGTCAATCACCAGACCTTAACCCAGTTGAGTAGCATCTCACCTTCTGAAGAGGAGACTGAAGGGAGAAACCCCCCGAAACAAACAGCTACTGAAAGAAGCCGGAGAACAAGCCTGGAAAAGCAACACAAAAGAAGAATGTAACTGTTAGGTGATGTCAGTGAGTCTCAGGCTTGATGTAATTATTGCATGCAAGGGATACATTATGCAACCAAATATTAAGTGTTGTTTACGTTAAGACCGTCACATAAAGGAGGCGGGGACAGAAGCAAGTGCAGGTTAGGTGCTTTAATACAAAAACAAAAGTCCAAAGGGTAATGCAAAAACCTACAACTTTAAACAGATGTCAGGCGATCAGGCAACCAGACAAAACAAAGCTAGGCAGTGACACGAGGTTGTAAACAAGTGCAAAGTCAACACCAGGAAAACAAACACAATCTCACAGCTTGGTATAGACAGAGAACAAGTCAACTGAGCATATACTTCACAAATACAACAGATGTGTGTGATTAGAACTCCAGGGAAGGTGAACGTGTGTGTGTGTGGGAAGTCTATTTCTCTTTGGCCATGTTTGTAGTTGGTGGTGCATTCTGGGAAATGGAGTCACTGGTTTGCTGTGATATGACACTATCTGTTCACCCGCTCACCTAAAGATTGGGTGGTCTGTCACCAAAAGGTGCCATGTTCTAAGTTGTTTAACACATCTAGATGTAAATATCAGTCAGTGAATCCTGAAATTCTGATCTATTGTCTCATATTAATATTTTTTAAAATCTCAAACACAAATGTCCAGTGTATACTGACAACAATAGAATTGGCCTTGCAGCTCCAGTACTTTTGGAGGTTTCTTGTGTAAAAACGTGGGGAGGAGAAAAAGATAAGCCACCAGTAAAAGGCCTTGTAACAGCCAAATGAAGTGTGTCCCAGTTTTACTGTGGTGAAATTCATTTGGCACAAAGGCAAGAATCTAAATGAGATGTCAATGTTTGAATAAAATGAATAACAAATGAATAATGTGATTAAGAAAAAATAAATAAATAAAGAGTAAATTAAAGAAAAGTAAGTCCCATGCATGTCTTTATTAAAAAAATGTTTTAAAGCTGATCTTTTAGTTTAGGCCACACCCACTTTGGGCTTACATTTAAATACAGCTATGAATGTTTGGAGCACTAAATAGATACAGATTGTGTCAATGTGTCATTGTGTAGAAGCTCTTCCTCTTTCTCCTCTTACATTCATCACATATTAATGAATATTTCTGAGGTTCTCAAACCAGATGCTGCTATTTGAATTTGAATTTTTTTTTTAAATGTATAGTACGTCATGTGAACTGATTTGGTCCATTTGTAAGAAAGATGGAAAGATTCTTATTGCCGTCTCAGTGAAGGTAAAATGCAGAGGTGCAAAGCATTAACATAGGCAGAAGTTTTTCTCTGGGTTTTTATTTTTGTATGTTGATGTGTGTATGTGTGCGTGTGTGTGTGTGTGTGCACGCACTAGATGTGCTCATGCGTATCCACACATCTTCCTTCAAACGAGCTGTATTCGCTCAGCTGCCTGTTGGAGAATTACTTTTTTTTCCCCTGAAGCCTTTGAAAGATGTGTGAACGTGAAGGCTAAATAAGGTGCTTTTCATCTCAGGGAATAATAAGTTTGCAGGGAAGTGATATCAACACTCTACTTCAGATAAAAGCATCCTATCCGTCAAAAAAATGATCAGGACTGGATGCATGTTTATACTGTACTTCTTTCTGAAGAGGTTTTAGTCTGTGTTGATAGTAGTCAAGTCCTGTATTACACTGAATTAGCCTGATATTGGCCTTTGATCCCTGTACTCACCTTATTGTTGGGTTTGCAAAAAATAACATTAAAAAAAATGTCACACCTTTATATGCAAGTGTAACTGCCCCATAACAGAAAATGGTACTGTTTATATATTGTCCCTGTATGAATTCATGCTGAGCTTATAAAAATGAATAACTACTAACCAAATGAGATGCATGGCCACGCCTCCTGGTATGTGAAGTAAGGAGAACAATGGGGAATAGTAATATGGTGAGGCATATCATTAAAAGTGAAGTAAACTAGCACAGAAAAAAAGAAAAACAAAAATGTGTGCAATGCTACTGGGTAGCACTGGTTGACTTTATGCCTATGGGAAGATGTGAGCATTTCTCAATTTAAAATCTTGGCCACTGCTTTTGCAGATAGATCACACATGGTGATCAGCCTAAGAGAGAGAGCGTCTCTCTTTTATGGTCCATCCCATATGCCTGTTGGACCCAGAGAGAATGAACAAAGCCTGGTGAAGTTCTTTTGATGGTTCATGGGGGATTTGTATTTTCAGTTGCTGTAAAGTACTTTAATAAATGTCAGTATTATATAAATCTGTTCTCCCTCTTGTATTCCTGAAATGATACACATTGCAGTTCATCATCTTGCATCGGTTGGTAAGGAGGAAGCTTAAGGGACTCCAGTAACAGGGGGAGATCCCACTCTGGTCTCTTGGGGTATCGCAGAGGACGGAGGCTCCTGGCCCTTTTTTTAGAAAGGTCATGATAAGCTTCCGAGCCCTCAGAGGGATGTCACACTACCCCCAGTCATTGAGGAAGGTGTCCTCTGTGATTTCCTCTCGCCAAAGGGGGACCAATCCCAAGCAGACTCCTTTTTTTCAGGAAGGCCTTGAATCATCAGCAGGCTAGAGTCTGTGCCTCTTGCTGAGATGTCAAACAGAACTCTGTTTGATATTTGTTGTCGAGTCTCAGGTTGATCACCCACTTCTAAAAGTATCTTAGTTAGAGCAAGCCCAGGGGAACTAGCACTGCTGCTGCTGTCAGCAGTCCAAGCATCCTCAGCAGGAGCCAGTATTGCACATATCTAACTGGCAGGTGAAATAATGTCTGCCACACACATGGCTAGCATTCTCAATAAATATACATGCTGATGAGTTGTGCGGCCTGTTCTGATGTTAGGGAGCTCTTCGTGAGACCAAGTCCCAGAATGTCAGTGATATGGGAGCACAGATCAGCCAGTCATCCAAAAACAGTAGTGATATCACCAAGGCCTTGAGTCCCGAGAACATTGAGTGCTGACAGTGGAACTAAAGGTGTATCTCTTGGATTGTTATCAGGACCCATTGATCCAAACTAATCATTGTTTTCAGCTGTCTTCACGGGCAATGCCTTCCTTGGACCTCGCCCAAAGGGTGAATGAGAGGCACTGGGGTGTCTGCTGAAGTCCATTAATGACATCTCAGTTTGTATTCCTAGTTGTTGGTATGACAGCAATAAAGTGAAGAAACTTTAGGCTGCTTTCACACACAGGCAGTTTTTTCTCAACCTGCAGAACACATTTTACATCCAGTCCTAAGGGAGGTGGCCACAAGGTGTGCAGAATGCAGACACTTTTAAAAACCGCTGCTATCTGTGATTTTTCCTCACACTCTTTTAAAGCTGAAAATTTTTCCTCCTGATTGGATCGCAGGGGAGAAAAACAAACTTGGATGACTGAGTGCCTGTGAAAAAATATATGAAAGAAAAGACATGACATGTTGCTAATGTTTTAACTTTACAGCGGGGGAAATAAATATTGGACATTTTTTTCAGTAAATATATTTCCAGTGAGGTTATTCACATGAAATTTTCACCAGACATCAGTATTAACTCAAGA
>JANDJT010000002.1:29506202-29517207 GCA_024331685.1 Stegophilus panzeri | reverse complement strand
AGTGTTTTATAGTTTTAGATTAGACACAGAATTCTTCTAACTCAATCCACACTCAGAATATAACTGGATCAAACATTATTCTATGGATTTAGATTATGCTTCTAACTATTGATTATACATATAGATTATGCTTTTTAACCCATACAGATTAATCGATTATGCTTTAAGTAGTAATTCTAAATGTAGGTTACATATTGAGTACACTTCATTACCATATCCAAAAGTTAGTTATACATATTGATTACACTTCATAGATATTTTCTATATATTTTCTATATTCCCTGAGAAGGGAACGAGATGTTGTGTTAGCTCCACACTGTGGGAAGCACCCTCGCACGTGACCGATATCTGAAGCTTGTGTAAAATCAAGCCTATTAATAGGCCTGCCATGATCAAGTGCCGTGGCAATTAAGTGTGTTGAGTAATATAAAAGCGGTACCTGTGAACCGCGCCATCAGCGTCTATTATCTGAAGCGAAGACGAAATTCACAGTAAATGCCCCAGTATGACAAAGCTACGCAATGTCTTGTTCCCTTTCAAAGGGAACTCAACGTTGCATGAGCTCTACTCTGTGGGAATGAGAATACCAACTCCGTCATACTGAGGGCATGGTCTGTTCAAAAGGTCAGAACCCGAGGGTCACTGCAAGAGACTCGAGCCCAGGGTGGAACATATATCCAGGTTGTAATATTGAATGAATGTGTGAGGCGTAGACCACCCCACCACAGCACATTCATCCTGTAAGGGTACCTCTTTGGACAATGCCTTCAAGGAGCCGACCCCCCCGCCAGTGGAATGAGCCCTTATGACCAGAAGCGTAGTGAGACCGCATGCCTCAAAAGCTATTGAGATTGCATCCACTATCCAATTAGAGATGCACTGCTTCGACACAGCATCACTTCTACTGTCGCTGTCAAAGCAGACCAGCAGCTGCTCTGACTTACGCCACTGGCCGGAGCACTGGACATATGAACAGAGAGCGAACACAACCACTGCTTGGCTGAACCTCTGCCATACGGACTCCAGCACTTGAGGATGGAGCCTCCAACCCCTGGGCCTCAGCCCAGATGTCTGCCCCCACATTCCGGTTGCTTGGAATGTACATTGCACTCACTGACAAGAACTCTACCAGAGAAGAATTAGTTGCGCCTGCCTGAACAGGAGGCGTGAACATAACCCTCCCTGCTGGTTGATATATGAGACCACCGCTGTGTTGTCTGTCACAACTAACACATGGTGACCTCTTAATTGAGGAAGACAGAATTTCAGTGCTAGAAAAATGGCCCGCATTTCTAGGTGATTTATATGCCACTCCAGATGAGGGCCACTCCAAAGATCATGAGCTGGACAGCTGTCTAAAACCGCACCCCAGCCCGTGAGGGAGGCATCTGTCATTACCGTCTTGTGATAAGGAGACGCCCCTAGAGTGTGAACCAAGGTTAGAAACCGGGGACACCTCCAAATTCTCAGGGCATAGTGAATTCTCAGAGAGATAGCTCACAAGCGCCTCCTCCACCTTCAGCATAGCTAAATAGCCATGCCGTTTATTCCCCACGATGGCTGAATATTCTGACATCACAGGGTTATAAATGTGGTTTATGTATGGTTTTTCCCCAGAAGCGGGATAATTTGTCATGCACTTCTGGAAAAAAGGAAGGGAGTTTTCTGTGGTGTGATGGAGATTTATTTTCACTGGGGAGAAAAAACCTCATCCAGCCTTAGTAATCATTTCAAGCAGCTCTTTATATGTTTGAGAGCTGCTCTCCATTTCTGGCACACCCTTCTAGCTCTTCAGAATCAGAGAGGATTTTCTTTTGGCTTTCCATAGCAGAACTAGGAGTCGCGACGTGAGCTCCAAAATTCAGTGGAGAGCCGGACCCAGAAGACAAAGCAAGAGATAAAGCTCCTCTTCCAGATACATACGAGATCCCCAGGACCTAAGAACCCCAGATCCGCAAGGCTCTGAAACCCAACTCCCTTTGGCTGAGAAGAGAGCGAGCCACGAGCAGAGCTGCCTAATTGTAAGGCATTCACAATGCGCAAAGTCAGACCTCTCGTGGGTTGCCATGGCATGCTCCTGCCCAGGACACTTCACACAGAAAGTGTGTCCGTCCTCCCCGTGATGAAACGGGAGCAAGGCGTTACACACTTCCTGCATTCTCTCTCACTCATATGTTTCTCTCTCTTTTTTTTTTAAGTACAGAAAAGTAAAGAGATTTTTCTTTCTTTGTTTTGTCAAAAGATAGAGAGGAAATGAAGATTCTTTTTGCGGGCGTTACACAAACGACCGACATGCAGTCTCGCTGAAGATAATAAGGCTGATAGCACGGTTCACAGGTGCTGTTTTTATATCACGCTTTACCTGCCACTTTATATGCCACTTTACCTGATCACGGTAGGCCTATAAATAGCATGATGCTACACAAGCTTCAGATATTGGTCACGTGTGAGGGCACTTCTCACAGTGTGGAGTTCATGCAACGTTGAGTTAGTTTGAAAGGGAATACTTATTACGGGGTTAATTAAGATTGTTCTCTGTTCAATTAGTCACTTGCAAATAGTTTATTCTCTATTAATTAGACTTTATTCATAAGCATTTTTACTGGTTCATAACTGCGGATCGCCTATGTGAAAAATGCCTAATAAATGCATTATTAATTGTGATAGATTATTAAATGCCCTCGTTATGTAAATTATTGCACAGGAATTAATCATCTAAATCTTGTTAATATACAAGTATGTTCTACCTGTAGGTTACAGGTTGCATGAAGTGATTTCTGCAGACTTGTGAAGGCATAAATACTGCAATACATATCTCATATTCTGGTATTCATAGCAAATTCAAAGTTTTAAATTTAAATTTTGATGCTGTTTTTTTTAACGTTTTATAGTGGGGTTCTTTCATCAGAGATAAGGCTAATTTTCGTATTATGGTTGTAATAGGAAAAATAATTGGATTCTTCAATAATAAGTTTTTAAAAATGGAAAAGTTAAAGTGCTTTAATTAATTAATTTATTTATTTATTATTCAAAATTCAGAAGTATCAATACTCTAAAGCAAAAAAGGCTGAAGTAACTTTGAAATTTCCCAGTGACTTTGACTTTGAAATCAAATACAGAAGGGAAATGCCTAAAAACTATTTAAAATAATAATAATAATGCTTGTAAATTAGACATAAATGACTACAGTGCCAGTTTGTCACTCTGCTCTTGTAGTCATTAATACAGGGCTGGGGGATGGACGCTGCACTCTGACAGAGGCGAGAACAAAAGAAAGTCACTTGTCTTATGAAGTAAAAAGGAATTGTGGGACGTTTGGAATTGGATCACTAGAGAAAATAGACAATAACACCAGATGAGGCTCGAGTCACCTTCCACTCGATCACTCTGTCACCAAGAGGCTCGTAATGTGATTGTAAATATTCGAGAGAACCAAAAGCAATCCAGTATATATCCCAATAATTACCATCCCAATGCACTTTTAAACTTTATTCTTGCAACTTTTCTCCACTGATATTTGTCTCCAAATATCTATCACCTGATTTCTGTAAAGCTGCTTTGAGACAGTGTCTATTGTAAAAAGCGCTATACAAATAAAATTGAATTGAATTGAATTGAATACTGACTCAGTTAATATACTCTTCTGTACATTAAATAATTTCATGTGCTCATCATAATTATGGTGTCTTTATAATCCTCTGTCACCCTTGTATTAGAACGATGTGCATAATAACCAACAATGATGTACTGAATATAACACTGTATGTGGCCTACTACTGTATGCTATTTACTACTTTTTTAACAGAATAAAGAATGAGCAACCATTGACCAGTGAAAGTGTCTTTCCAGTCACCGTGATGATGAAACTCAAAATTGTTTCCCTTTACAACATGAAGGGACTTCTATTCCAACTCAGGAACTCATACTTACGATAATTCCAGTATCACATGAAGTGAAGAATCATAGTTTTTCTTTGAGAAATATTACTTTGCAGTTTGAGACCACACTTGATTTTAAAACGGATAAAACAACATGAAGATCAGAGAGCTGTCTATGGGAGAAAAGACAAGCCATTGTAAGAAAATGAAATTCAGGTCTGTTGTCTCATATTCATCTTTTGATCTCAAACCCAAACTTTCCAATACTTTCTGAGGGGATTGTATAACAAGAATTTGCTTTCCCTTTATAATTTTAAGTGCATTCATTGGGAAAAAGTGTTTGTTGCAATAAAAGCATCTACTTGTATATATGTGGCCGAATTACAATGCATTATACCACAGTGCTGTTGAATTCTCCAATCCAGTCAGGTCTGAAAGTTTTAATGTTCTGTAATAGCATGACTATTGAAGTTCTCTTTGAAAGGGAACTCTACGTTGTGTGAGCTTCACTCTGTGGGAAGCGCCCTTGCGCATGGCTGGTATTTGAAGTCTGTGTAAAATCATGCCTATGGTCAGGTGACGTGGCACAACGTGCGTTGTTTACATTGTCATGTGTCAATTTTTTTTGTTTTGGTTCATGTCTTGTCTCCTTCCTTGTCTTGTCATTGGTTGTCTCCCTAATGTGTCATGATTACTCTCACCTGTGTTCAGTTTGCCCTTGATTAGTTTGTGTATTTAAAGCCCTTGTAGCTCCTTGTTCATTGCAAAGCATGTTCTCTCTGTCTTTGTGTAAAAGTCTATACCAAGCCGTATTCATCTTTCTGGTTTTGCTATTGTTCCAGTTTTCTTGTTTTGCTCTTGCCTAGTCTTGTTCACGTTGTTAGTCCATCGCCTGACCCTTGTCTGTATCTCGACTCTGCCCATGGATTACGTTTCTGTTTTCTTTGCTACCTTTAAATAAAACCACTGACTACCTGCACTTGCATCCTCAACTGTTGTCTGACAAAAAATAATCTGTTTTGAGTGGTAGCATCGCTACATTATACTACCCGTTGCTTGTTTTCCTACAAAAGCACAAAGTGTTATTTTCTTACTTGTCATGCAACTTCAACTGAATGTTTTGGATCCATAAAAAAAATTATATTTTATTATTATCAATGTCTCCTTCAGAAACCATCAACAGAAATTATTAAATGTAATTCTGAGTTTTGATGCTGCATCTCAACATTGTCCACTTTTGGCACATAGTAGCTCTTTGGCCCTCCATCCTTATCACATCCTTATCCTTATCAAACACTAATACAGTTTCTCAAAGGCTGTTCTCCAAACAAGATCCCAACATCAGAAATCAAACTCCAATCATTTGAAACATAACGTTTCACACAGTGCTTCAGTGATGGGATTGTGTTACAGTAATAGGACAGACAACAGATTGTGTGAATGCAAGATTCAAAATTAGAGGGAGGTTGTGGAAAATTAAGCTCATGGAAAACAGTAAGAACCAGAATATATTGGTTTATATATATATTATATACATACTCTCCTAATTGTCCTGTTGCTTGAAGGCAGGTGATAGTAATCAGAGGAGGTGATTGTAGACGCAGTTTTTCGCAGATTGGTGAACTGCCTATCTTTACTTCTGCCACTCTAAGATACTCTTTTTATACCCAATCACCTTATTGACCTGTTGATAATTAACCTAATTAGTTGCAAAATGTTTTTCCAGCTGTTTCTTTTTAGTAACACTTACTTTTCCAGCCTTTTGTTGCCCCCGTGCCAACTTTTTTGAGACATGTTGCAGCCATCAAATTCAAAATTGCCTTATTTTTTTCCTTAAAATGGTACATTTCATACTGGTACGTTAGGGTTTAGTCAATCATGAGCAAAATGTGACAGTGAACAAGTCTGCATTAAGGATGTCTTGTTTATGATCTGTTCTACAGTATAATGACTGTAGCAGCAGGGATGGCCCTAACACATCAAAATGTATTTGAAACATAAAATAAAACAACATATAAATATATCAAAATGAAATATGGTGTTTTGTACTTTAATAGTCTTTAATAGTTTTATTTTGCCATCAAATGGCAGAAACAACCTTACACATTTAATACACAAGTCATATTAATTTGCACAAGCACACTATGTGTGCTAAATTCATTTACATTGACACTGCCCTTATAAACCTTTCATTTGTGGGTGTTTGCAAGTTGACAAATCAGGACAGAAAAAGACAGTCAGGGGGATAGACAGAGAGGAGAATGGAGGGGCAAAACAAGGACCTGGAGACAACAAAAAAAGGCAGAGAGAAATGAAATGGAGAGAAACAGAGAGATTGAGAGGCAGAGAAAAAAGAAGTTATGGCCGAGAGATTGAGTAAGTGTATGAGAGAAGCCAGGTCGTGTCATGCTCTCGGGAAACTTCACAAACATTCTCTCTCTCGCTCTCTCACTCACTCACACACACACACACACACACACACATTACAGTACCTTGGTATCCCACAGTTCACTTCTACAGCACACTTTAGTGTAACACACTTTTCAGAACACGATTATGAAGGGATATGCAATCATGTTATGCTATTATGAAGTCAGCTACAATCATACACAGTTGAAATACCACCAGGCAACAAGATCATGGCACCTTACAAAATATGAATAATGTGCAGTATTAGTGTGTGTATACCATTTTCTTTTTTTTGTTTGGAGACTAAAAGTAAAATCACAGAGTGCAGTCTATGTAAAACGTGTGCATGTAAAGTAAGACAAATTGCCAGAGCGTCAAAAAGAATATGAGGTATCAGGTTGCAGGTGCTAAGAACAGAAGAGAAGAGCATTGCAACAGCAGACACTGGCAGAAACATGTTTAGAATCCCCTCCAGGTTGAATGCATCACACTGGATGACTGACCGCTTTCAAAACAATGAAAACATTGCCTTTCCATGCTCTGTTGTACAGCTGGAATGTTGTTCTATACCTACAAACTTTCCAACAGAACTTTCCCAGATAAGCAGTTGGCATGCTGTTAGCTGTGAGTTTCTTCTTGCAGAGCAGTAGAGTGTTAGCGTTGTGGCCAAGGTAATGTTATGACTCTTTCTCATCAGAGTAGCCTGTTTCTCCATTTCATCTCATGAGTGATGGGTGTTTTGTTTGTAGATGGCATTTATGCTTGCTAGGAACCATTTCATGGTTAGAGAGCTGTTCTCCACAGACTAAGCGTGAGGGGAGTGCTTCTGAGGGATCCCCAGTGAAAATGAACCCATATGACAGATAACTGTCACTGTATTGTCTCAAGCTCACTGTTTTTGCTTTCTTTCTTCCCCACTGCCAGAGGGTTCTGGTTCCAGCTCAGCATTGGTAGTTTTTATTTTCAAGTTTTTTTTATTTTTTAGTTTTTATTGGTGTTTTCTGTAGGTCTTAGTAGCATGGCCACTTGTAATGTGTGAAATCCGTATATGGTAAAAAAAAAAAAAAAAAAGTCACATAACAACATCTGTAAACTGGAAGACAAAATGTTCCTGTAAATGTCTGAATTCATTCTGCTGCTACCATCATGCTACATTATCAATAAAGATCAGTGAGCCTGTTCCAGAAGCAGCCATGCAAGCCCAAGTCATGACGCTACCGCCACCATGTTTCACAGATGAGCTTGTATGGTTTGGATCATGACCAGATCCTTTCTTTCTCCACACTTTGTCCTTTCCATCATTTTGTTAGAGGTTCATCTTGGTTCCAGAACTTTTGCATCTTGCAAGTGGTTGGATCTTGTAGTATGGCCTCTATATTTCTTCCCTCAAAGACTTCTTCAAACGGTGGCTTGTGATATCTTTCATCTCTGCCTTGTGGAGGTTATTGGTGATAACATTAACTGTTGTTTTTAGGTTTTTCTTCTCAGCTCTCACAACATTTCTGTCATCAACTGCTGTTGTTTTCCTTGGACAACCTGTTCCATGACTGGTTGTTAGTAGACCAGTGGTTTTCTACTTTTTCGGGACATTACAAATTGTTGTATTGGCTATGCCCAATGCTTTTGCAGTGAATCTGATAGATTTTCTCTCTGCATTTTGGGTTTGGTTACTGACCCCTACAGTAACATGCCACTCGAAGAATACCATCTCTTCTCCCTGCACCTTATTTCGGGGTCTACCACTTCAGAAAGTCTGACCTGGACATCGTCATGCACTTTCTCCAGAGTTTACAAGCTTAACATCGGCCCTCCTTGCCATGGGAATGCAGCTGTCATCTCTGAGCACCTTTGAGAGTGGTCTTAGAGGGAGTCCAGTTCCTAATGACATTGCATACATAGAAACATTTGATGCCACCTCTGGGAGTTGGAATGGGTGAAATACAATGCTAGTTACATATGTTACAGTGTCCATAATATGTATAGAATGTGCATCGGTTCTAGGGAACTCATTTATGACAGTTGATTGCATTGTACGTCACAAAGTGTCCATGTAAGAATATCTTGGATGTTTAGATGTTATATTTACTACCCCTGTTGGTTATAAAGGTTTATAGAACTACAGCTTCATTTATAAACAGTGATTTTGCGGCATTGCAATTCAAGGTGTTATATGGCACTTAATGTCACCCTATTTCTGGCTTCTACTTCAAATAACTGTCACTGCAGTCAAAAGTTTTAGACATTTACCGTGTAATACAAGTTAATGGCTAGAGCTTACAGAGCTCATATAGTTTAAGTTATTATCTGCAGTTCTCTGCCCTCATGACATTGAAATTGTATGCTATCTAAAACCAGAGAGATTTTTGATTGTCAGTCAGACATGAACGCAATAGTAATACTAAAAAATGGAAAAGCATCCAGTTTCATAGCAATACCCGGAGTATGTCCAGGTGTATTGATGTGGAGGCAGTGTGGAATATTGAATAATGAGACTTCATTAGCTTCATGCTTTCAGATGAAACAGATCCAGAGTGAGAATATTCTGCAATTAAAAGTCATTCATCTGCCAGGTGGACGAGTGCAGAAAATAAAAAGTGGTAGTGGTGCCAACTGCATATTATTCCTAAGCACAGATGATATTTTATTCAGCTAGCATGTATATGTAACATAAATATACAGTGTGTTTTTATATTTCCCTGCTTGGTTCAACGTTTTCTATCTTTTTCTCTTCTCTCTGTTTAAATGCTTCCTTCTTGCTCTCCTGTATTCAGATTTATACCACAGCACTTAGTTCTCAATTCTGATTTGTCACAAAAGGTAGATTCATTTTCTATAGTAGCAAGGTTCTAATAGTCGTGCCTGATTTTTTGGAAAGAGCGTCTAGGGTTAGTGCTTTGTAACAGTCAAAGAGAAGAGTTAAAGCTATTCCTCATTCACAATCATGGGAAAGTCTTTAGAATAGAGGACTTTACACTTTGTGGTTTTACTAACGTGACTTCCTGCATGTTTTTGTCTTTTTAACCTCAAGAGACAAAACAAATGAGTAGGCGGTGAGGGAACATGAGTTTATAGCTGCTATAATGTAAGTGATGACAGGAACTAATTTGTTCAGATGCTCCACAACATTAAATGTACCCGTTAAGATGCGTTATAACAATATTATCGTCCCTACATGGTGTTATATTGACATGATGTATCAAAATCCCACCACCGTCACCACCATGAGCCACTTCCTTTACAGCATTAACACTGACATCTTCCCAGAGCAGTTGAACTCAGGAATGATCTGTGAAGAGGACTGTTCTCTGGTGTGTCAGTGGTAATTTGAGGTACACTCTTGTTCTTGTAAGGGGGTTGAGCAGGCAAATGACCTTCCCAAAGATGATATCTGACTGTGCAGATATTCTTTAAATCAGATGTCAGTGTCACTGGTTTCAGATGATCCCACAGGTGATTTATCCTTATATGGCCATCCTAGCCTGGTATTGTAACACACAGTCTACGATTGTTAGGCCAGTTGGACGTACTGTCAATAACTATAAATCTACCACATTGGATGTGGTACAGAACTGGACATATATGATTCTGGCAACAACTGCTACCTGCAGCAAGCATGCCAATAAGCATTCCATAACCTATATGCCACAAGTGTGCAGTAGATGGTTGTGGGGTTTGTTTTTTAAATAAAACATCTGACAAATAGGAGAAAACCAAGTGTGCAGGTTCTTGTGTACCTAAATTGCTACAAAAAGGGAGCAAAAATAAAAGTGTTGTATTTTGATGCCTAGCTGTCCTCAAGCTGGACTCAAAAATGCTCCCTGTTATAGACAGTATGTCATCATCCAGTGGATGTCTCAATGTATGAGTGTGGTTTTCCCACTAAACATGTAACATACCATTTGCAGAACAGTTTCTACCTGAAAGCATATGAGGCCTATGTACTACAGGCTCTGGCATTAGAGCCTCTTGGATTGCTGGGTTGCAGTCCTTCACCAGCTCTTCACTCAGGTGCAGGTAACCAGACTGAGAGTGTCAAATCATTCTATCCATTTGGGACAACAGATTTACTTTTGGGAGGAAGCTTCTAAGGCACTCCATCTACTAGTGAGAGTAGCAGTGGAACCAAGGTCTCTGTGGTTGAATTCTGTGCAGTATGGGCCAGTCATGAGTCAGTGCGTTCTGACCTAGCAGACTTTTCGATACAATTCAATTAAATTTAGTTTAGAAGCATTTTTAACAATGTACAGTGTCACTATGCAGCTTTACAGATATCTGAATATGGATTAGATATAGATCCCTTTCAGCAAACCAGAGCTAACAGTGGTAAGGAAAATCTCCCTGAGACGATGTGAGGATGAAACCTTGAGAGGAAGCAGACTCGAAAGGAAACCTGTCCTCTTCTGTTAAGCTTCACAGTGGAGAACTACAGTTGACAGTGAGTCTTATTTGGTTGTGTTGGGATCTTGGGATCTTCCTGTACATGATGATTTACCAGTCAAATCCTTTGGATATGAGAATGTGACAGGCAAACTGGTGTAAAATATTTAAATGGACATTTCTGCTTATGTCTAGCCAGTACTTGAGATTCAATCTGGATTCATTGCTGCAGGCGTTTACAAGCAATAACCTCATTCTCTGTCAGCAACTTGAGTCCTGGGTCACCACTACACACTCTAACTGAAAAATAAGTCATTTCTGAGCATGGCCACACCAGACCT
>JANDJT010000002.1:29440856-29459015 GCA_024331685.1 Stegophilus panzeri | reverse complement strand
AGGTAACCCATCCTCATCTGGGCAACAACAGGTAGTGTGAAAAAGTTCATTATGGATTTATATGACGTATGTTTGGCTCACTTTGCCTCTGTATTGCTTGGCCCCGAAATTGCTGCTTGCAGCTATATTTTTTATTATTGTTGTTGTTGTTGTTGTTGTTGTTGCTACAGTTTGTTGTTGTTACACTGCTTGGAATTGTGTAGTAATGCAATTTCTAGTTACCCCCTCTAAAACATTAATTCTCCCAATAATTTTTCATAATCACACAGCTGGCATGTCATGTCTCTGATATGGAGGATCGCACACACTCGATTACATCCTAGCAAGGGAACTGAGGCAGTTGGAGGCACTTCAATTTCTAAAGGAAAAATAAAAATTGCTTGTATGTTGCAAATGAAAAACGTCGTCTCAGTAATGAGTTTCCTCCCTGCAGACCTCTTTGCGGTGTTTCAGAGACATGTGAAGCCCTTCAGTGTGTAAATCCACATTCTGCAAGTGAGGCAGGACCTCCATCTGTCTCTTCTTCTGTGATGAAAGAAGCAGATTTTTTTATCTTAGTGCACACTATGAAGTGCCTGATGGCAAATGGAGTTTACACACTTCATCTGTTACCCTCCTGCCAAGAAACCTTATTGTCTTTTAGCCTCCCTCTCTCTCTCATTTATATTTAGTACAGAGGGTATAAACTAATTACTAATGTTTGCATGTGTTTTATACTCTCAGTTATGAATATGCTCAAATTCAACAATTAGTTTACGAATGCTTATAAACATCAGTACACCTATTCATTCAGCAGGTAGGCAGTTACCCCCACTATGGTGGTTTCAATTGAATGAGTGAATTTTTAAGTCTTCTTTTTAAAGGAATAAATTAGACAAAATAACATTTATCGAGAATATTTAGCAGCTAAGGCTTTGTGTGTGCTTGTTTATTACTTTAACATTCTGGACAAACAGTCTTAAATTCTGCCACATAGTTCAGTTTATATTTTACGTCAAATTTACAAAAGTTTCAACGAGGCTGATTTTCTTCGTACTCACGTGCGTATGGTGATCATCCTTAAAGTGCAAACCATGTTCCGACACAGCTCATTTGCATTTATTGATTCCTAAAAAAACAAAAAAATTAATAAAACTCCATTAAGTGTCATGAGCACAGAGAACTGGACCATGAAATGATTACTAAATGGTGGAAAGGCAGAAGTGGAAGTTACTTTGACTCACTTCTATGCCAATACAAATATTTAGCAGTGTACCATCACCACAAAAGGTAGACAAATTACAAATTAATTCTCTAGAGACAAATTACAGAAAAGGTGAATTAGATGTGAATATAAGGGTTTAATATAGCAATCAGCATTTTTAATATATTATCCTAGCAAGCGTGTTCTCTTTTCTCTTGGAATTGCCTTGTTTCACTTTAACTTTGAAGCGAATTATCTGCCATGATGGACCTTCGTTAGCGCAGGCATCTTTCTTAATTGCCGTGGCATCCGAAAAAAAGGGAAAACTAGACTGGAAAACAAATCCATTCTAACAAATGCCTTGGAGTAATAGTGTAATACAGCTGAAGGGAAAATGACACATTTAAATGTTTTCCTCTGATTTAAATGGAAATGGAATGGAAAGCTTTGATTATTATGCCACATTATTGGGTGGGTGGTTTAATTAGGCAGTAAACGTGTGTTTTGTCACTGTTTTAAACTGTAGTGTGTGTGCTTGTGGAAGGCAATTAGGTAAAAAAAAAAAAAAGAAGAAGAAGGATGATGTAAAAATTTCTATATTGAATACAAAATTGCTTAATGTAGCACTTCCCCATTGAGATTCATCAGACACAACGTTGGACACTTGAAGTAGTAATAACATACACTTTCTGTCAAAATGTCAGATTGATTTATGGCCCCTGGTGATTTATGAGACCCCATGTTCCCTGGCTGACAGTTCTGTAGGGGCACCCAATTTATGACGTCTGGTAACCCTATTGATCTATATGTGTGAACTTCCTGGCAGATGTCTGTCTGGGGATGTCCGTCCTGGGCTGTGTATTGTCCGGGGTCTCCCCCGTTACGACATGTTTATGTTAATGAGTTTAGTGCGAGCATGGTTCTTGGTGTTTAAATAATGGTTTAAGACATTGTAGTTAAAACGCAGAAGACACTCTGCAAGTACTGCTGCTTTTCCACCACAGAAACTTTCCCCAGGAACTAAGGACTTTTGGAGGTACAAGGTGTGTTTCCACTGCAGGGAACAGGGTCTAAATTAAGTTCTGGGTAAAATATTTAACCCTCGCAAAGTCCCTACTAGGGAGGTGGTACTTTTTCAAAAGCCAGGAACTATAGGGGGTGGGACTTGAACATGCTGATTGATTTTTTTCAACCACCGTTTGATCCGTAAAATCCGTTTGCATTATGAGCATTCTGAATTCTTTACTACGACTACTCGTCTCTTTTCCAGCATTTTCTCAAGTACCTCTTTAGCAAATCTCCTCCATGCTTGTTGTTGCTGCAGTGTCATTATCAGATTTCAGAAAATAGAATGTCCATTTTAAAAACACGAACCTTTATCCAAAGTTAAAAAATTTTTACATTTTATTCCATGAGCAGGAATCAAACCTGAGAGTGCCAAATCCTAACAACTAGACCAACAGTTTGGTTGCAGCAAACTCTTTTGTTACTGTTCAAAGGTTATATCTGCTACATCTTTTTATGAGCTGAGCAAACATTTTACATTACATCATTAAAATCAGCTTACATTGTGTCAATAATCAGTTGTCACATGCAGTCATACATCACTGGACTAATTTGCCTAATCTTCACGGTACTTTAGACAGCAATGGAAATGCAGACAACGAAGATCTGGAGGAACCGAATAGTCCCTTGAAAAAAGTTCCTGGGATTAATTGTTCTGGGTAATTTCTGTGGAAAAGCGGCTTATCTGTTACAATGGCTGCTCCGAGAACTCCTAATACCCCTAGAAGACCGATGTGTCTTTCACCAACAAGAGGACCTGTTGAAATGAGAGAGGATCTGACTTTTGCCTCAAGAAAGAAAAAACAAGATGTTAGTTTGACAAAGTTTCTTCATGAAGTGAATATATTGTAAAGATGTTGTTGTTTAACCCTGAGCATTGTTGTTTAACCCAGTTAATAAATCGTCCATCACCGAGATAACCATACAAGTGAAATACAATGAAAATCAAGACATACGTTTTGGTTACGGGAAGGTGTGTGCCAAGTTACATTATAGACCTGTGCAACAATTTGTTTAACAATCACAACGCCGACCCCATTTATTATTATTATCTGGCCTATTACCAGGATAGACTCCCCAAACACCATGCTAAGCGGCATTGTTAGCAACACATTATAGCGGCCGTTTAATAACAACAATACTCAAGACGGATCCGGGTTAATGGTGATGACTCGCAAAAGAGCATCTAGGCCGCCAGGGGTTTGGAGTGGTGGCCAAACGCAGAAAAAAATAAAACATATGCCTAAGAAATTGTCAGTTGTAAAACACAAGCACAAGGAGACAACAAAGTGTGCTACATCAAAAAGACCAAAGACCTCTGTTAAAACTATATTTTACATCATGTCTTTACTACACAACATGTCAGATGGATGTTTAAAATGTGAACCCTAACCCTAACCCTAGTGAACTAGATCTGTTCACAGTGCCATTGACTCAAACCGTTGTTGAAAAAAAAACGTATGTAGAAGTACCACCATTATCAGCGATATCGGACTCATCACTTTTGGAGTTTTTGTATTGCTGGGACTGGAGAGGATTATGTAGACCTAAACAACACACTGTTGTTGTTGCGTATCATAATCACCAATGCTGACAGCACAGATATTGCAGACGGAGCCCCGGTGGGTCTTATTAACCATGAAGGCCAACAATATTTTCACAAGTGAATGTGTCGCTTGGAGATTGTCTTATATCACAGAGTTCTGGCTCATATTCTTATCCTTGCATAATAGAGTGTCTTACCAATTATGGTACAGATGCCCTTGAAATGCTTTTCTCCGTGGGGCGCTTTTACAAAGACATGGCTGGACATATGGATGTGGCAGACCCAACTGGGGGTAATCATCGTCTGACAAGAATCACCCATTCACAGTGACACTTTCTTTAAAGAAAAACTGATGCTTAACGGTGTGGACGAATTCTGGTTGATGCGGAGCGACGCTGTAGCCTATAAACTAAACATTGTGTCAGCCTCACTGTTTGTGGGGAAAAAAAGTGACTGTATCACCAGGTGTGCGATTGGGGCACGCACAAGCATTGCTCTCAACACCTGCCAAGTATCCCATCGACAGGGTGTCTGAAAAACTTCTCAATTCCTGCAGGCTCACGTGTCTGGCTCTATCTATTAATATCTCTGGGATTTTTAAACAACATCAGATCATTTGTGTTTAAGCTGATGGTTCTGT
This sequence comes from Stegophilus panzeri, assembly GCA_024331685.1. Classification (NCBI taxonomy): domain Eukaryota; kingdom Metazoa; phylum Chordata; class Actinopteri; order Siluriformes; family Trichomycteridae; genus Stegophilus; species Stegophilus panzeri. Next base: position 29,454,581 of record JANDJT010000002.1, on the reverse strand, counting down.
TGGATTTACCTCAGCAAAATAAATTCTGTACAGTATAAATAGCGCTAAGATTTCTGTGTTGAACTTACTGTGTAAACACTTTCTCCACCTCATTGCATGCGCTGGCTTCTTGCATGGGATCATCAAGGATCATCAAATTAGTTTTATTGACGGGGAACAAATCATCATTCAGAGTCTGCGGTAATCCTTATTATTTTGTACATTTTCAACAATTATAAATTGTTTCCAACAATCATAAATATATAAATTTTTTCAGCTTTTTTAGAAATCAACTGTACAGCATTTTGCAACAACATTTTTACAAAATATGACTTCCCCGAGTTTGAAGGGTATGATTTTATCACATATGAAAATGCATGCTGTAATCTTAAATCAAAACCATCTGTGTCTCGCACACACCTATGTCCAAAAAAGGTTGTCAGAAGCCATGAGAGCATTGTGAAATCAGGGCGCAGCACATGTTTGTTGTACAATACATTAAACTCTTTAACAACTGACCTATTATGTAGTGTGAAGTGTTTTTTATTTTGCACAAGAGTGTCAGTATGTGACTATTGTTGTCAACGTAGTGATCAACAAGGCTAATCAGAGTGTCTAACCTAATGGCTTTTGAATTTACAGCATTGAGAGTGATACCTTTGGCTTTCATGTAGACTTTACCCTAAACAGTGCGGTAACCATATGTTTTCGGGCCCCCTGAACAAAACTCTCCAATGTGGTTCCTATCCCCAACCTCATCAGTCAGATTACTGAGGTAAGGTCCCAACGGAGGTTTCCAGTCACCGTCTCTAGAAGTAAAGATGATGCTGTCTTTGTGACTGTACAAGTCCATTAACTCATGCAGCTCTGGACGTGCATGTGCAATTGTAAACGCACCAAGAAAGCTGTTAATGTCACGGGTCTGGCCACCTTTCCCATCCGCATAACACCACTGAATTAGCGCAATAGCGTCTGACATGAATGAAAAAGTGTTTAATGTCATAACCATCACCGAATATGTGTTCAGAATCTCATATTAGTTCCATACACGGCAAATTTTCACACATAGAGAACCTCCACAAAGTGAGTTCAGCAGAAGTTAATAGACGACGTGTGGGTTAAGACTTGTCTTGTTAAGATTCATCTTAATCCCCTCTTTCTCAAAGTAATCAGTGATGTATGATTCTTTGTCTGCATCTGTTACAACATGCGTGGGGAATGCGTGGTTTCTGACCGTTGAGGAAAATGCCACACCTTGTCTACCATCATTTAATATCCCTTTCCTCATTAGTGTGTCTACATGGGCTGGTCTGATTCATGCCCATAGCCATAGAAACGCCTGTCTGGGTATGGGCCTATGTAATCCTCGTTTTCTAATCTATTGAAATTGTGCAGAAAATAACCTTTCTCTGCGCAGGATATATTTAACGAAGCCGATGCCATGGCCAAACGCATAGTGTTTCAACGATTACTTGTTGAATCGCTGATTCCCAGCAGGTACAGGAGTTTTAACGTGTAGGATTTATCACATGACAGAGTATACATTCCCGTCCATTTTATTTTATTCCAAACAAGAATTCAGCTCTCAAATTTCCTAAGTAAAATGATATAATCCAACAGTGTCCAAACAAAAGGTATGCGGATTGAAAACTGTGTCTGTACCCACTGAAACACCATAGGCTCATTAAGTTCAGCTGATATTGCTTATGCTGCAGTGCTAATGTAATGGCACAAACGAAGTTGAGCATTTACGTATTGCATCTCAAAATCATAGCATATGTACTTATCGCTAGGTGTCTCAAGCTTTATTGGCTGAAAAAAACATTGGTGTATGCTGTCATTAACCAATTCGTCGCCACAATGGTCACAACGGGCGGTCGAACACGTGCGGTTTGTGGTTGGCGCCTATTACATTTTTGTCAGTATTTTGTAACGTTGCACTGGGCATATTGCTAACCTAATGGCGTTTTTTTTATTTATGAGAGTCATAACAATAGTCAGATTTGCAGTACCCCAAACATTCGCGGCATTGCCTCGTTTTGACAGGGTATTTATAACCGTTACAGATATCACAGACGTATTTACACCGATGGTCTATGGCTAGTAAAACCCTGCTGGTAGTACTCACACACATATGGAGTACCTATGAACGATTTCAGTTTCTTAATCAGAAAATAATGGCCATTGTGCAGGTACCAGAACACTGTCTTGTGATGCGGTACATCATTGGTCGTATACTTCTCCAACAAACCAGTGCATGACCTATGGAAGCCCCTATCAACTGAATTAACCTGTTTCTGCCGATCACTTCGTTATCGGCTAGATCGTGTATCTTTCGATACACACCCCCTTGTTTACTCCTTGCTATAAACACATTTAGATCCAAGCTATCATCAACCCGCACATCAGAGTTACTTTGCATAATCTTCTCAAGCTGATTTGTGAAGACATCCACACTGTAATTGTTGTTAGGTGACAAGACAGCGTTAACATCAGAGATTAGACTAGGGCTTCTCAACGTTACGTTAATTAACCCCCCTTCCCCAGCCAACAGTCTGGAAAAACGTCACAATTTCGGACATAATGTCAGGCAAAAATATAGTGTAGGCTGCTAAGTCTGTGGTAGATATCACACACAGATTAATACACTGACGTATCTCCAAACTATTGAATCTGAGTCTCGGGCCCACTGTATAACCACAAGCGTGTCAATATCGTCTGGGGTTAAACCCATATTTGGGACCACAGAATTAAATGAATGATATGGATGGTTATCTGTACCCTCGCCCAACTGTTGTGAATTTAAAACACGGCCTAATGCTGAATTTGGAACTGGTCCTGGTTGATCATCTGACATTGATCTCACAATGTTTAATAATTCTAACAATGTACCACCAGTAGACTCGGATCTATTCATCTCCTCCGCCGTCTGAATTAAATAGATCTGATCTTTCTGTGCTGCTGCACTGTTCATAGAGGGTCTCACTGTCGACGCATCGTCTAATCCTAGCTAATCTGATCTTTCTGTGTTGCTGCACTATTCATAGAGGGTCTCACTGTAGACACATCATTTAATCCAGGGGTGTCCAATCTTATCCGCAAAGGACCGGGTGCAGGTTTTCATTCCAATCCAGCAGGAGCTGACCTTGTTTACAAGATTTGATAAATCTTCTGTGGAAAACAAAAAAAACCCAGAAAACCGTTCCAAACAAATTCCAACAAATCATGTAATGAGTTTTTATTGGTCACATATACATATGCACAGTGAAATTCTTTTCTTCGCATATCCCAGCACATCAGGAAGCTGGGGTCAGAGCGCAGGCTTAGCCACGATACAGCGCCCCTGGAGCAGAGAGGGTTAAGGGCCTTGCTCAAGGGCCCAACATTGGCAGCTTGGCAGTGCTGGGCCTTGAACCCCCGACCTTCCGATCAGTAACCCAGAGCCATAACCGCAAAGCCACCACTTCCCCACCAAGCCACCACTGCTCCGCTAAGCCACCACAACACATTATAAGAAGACACGAACACTCATAGGCTATAATAGATATACATACCACTCGCCTAGTTCAGGATTTCCTCAACAATGTTGGAAACACCTGAGCGTTATAGATCCTGTTTAAGCATTGCAGCAGATCCGTGACTCGTTTATAAATAACTGTTCTTAATAATGGCAGTAGTGGCTCAACGGTTAACGCTCTGGGTTACTGGTCAGAATGTCAAGCCCCAGCACCTCCAAGCTGCCACTGTTGGGCCCTTGAGCAACGCCCTTAACCCTCCCTGCTCCAATGGTGCCGTATCATGGCTGAAGTACATTGGTTTGGGTCGTAAACACTGAGACACAGGACTCGCCTCTTAATTCATTCAAATAAACACATTGTAAACAGTGGGTGGTTGGGGACCCCAGACAATGCACAACCCAGGAAGGACATCCTCAGGTAGATAGGTGCCAGGAAGTTCACACGTAGAGATCAATAGGGTTACCAGAGGTCATAAATTAGGTGCTCCTACAGAACTGTCAGCCAGGGGAACATGGGGTGTCATAAATCACAAGGGGCCATAAATTAATCTGACATTTTGACAGAAAGTGTATGTTATTACTACTTATTGTGTGGTTTAATATTTGTGTTTGTTATTTTTAATAAATTCATTAACTGATATCTGTTACAAATCACCGGAATGATTATGAAATACAGAAATGGTTGGGATAATAATAATAATAATAATGCAGCCTTGTTACTGTGACACCTTTCTGCTTCCCCAGTAGCATACTACTCTTCTAAATAGTCTCTCTCTCTCTCTTTCTCTTTCTGTGTGTGTGTTTGTGTAGATGTTGACGAGTGTGTGGAAGGTCTCGCTCAGTGCCACACACACTCTCTGTGTGCCAATCTGCCCGGATGGTACCACTGTCAGTGTCGGAGCGGTTTCCATGACAACGGCTCTCACCTGCCTGACGGCAGCTCCTGCATGGGTGGGTCACGCTTACATCATCACTTCCTGTCCCCCATCTCTGTCCTTCTCTCTTTCCTATTGCTCCTCTCACACCCTTTCATGTCTTTGTCCTCTGTTCCTCCTTGCTCTCAGTCCATGATTCTTATTCTGCTACTTTATCCCTCTCACTGTATCTTTACATTTTTTCTCTCTGTTCATCACATCACTCACTCCATCCATACACATCCTTTAGCTTTCTCATTTTCTACCCCCTTTCTCTTTTCCATCTCTCCTCCCTCTCTCTTTCCTTTGCCTTTTTTGTCTATTATCAGTCCATGACTTAATTACATAATCGTGCTGTCTCTTTCTCTCACTTCCAACCTCCCAACTCTTTATCCCTCTATCTTTACTTTCGTGGTCGTATATTTTTTTTCCACATTTCTCTATGTGAAAATGTATATTCCATCTTTTCACACTTTCTTTGCCTTTGTCACTCATTATCTCTTTTTTCCCCACTGTTTCTGTTGTCACATCACTCTATTTCTTCATCACTCCATTTTGTTCTCAGATGATGTGTCCTTGGGTGTGAGAATGTCCATCTCTCATCTCACCTCATCATCATGCTTTTCTTTCTCTGGCTTATTTGCCCCATTCACTCATCTCTCTATCCTCTATCTCTCCCTCCATGTCTCTATCATACTGTTAACTTATTGCTTTTATTCCACCAGATTTTATCTATTCATTCATCATTACATGTTTCTCCTTGTTTCTTACTTCCTCACCGTCTCTCCTTCCATCTCTTAGGATTCATATCCTACTTTTCTTCACTCTCAAACATTCTCTTTCTATCCATCTCACATTCTCTTCCCCTTTTTGTTTTTGATTTGGGTTAGGGATATGGAGGGATGGGGAAAGAGAAAAGAGAGATGGGGATGGGGTCAGAGGGTCCAGAGGTGGGAGATGGGGACAGAGGCTAAAGGCATGGGGAGATGAGGAAAGAGGCTGAAGAGATGATGATGGAGGATAGAGGACAGAGGTTAGAGACATGGACGAACAGGGACAAGTGGTTGAACACGTGATTGAGGGATCAAGACAGAGGATAAAAAGGTGGAGGGATGGAGACAAATGGGAGAGGATAGAGAGATGCAGGGTTAAGGACAGTGGCTATAAAGAGGAAGGAACAGAACTAGAGGACAGCAAGATGGCAGGATGAGGATGGAGGAACAGGATTGTTATCTTTGTTCAACTCTATGTGTTATGCGTTATGGTTCTGCACCTTTCTCACAGTCTTATTATGTTAGCTCTATTAGTGGAACAGTTCTTGATAGTGCACTCAGACTGACGAACGCAACTTTCCATGCAGTGCCACGCATGTTATTCCCACTGAGAGCCTGTCTGAAACTTTCTCACTCCTGAAACTGGGTTACCCATATATTTATGACTCCGTGGCTTGGTCCCAATTCTCAGAAGTGCCTTCTTACCCTTGCCCCCTTGGCTTTGACTCAAAACAATTAGGACAGTCAGAAAAGAAAATAAATAAAATAAATACATTTGCATTTATTCATTCATTTCATTTGTTAAGCAAAGAAAGAGATCATTGTCGCCTTCGTATAGGAAATAGTTCTAATGCAAACAAGATTATGTAAGATCACATTGTAATTAATCTATTCAAACTAAATACACTGATAAAATTCAAAACAAATTAATTCAAAATGCTAAAAAAAAAACTAAATACAACTATAATATTTACATTCTGAAAGCACAAATAAGAAGATACATGGTAGTCACCTGTGAGTCAATGTGTCTTCCACTATTCATCAGCGAGATATTGTATAACAGTCATAATTTCAAATAAATGTTTATCTGGATAGCCGCTGGAAGTCAGATACAAAAAATCCTTGTTACAAAAAAAGGAAAAAGTGTGTCAAGGCCTGAGGGATGGTGAACGTGGAGACAGAGAGAGAAAGAGAGAGAGAAAGAGAGAACAAGAAATCAGATAGAAATACAGCGTAGAAGGGACTTCCGGTGTGGTGATGTAAGAGAATGCAGCAGAACAGACAGTCTCCCAATTTTTTCCTTGTACATATATACCCTTTGCAGTGAATTTCCCTTTATAAGAAGTTTTAAAACCAATTAAACAACTAGAGAAGAGGTTACAAACTAATCTGTGCACAATGAGTAATCCTAAACAGAAAAGTGCTGTGTCACAGTTGAAAAAGACTAGCGTAGCTAGCAAACTAGTGAGCAAGGATGCTGCTTCGCCTCAAGTCAGAAATGAAGATGCAGAGGGAAACTTGGACGACTCTCTATCCATGACGCAACTTATTTCTGAACTAGCTAAACAACAGGAAATTCTCAAGAAGGACATGGTTGCCCTGATACTAAAACCACTTTGTAACACGGTAAACTCTTTTCAGAGTCTACTGACATCAACAGGTGAAATAGCAGGTGAAAACTTTGAGTGTCTTGTGGCGGCAGAATCTACGGCTTTGTTTGTTTAACAGTTTGTTATTGGAGCGTCTAGACAACCAATAGATCACGTATCCTGAATGTACCTGAGGGGAGCGATGGTGGCAAAAACCCCGCCGTATGTGTTTCAGAACTGCTGGCGGAAGCAGTGGCTGAGGTGTTCACGAGCCCACCACCACTGGAGTGCACAGTTCTCTCAGACCCAAGCCTATAGTGGGTAAGCCCGCACGTGCCTTTCTGCTATGTTTTCACCATTATAGCGCCCAGGAGCTTGCCTTGAGATGGGCCAGACAGCATGAGGTGAAGTTCAAGGGGTATAAGCTGAGTGCCCAATCTGAACACAGGAGGGTATACAGTTTCGTCTGCTGTACCCCACATGCCTCAAAGTCATGTTTAAGGGGGAGAACCTCATCTTCGAGACCCCAGATGAAGAAAATGTCAGGTGCTTGCTCAGAAGGAAAAGTGAGACTGCATTAGTATTAAAATGACAGGACCTGTCCATTTGAGAGACTTCTACAAAGGAGACACATAACGTTTTCTGTCATTAACTAGGGGAGTGTTCATGACAAAAACTATTCTGGAGTTTTTGGAGTTCAATGGTTCCTTCCCCTATTAGCATGGACTGTTCGCAATGTGCAGGTATTCTGAACAGAATATATCTCAGAGGTTCTACTTTGTTAAAATGTCTTTTTAGAGAGAGACGTTTTTTTGTTGCTTTTTTCTTGTCCGTATCTGTCACCAGATGCCTAATAGTGCCAAAAGTGCAAATGCTCTGAGATGTACGTTTTTAATATTCATTACTTATTTTAGTTAAGTTTGATAAGCGGGAGATTTCCACAGGAAAACAGATTGTCGAGAGAGTCAACCTAATGAGAGGCAGGGCCAGCCCCAGTGGTGCAGGAGGAGTCTGGGCAAACCGCCGCGGGCAGTGTGTTGTCTCCTCTGAGACAAGCACATCCACTTCCGCTTGGCCGAACCTCCGCCATATGGACTCCACCACTTGTGGATGGAGCCTCCAATCCCTAGGCCTCAGCCCCTGCCTTGAAAGGATGTCTGCCCCCACATTCCGGTTGCCTGTAATGTACATTGGACTCACTGAAAAAAGAAGAATTAGTTGTGCCTGCCTGTACAGGGGCGTGAACTTAACCCTCCCTGTTGGTTGATATATGAGACCACCTGTGTTGTCTGTCACAACTAACACATGGTGACCTCTCAATTGAGGGTTGAACCCTTTGATCGGAGGCAACTTGGGGAGCGATTGGAGCTCATCAATTGGCAGTCATTCGTTACGTGTGAACTACTCAACGCATCAGAGAGGCTCGCAGACACATCACCGAGGCATCACTGATGCCAGACAGATATTTGGCATGCTAAATATCTGGAGCTGTCGAGCGACTCCATATCCTGTGGCATGAAAAGTGTCATTGTGGCAGTGATTGCGGCGACGAGCTACAGCCAATGACAAAGCAAGGCATGGGGTGAGGTCACAGTGAGGAAGGGAAACCCGCAAAACCTATTGCAAACTCTTGTTTCGCACCTGTTTTTCAACATCACATATCTGTGTCAATTCTCGCGTGTGTTTTTGTGACAAAATGTAGTTTGGACACCAGATAGAGTCATTGTCAGATCGTGTAATGTGTGCGACCCCCTGTTGCTGAGCAATCACGTAATGTGAACACCACAATGACTTCATGGCTCACGATTACAATACAGCAAGTCGTGTAGTGTAAACAGCATGGCGATCTGCCAATGGTGAAAGTCGTGTAGTGTGAACTTAGCTTTAGACGTGGAGAAGGCCTTTGATAGAGTTGAATGGGGCTTCTTATTTTAAACATTTAAAAGATTTGGTTTTGGGCCGTTATTTTCTAAATGGGTAAAATTACTGTACACCGGGCCAATGGCGTCGGTACTATGTAATGGTGTAGTGTCATCACGATTTGAGCTACATAGGGGCACACAACAGAGGTGTCCCCTCTGATTTTTGCATTGGTCTTAGAGCCATTAGCTATAGCAATATGTAATAATCCAAATATTAAAGGTATCACAGCGGGCCAGCAGCAGCATAAAGAACTTCTATATGTTGATGATATTTTACTTGTCTCCAGTAACCCACAAATGACAGTGCCCACAATGTGTTCCTTAATTGAAGGTTTCTCCCAGATCTCAGGCTATAAAATCAATTGGACTAAATCAGAAGTAATGCACTTATCTAAGAACTGCCATGGTGTAACAGGGGACCAGTGACCATTTAAATGGGTCTCATCAGGCATGGTTTATTTGGGAATTAAACTTGTACCAGGATTGGAGAAAATAATGCAGATTAACTTCCAAACAGTTTTATCCAAAAATGTGTCTATTCTGGTTTGAATTAATCTAGTTAAAATGACAATTGTACCCAAAATGTATTATTTATCATACATGCTTCCCCTTGTGTCACCACTGTCACTTCTGAATGAATACAATAAATGTGTAGAATTCTTCATATGGCAGGGGAAGTGACCCCCTTTTAATCGCACTAAATTGTACTCTGCTAAAAGCTCAGATGGGCTCTCTCTTACCAGAATTGACTGGTACCATTGGTCCTTCTTGCTCTTGCAGATGGCTAAAACAATATGGCACTCAACAAAGCCCCTGCATGGGTGCATATTGAAAAATAACTAATTGCCCCTTTCCAGCAGAGGCCTTCTTGACACAGCTTGCTCGACCAATACCAGACCAAAATCCAATTCTTAGATTTATTAGGGAAAGCTGGAAATAGCATCATCAACATTCAAAACAAACCCCATGGCTAACAACTAGACCCTCGGTCTGGCACAACATCAAATTACGAGTAGATAAGGGGCCTTTCTACTCTATCTGTTACAGTGGGCTAATAAAGGAATATGGTTCTTAGATAACCATTATGAGGGAAAACATGTGGTCTCATTTAGTCACTTGAAACAAACTTACAAACTATTATACACTGACATTGTCTCCATGCAACTCTTTAAAATGGTCCTGACTCACCAACAGATGTACAGCACCTGTTTGCTGTTATCAGTCACAAAAAGGGGGGGGGGGCGGGGGAGTTCAGCTTTCTATGCCTATATTAGAGATACTAATGCACCTAATTTAAACAGGCTTAAAGTGGCATGGGAAAGAGATTAGACCTGGGACATGGGACGATCAAGGAAGAAATATGGAGCAGGTTGTATCGAAATGGCAGACTAATATTCGTGAGATTCAATCCCAGTTGATAAATGATAAAAATTTTAACAGATGCTACTGGAAATACAGGGTAGAAGGTGTACGATTGCAGATGTTTTGATATATACAGTTTGTCAGCTCCATTTTACCCTGTACATCAGTAGACAGGGACCACCATCAGATCTCTACTGAGCAGATATTATTTGGGTGCTGGATCATTTCCAGCACAGCAGTGACATTGGCATGGTTTTGTGGGTGAGTGTGGCACTGGGAAGAGTGTATAAGGTGCAGCATTGGTGTCTGGTGTCTGTGTTTTTTTTGTTGTTGTTGTTTTTTAAACAACTCAGTCTCACTGCTGTGTTGAGTAGAGTCCAAAACCAAAAATATCCAGCCAAAGCAGTGCTGTGACCATAAACCAGCGCCGATGGAGGATGAATAACAGACACTGCATGAAAACATGGCTGCAGTTTCTGACTGTGCACCGACATGGTGAAACAATGTGAAAACAAGTGTGAACAGCATCTTAAAATTCAAACAATGGTGTTTTAGCGATTCACACTGCCATGTCTGCTCATGTAGTGGAGATATAATAATTCCTTAAAGGACAAGTGTACACCTACTGTACAGTATGGTTTTATAATAGACCAACAGTCTAGGGACACAGTAGGCATACCTAATAAAATGTCTTATATGTGTGGTGGTCTGGGAAAACCGTCAGGTGTCACTGTTCCTGGTGTGGGAGGATAAATCCGTGCCTCACAGGTTCCTCAGCCTGCAGCTTTATTAAACATTACCCACAAAACACCAGTCTGATCTTTAACACTGAAGAGGCCTTCTAGGCAAAAAGATTGAAATGGGCAAACTAACACAGACATTGGATAAAGGATGATTGAAAAAAAAAGTGTTCTGAACAGACCACAAAAGTTGGAGATCTTTGGATCACAGAGAAGATCATTTGTGAGGTGCAGAACAAATGACAAGATGCTGGAGAAGAGCTTGACGCCATCTGTCAAGCTTGGTGGAGGTAATGTCTGGGGAAGTCATTTTGTAACGCCATGCCATACCATGCAGACAGCGCTCGATTGGAGATCCTACAACAAGACAATGATTCAGAGCACTGCTCCAAATTATGCAAGGCCTATTTAGGAAAGAAGCCGTCAGCTGGAGTACTGTCTGTAATGGAGTGGCCGGTGAAATCAACGGATCTCAACGCTATTGTTCTGTTGGTATTGCAAAAGTTCCCATTAAACCAGTCCAACGTGTGGGAGGTGCTTCAGGAAACGAGGCGTGACTTTTCTGCAGAATACCTCGACAGACTCGCAGCCAGAATGGCAAAGGTCAAGGCTGTAATGATGGCAAAGTTTTAAAATGTTTAAATCACTTGATAAAAATACATTAATAACAAGAAACTTGGTCAACAGAACAGCAGTGAGTGAATGAATCAGCATTTATTTCCCCTCTGATGTTCGTGTGAACAATGAGGCTAATGTCTCGAGTGACTTTTACCTGAGTGATTAGATGTGGAAGATGCTGAGAACTCATTTCCCACCATAAACTTAGGATTCTGCAAATTTGCCAGTAATGTTTCTCCATGAGTGGATTAAGTAATAAATGTAGAGCTAGGCAGGAAGTCTCAGTGCAATTAGAATGAAATCTTTAAATGCAGTTTTCCCCTTTTCACTAATATTGTGCGTTTCATTAGTTACACCTGACTGCTAATTACTCTCTTAATGAGTGTGGAAACAGGGAAGGTGTGCTTATATTTCCCACCTCCTCACCTGAGGTTATTTGTTTGTTTGTAGAAGTTGGTGAGGATCGCACAATTGTTATTTCGGCCCAAATATAATTTGTTTCTGAATTCTAGTCCAGTGTTTTAAATGCAGCTTGGTTAAAATAACATTTGTTATATGCATATATAGTATAAAGTATGACATATAGTCTAAAAAATAACATTTAGAAATGAAATGAAATGTCGCTATATTAATTAGCAAAAAGCATAGAGACAGTAAAACTGAGGCTGATGTAAACTTATAATTCTTTCAAATTTGGAGTGATATTGCCAAAAACATGCGTATACAGTGTGAGGTTATAAATATATATGCAGGCAAGGTGTCTTGTAGTGGAATTGTGAAGAAAAAAAAAAGATTTTGTCGTTATTCACTGTCGAGGTTAACCAAATTCTAAAATGTTCTAACTTTAATTCTGTTTAAGATACACGCGAAGGAGAAACTAATTTCAGTTCAGTCGATTTCAAAACTTTTTATATAGTAGAAAATGTCCAAATCTGACAGAGAAAGAGATAAAGAAAGAGGGAAGGGAGGTTTCGTCCCAGCTGGTCTCTCATCCAATGGCAAATTTTAATTGTTTCCTGTAAAAAAACCTTCTTTTGAGAGCGATTGGGAGAAAACCAGGAAACGATGTGACAGGCTCATTTACATAAACCAAATTAAACTGCCATCAGGAGAAAAGTCAAACGCTAACAACTCACCTCTATTAATAATAAGTGCGGAGCTGGGACTTGGGACTGGGACTTGCTACACCACCAACACACACACACACACACACACACACACACACACACACACACCCTCTATCAGACTTGTACATGACCAAATGAATATTTATTTACACTCTTGCTAACACACCATGCACGAACATAAACAGCAGCAGCCACTCTGTTTATTCATAAGACAGATGTTCTAGAAATTATCAAGTACATGGGTGTGTGTGTGTTTTCTCTACAAGACACAATGCGCATTTCAGTTTGTGATCAAGGTGCCAAAATATAAAAAGATACCATCTATATGGACGGTATATTTTGGATTTCTCGGCTCTAACATGGTCCGGAACAAACTAAAGATGGTCTAACTGCATACAGTGTACATTACTGTGACTTTTCTGACGTTGAAAATCCCATATAAACTTCTTTTTTTATGTTTTACATTAACAATCTTAAGTCATAATATTGTTTATGATTCTCTGATAATCACGTAATTATCAGTTTACTATCCAGCGTTGGAATAATGTACTGCACAGTACTGAGAGAAAGGAGACTTGCAGATCTCATTGAGTTCTAATGTGAGCACTATAATATAAATAAATGTTATTTTATATCATATAGAATTATATTATAGCAAAAGCAAAACCACTGACGTGTAAATACATTGTGGAAGAAACTATGTTTTTGTAAACCCCTGGATCAGAATAGAGGAAATGGACTGAGGTATTCAATCAGACACTGATGATAATTGTCAGGCTACGTATGTGCGTATGTGGGTGGTAAATTGGGGAATTAAAAATAATGATGAGTTATCCATTCATTCGAAGTCACTTTATTGATCATCGTTTTCCACGCTTTCCTATCTTGGGCCGCTCTATTCAGTTCTTTCATGTGCCTATTCGTTTCGGCTTTGATTGTGTCCAGCCAGCGGGTTTTTTGACGCCCTCTTCTTCTCGACCCACTGACTATGCCGAACATTGTCGTTGTTTCCAGTGAATTAGCTCGGTTGACATGACCAAAGTAAAAATAATATCTAGAGTCTAGAGATATCTATTTGCCAGACATCATTTTTGAAAAATAAATAAATAAACTGAAGATGTTTAAAATAAATAAACTGAAGATGTTCACCCACATACTACACTGTAAGGAGAGAAAAACATTAT
>JANDJT010000002.1:29428734-29440782 GCA_024331685.1 Stegophilus panzeri | reverse complement strand
TGCTGAATCTCAAAGACGGTGTCAGACAAGTGTTTTCTGTGGCCAGTTATAAAACACAATGTGTGGCCATTTAGCCATAAAGAACAAACGGAAAATGAAAACGTCTGTCTGCCTGACTAGAAGCTCTGAGTGTTGCCATGGTGACTTTGTTGTAGACTTCACAAGAAATGGGATTGTCATAAACACTCAACCAATCATTAAACCCTGTGTTGATGTGTTTGATAGATAAAAGTGACCATTTCAAGGCAGCATTGTCTGACAGTTCATTAATATGTGCTCGCATTTAATTACACAATGTTTGTTTCATATAATCCAAAATATTCCTCCATACGTTCCTCCAAAGTCTCTGTACCATATCAGGCAGAATGTTTTTTTCCCACTCTTTTTTTCATTCAAATTAACACAAATGGTGATTTTGTGTAGATATTGACGAGTGTACCATGCACACACACACGTGCTGGAACGACTCAGTGTGTGTGAACCTGCCAGGAACCTTCGACTGTGTGTGCATGAACGGCCCAGAATGCACCGGGGACTGCATACAAGGTGAAGAGATAAAACACAATGGACAAGAGTGGAGCCTCAACCACGATCACTGCACTGTGTGCACCTGTAAGGTAATTTTACACTCGCACATACACACAAACACACACACACACACACACACACACACACACACATTAGGAGCACAAACACAGCCTCGGAAATTATTTTAGAGAAGACAATTTAAATCCACAATAAGAACGAGAATATTATGTGTGCTTAATATTGTCATACGTCATGTGACTGTTTACCAGGACGGGAAAGTGTTCTGCAGGCGGAGAGCGTGTGACTGCACCACTCCTGACATGGATGTGTCCTGCTGTCCGGAGTGTGACACGCGGCGGAGCAGTCAGTGTGTTCATCAGAACGGGCACACGCTTTACCACAGCGGAGAATCCTGGATCTATAATTGCCAGCAATGTCAATGCCTGGTATACACACACACACACACACACACACACACACACGTCCTTTTCTGCTTTGACAAATAATGATACATACTGTATGTACTGTCAAAGCTTGGGTTACTGTGAATGTGAATTCTGTGTTATGTAAAAATGTAGATGCCATGTCCATATTATAGGATAGTAAAAACACAAAAGATTCCACATTAACATAAACAGAAACGTACACAATCAATAATGTCACTATCCATTCACTTTACTTTAGCCACAATTAAAATAATGCTTATAATGCATATATTTAACAAAATAACTATGCTGATGTAATGTTGGAGAATGACCAAGAGATAAGTTAGTTCTTGTTTTCACTTATAGCTGCAATAAAACACTCATTAACTCCCCCCTCACTATCTCTCTCTCTCTCTCTCTCTCGCACACGCTCTCGCTCTTAAAAAACATTTCGATGCGTCGGCAGTACTGTGTAAGAGCTGTTACTATAGAAACAATAACATTTTAGAATGGGCGAATTTAATATAAAGCTGTTGTTCAGCCAGAACTCGCATCCAAGCAAAGCAGTTCTACAAAAATAATGCACACCTGATCTAATCTAAACCGATTAGAGAGTTTACCCTTGTTGTGGTTTATGGGTGTATGTAAATGGTCTGCACTTAGATAATGCCTTTTAACCATAGCAGTTCTACAAAGCACTTTAGACTGTTTCTCATTCACACACACTCACACACCAATGACACCAAGGTGCTAGCCTGGCATCGGGAACAACTTGGGGCTCAGTGTCTTGCCCAAGGACACTTCAGCTTGTGAATGCATGTGGGTCGGGGATCGAACCACCAACCCTGCGATTAGCGGACAACCCGCTCTACCACTTGAGCCACAGTCCTGTATGTGTGTGTACAGTTACTGGAAGTAGCCCTGATGTTCTGCACAATTTGGTGTTTCCTCTTTCCCTTTCCACAGGTCATTTGCCCACTTCAACATAGCTTGCAATTTTGTACCATGTAAAATACCACAATTGTGTTTGTTTGTCCACACTAGTACATTTAGGAGCTTTTAGGTTGCCATATTAGTCGCACAGTTTGTATTTCGAGGAAGTTGTCATGCTGACTTGACTATTCTTTTGGAGATTTTTCTACACATAACTGACTTTCAGTTCTAAAGCTAGCGGTGACAAAGTGCCAAAGCTAACCCAATGGCAGTGACCCTTACGCATCAGTCTGTCTGTGTGGAAGCAGAGGAATTGGCTGTGCTCAACAACAATAGGAATGTGGAAATACAGTGTGCGTCCTTGAGATCTGTGGTTACAAACCAAAGGTGACCATCACACCCATATGTCTTTCTTCCCCAAACTGTTGCCACAAAGTTGGAAGCACACAATTATTATACAGTATAGAATGTCATTGTATGCTGTAGCGTTACAGTTTCCCTTTAGTGGATCTAAGGAGCCTAAATCTGTTTCAGCATGACATTACCCCTAAGTTTGGAGTGGAAGAACTTGAGTGTCCTGCACAGAGCCCTGACCTCAGACCTACTGGACATCTTTGGGATGAACTGTAACACAGACTGTACCCCAGGCCTCCTCACCCAACATACTGATGCGCTTGTGGCTGAATGGACAAATCCCCACAGCCACGCTAAAAAATCAAGTGGAAAGCCTTTGCAGAAGAATGGAGGATATTATAACAGCAAGGGGGTGGGGGGGGTATTCAACAAGGACATATGGCTGTGATGGTCAGGTGTATGTGTACACAGAAAGGCAGACATTTAAGTTTCTCAGATCAAAAGATGGAGAGGATTCTGTCTCCTTTTTTTGGAATCAGAAAATATCTTGGAAAAAATCTGTGAGGCTTTCTGGTCCATGTAGAATCCATCTAGTAGTGACTGCACTGCCACGGTCAGTAGAGACAGTGGCTTGAGTGTTGTCAAGCTGCCTCTATGAGGCCATTGAGTGTGTTTGGCAGTGTTCAACAGTGAATCTGTAAATGATAACCTGTGAGCAGTGTGATCACTAGCCACTGGTCTGTTGTTATCAAGCTCCATTGCTCTAGTTATAGAGGGGAGAACCATCCCACCATCAGCCCTGGGATTTCAGAACCAACGCCAAGATCCCCTAGCAGTTTTGGCCAGTTTGCTTAAGAGACGTACCTGCTGCAACTTGCGTGGCTTTTTCCATCGCTTTTGCACAGCACAGACAGAGTTCCAAGGGGTAGTCTGTTTCTGATGATTTCATGTTTCCAAGGCCTGTGCACCAAATACCTGTCCAGGTACCAATGGCAGTTGATGCAGTATGTTTTTACCAGACTCTGTAAGATCTCTGAGCCCATCATGATTTGTTTTGCTGCAGGCATTATTTCCTTAAGGGCCACTAGCAAGTGTGGCATACTCAGCAGTGTATAATCTGCTTTGAGTGCTGGCACATCTGTCAAAAAATCAGTACCTTGTGGAATTGCTCAGACAATTACATGGGTTATGGGTTACAAAAAGAATTATGCACTTTTCCAGCCATATTGGTTGGGGAATCCAACTTTAATTTTGCTAAGGCAGCCTTAACACTAGTCTATAGGGCATTTAGTGCCACTGCTGTGCTGTGCCCATGCTTTTCACTCCAATCTTCTTCAATGTCGAGCTACCTTTTCCTTCCTAGTGGGCTCTGCAGCCATATCTGCTGTTTGCTTCAAAGCACTGCCAAAGGAAGGTGATGAATAAGACAGCAGCATTTTCATAGCCTGCCACAAATGGCATTATGCTGTAGTTAGGTCAGGGCTCTGTAAGTGTGTCACAGATGTTCAGGTCCCAAACAATTAGTTCATGTCCATTGTCCAGCATGGCAGAACAAACAACTTCCATCCTGCCCTGAAATAATCAAAAGGCTGTGTATTCACACAAGCTTCAATAAGTCATGCAAACTATCATTTCATGGACTTTTTAAGATTGTAGTTACTCTGCATCTCCATCACGCACACTTCTATATGTCAATTAATGGGTCATATGTGTTATTCAGCAACACAGCTGTGGCGAAATTAGTAGTAAGTCAAATATTAGAAGTACCATCAACTACGGAGTGCAGATTTTAACACTAACAAGATTAGCACAAGTCACAGGACTGTAGTGCTATACTGCATCTTTAATCCACTTCCTCCTCAGGAAGATGAGAGAATATAAAGAATATAAATCCCATCTGCAGAATGTTAATTATCCGCCAGTGACTGTGCGCAAAAAATGGCAATAATTTAATGCTGAAATAACCTTTACATCAAGCGATTTTAGGGTCACACCCACCATGAGGTGAAAAGAAAAAGAAGACCTGTTTTCTTACTGATAGTCGTTCAAAAATGCAATTTTCTTTCCTGTTTAACCTTCTTGGTGTTTTTATGAGTTATCATTACATAATTACATTTGCAAGCGCGCTGTAAAGTAATCTAAATAATATTCGCCTGGCTGCTTTCCACAGTTGTGGCTTCCCCATAAATTAGACTTCAGAGCATCATTCATGGCAGCAGGATTCTACATCGATAACGACCCTAATCATTGAAGATTGTGCTGAGTTTATGAAAACAGGAATTAGAACTTCCTGGGACCCAAAGGTCAATTGTTTTGTATTTTTGTTTAATAAGGTGCTATCAGTGCAGGTTTTATTGACTGGATTTATTATGCAGGGTATTTAGCTTTGTTTTTGTGTATGAATACCTATTGGTCTTAAAGGTATTAAAGCTATTCTATTTTTATTCTATTCTAGTTTTGTAGTTTATGTACATACACCCACCTGATGATGAGGATGATGATGATGATGATGATGATGATGATTATTGTTATTATATAGCTGCAAGCAGCAATTATCGGGGGTCAAGCCATTTAAGGCCCTCAAAGACGTTAAGAAATATTACTTAATTACTTATTATTTAATAATAACGACCATAGAAATGAACAACATTGTTTAAATAATTGTTGTTTTAAAAGCATGCTGATAAATGAGGGATGAAAAGCAAATTAATTAAATAAATACAAAATGGGGGGGGGGGGGGGTGTCGGGCTGGGCATTTCTGCATTTCATCTCATCCTGAAAGCTGCTGTCTCTTTCCTGCCATGGCCTTTCAGCCAGAGTTCATCGCGGCTGGCAGAGTTTGCCAGGGCGTCCTGGTGGGCTGCCAGATTTTGCAATTAATTCCGTTATATGACTGCTACCATGCACAGCAGGATAAGGAAAAACTCCTCTAATTGCTGCTACCTTTTGCGAGAGCAGAACCATTATGAGTAAGTAGGTCAACCACTGCAGTACTTTATCTTTTCATCAAGAAGTGTTTCATCGCTCAGTCTACATAAACACAGCTAAAAACCCACACCATCCATTTTCTCCATATCCATCTATTTGACACTCTCCTTCTCCACTCTCACTCTACATACCTGGAGAGACAGACACCCGTCTGTCCTCTGTCCAGTATCCTCAATGCAATGTACTAGTAAAGTAAATGTAGTTTCAGTCTGAGCACTCCTAGTTATCTTCTGACATGCCATTTACTGTCGAAGTGCATATATAACCTGTTCACATAGCTGCACTTTCACTTTTGAGACATTTCATCTTCATCAAGCCAGAAACTCTATCCACATTTAGCTGCCTAGACAGCAGTGATGACAGAGAGGTTGGTTTTTTCCCCTTCTGTTAATCAAATTGCCAGCATGCTGTCTAACTTCTGCATGCAGCTTTGATTTAAAACAATTAGGGCTAAATCTTTATCAGTGTAGTCGGCTAATGATGTCACTCTAGGAGCAAACCTCCGCCTATGATGGTTGGCAAATGAGGAAAAATTACAGCCTCCATCACTCACTCACCCAAACTTATCAGAGGAACCGACATGAGGCTCACTGGCTTAGCACTGTTTTTTTATAAATAAGAGAGGAGGTTAAAGGTCAGACCCTAATTTAAGCTAGCCTAGATTGTAAAAGACCTAGAGATGTGTAATTATGTCAGCTTTTGGTCAGACAGCAGCTCGTGCTGGGAATCCACAGGGGAAAAGTGCAGAGTAGTAGCTGTGTCTGAAATTTTCTGAATTAAAGCATAAATGGGGCTGAATGCAAAATCATCGCAATGCCTTTGGTGAGAAGAAGAACAAACCAGCAACGCAACCAGATATCAGATATGAAGTTGACAATGCAGAGACAAAGAATGACAACGAACAAAACAGTGTTTCCTCTGTCACTGGGATGGGGTTTTTTTTGGCTGTTATCTCATTTACACATTGTAAATGTTTTCCATGCCTATTGGTGCATAAATATTTGGTAAATCTGTGGTCCATGCTCTCTGGGTGGAAG
Source organism: Stegophilus panzeri (assembly GCA_024331685.1). Lineage (NCBI taxonomy): Eukaryota > Metazoa > Chordata > Actinopteri > Siluriformes > Trichomycteridae > Stegophilus > Stegophilus panzeri. The sequence continues at coordinate 29,434,516 of JANDJT010000002.1, read as the reverse complement.
GGCCATACTCTCACAACATGAGCAGCAGTTTAAAAAATAAATATTCAGGTTTATTTTAATATTCTCTCAAAGAAAATAGTTCCCAAAGAAGCCACAACTGGATAGAGAGTTAGCGTCTTGCAAGAATTGGACATTTTATGTAGTCAACAAAACAAATGGAGTGATACACACAGTGACATGTTATACTAAATTTCAGCACTCTTGAACGCCAGTTGTCCAATCAAACCTATGCACAAAACTCTAGTGTACACCATATATACAGTCAGCAGAACTATTGGCTCCCTTGATAATGGGATTTTCTGTGGGGTTCAAGTCAGGTGACTGTAAATATTGACAGTTAACCTGATTTGCAATGGGGGTTGAATAATTTTGATTGCAACTGTACATACATACTTTGTAATAAAATTGTCTGTATAAAAAGTTTTGTTGTGGAATTTATGGAGTTTCTGGTTCAAATGCTAGGACATCCACTTCCTCTAGACAAGGACAAGGGTCATGTGATCAAATGGTTCCGAAGTGTTTTTAGTTGGAGAACTTGGAGAGGATCCTCCACCACTTGAGAACCAAATGAAGTAAATAGGCCCTACGCGGAGGATTTCAAAGGGAAGGATGCTCAACACCGCCATTTTTAGGGTCAAAACTATTACTTTAGAACGGCCTACTAGTATTATGATCATATTAACGGACCGAGCAATGGACACATCACTACAAAAAGACGTTGTTGTACATTTGGCTGCAGAATCAAGTTCAAATCATTACAATGATGGTAAAATAGTACAACTCTAGTACCTCTGTAGTAAGCCGGTGAGCAAATTATTACTTAAGATTGAGCAGCACTCTGTCTGATTTATTATAGATGAATTGGCACCGTATTGCCAAGACATAAAGATTTTATTACAACAAAGAAGATATTTATCAGAGAGGCATTATTAATGGCTATTTTCTTTCTGTGGTTTATCTTCGTATTGGGAATTGTTTCATTTCTCAGCACTGTTTCCGCAAATTTTCCGTAAGACACCTCTTGTTTTATGTCTTTGTCTTTTGGTCCTTTGTCTTTTAAATCATTTTCCTCATGTTGAGGACCAACTCGAGTGACATTTGCTAGATGAGCCTTAAACCTCTGACTTGACCAGCTGTGATATATTTTAAAGTCAGCTTGGATGACTGAAATATATTATATTACTACATCTGATAGCTGTTTTGTATTTCCCCAATTGTAGACATAGACAGAGCTATTAAATACTATAGTCAGGTCCATAAGTATTTGGACAGTGTCACTTTTTCGTATTTTTGCCTCTGTTCACCACCACAATTGATTAATCATAATGTGATTGAAATGTAGACTTTCAGCTTAAATTTAAAGGGTTTAACAAAAACATTGCAATAACTTATTTTTAATACTTTGCAGTCAGTGACGGTCTGAACTCTGGAACCCATGGACATCACCAAATGCTGACGTTCCTCCCTTGGTGCTGCTTGTTTTGTGGCTCTTTCCGCCTTCAGTTTTGTCTTCATGCTCAATTGGTTTGAGGTCATCGGAAATTTAAGAACATTTAATTTCTTTGACGTGAGAAGCTCTTGGGTTGTTTTGTGTTTGCGTTATACAACTGTACTGTGAAGCAGTCTTATCAGTTTTGCAGCATTTGACTGAATCTGAGAACAAAGTAGAGCTCTATACACTTCCGAATTCATCCTGCTACTTCTGCTGTATCAGCAGTCATATCATCAATAAACACCAGTGAACCAGTTCCATTGGCAGCCATACATGCCCACTTCCTCCACATGTTTGACGGATGCTGGGGTTGCAGGATATTTTGCTTCTCCAACCTGCATTGACCCTGCTAGCTCACAAATTCAAACTATAAAATCAATTAAGCTATCTGACTTATTCTTTAGAAAAATAAAACAGCCGATCTCATGAACACTGGATTCAGATGAGGAAGGTTTATTAGCAGTCAGCAAATAACCCGAACTGGTACCAGGAATACACGCCACATGAAGATGTAGCTTGCAGCAAAAGCTTCAGTGGCACACAGTCTATTTATATACACTTCAAGCATGGCACCATATCTAACATTAACCATACATAGTTCCCCTTCTTGTACATCCAGTCACAATCTTCCACACATATCCCAGTTATGTAATTGTCTCCAAGAGACCTTAGGTTTACTCATTTAGTACTGCTCTAAATTTCCCTTATCTCCATCATCATTTTTGACAGTTATACTGTAGGATTTATTATCTTTTCTAGCATTTAGCTCCTTATCTACTTTTGAGCTATTTCTACCTCGATCAAGCAACAGACTTTTCTCTTGACAGGGACGAGTGAACAGTCTAATGCTTATCTGCGTGGTACAGTTGTTCCTCTTTTATACTTGTCCTTCTCCTCTATCTTTGCTCCTTGTCTGAACCTTGGTAGGGTCAGACTTGTGCTTGTAAATTATTCTATATTTTTTGCATTCTTCTGACTTAGACATATGGCCAAACATCAACCCTCGGCCTTCCGAGGCGAACCCTGGACCTCCCAACACGGTTGATACACACAAACCCACTCTCACACTTTTCACACTTTTCTCCAGGTGTGCCCCTCTTTTGCACCTAAGTGCATTGCAAACTTCACAATGGCCTTTATGTTAATAATAATGATAATAATGTGCCCAATACTATGTTGACTATGAAACTTGTAATAAATGGAACTCTGTATTAAATGGCTGTAATTTCTAAATGGTTAATGCGATATTTTTGTTAAATTCCTTGTATTAAAGCTGAAAGTCTACACTTCAGTCACATCTTGATTGCTTCATTTCAGATCCATTGTGGTGTGGTGTACAGAGGCAAAATTATTAAAATTGTCGCTGCCCAAATACTTATGGACCGGACTGTACATGTAGCCTTGTAGGGCATAGTGTAATAATAATAACTGAGTGCAAGAGAGTTTAGTATTTCCTATTAAGTGAAATAATGGCTGTTGATGCTCTAACCCTAACCCAAGAATTTGGCAATAATACAAACTTTCTGAACATGCTGTCTAAGAACAAGGCAGCAGCAGTATCCATAAATTTTCCTTCAAAAGAGTTTCAAGTCAAGTGAGGTTTTTATTGTCATTCCTCTATGACTGTGTACATTGGAACGAAATGTCATTTTTTCCAGGACCTAACAGTATGCAAGACTGCATAACGTCCAGTTACACAGCAGTGTGAGACGAGTGCAGGCAGACATGAGACTTTATTCTCTAGTCAGAAACATTTAAAGAAAAGCTTTTGCTTTTCTTGGATTAATCCCGCTCAATCATTCTTATCCCAACATATTCCAAAAGAAAAGCATTTTAAATGTCTGCATTTCTTCACTTCATTCCATGTGCATCACTCTCTCTCTCTCTCTCTCTTGCTCGCTCTTGTGGGTGTAGGAAGGAGAGGTGGGGTGTGTATCTCTCTCATGTCCTGTCCTGCTGTGTAATCGCTCGACCGTGTTGGAGGGGGAGTGTTGTCCTCGCTGCATTTCTGACCCCTGTGCCGACAACGATGAGACCTCTGACCCCAGGCAGACGTGTCACGACCCCGACGGCATCACGCACCTCAGCGGCGCCACGTGGAGCGACCCCAATGCACCATGCACCACCTGCACATGCAAGGTACACGCACACTTTACCACTGCTTTGCCACTCCACACTGTTTATCACTCTCAGCATTCACTAGTGGAGCGATTAGCACCGTAACACTTAAAATGCTGTAATGTTAAGTGATTTCTCATGTAGCCTTTGATGTAACAGATGATATTGAGTACAGCAACAATAATGAGCTGGTAAATAAACCTGATTAATGTTGTGTGAGTGCAGTTGCAGGCCAGCCATTATAAACCGTTAATACAACAAGATTGAATGCATGTTTTACAGCAAGCTGATGAATGATTAGCATTCTTAATTTGTGGTGTGTTCTGGGTAATAAAGAACATCGCACTCTGGTCTCTTACAGAACGGGAAAATCTGCTGCTTTGTCGAATTGGACTGCATCCAGAACGAATAAACGTGCCGCCTTTTCATTGCCAGGCTTTTTTTGTTTTGTTTTGTTCTCCCTCCTTGTGGATCATACAGATTTTCAGAAGTAATATATAATGCTGTTTTCTCCTTTTGGATCCCACCTGTGGCACTGACATTCACATTCAACATTCTGGGTTTATGGCTTCTTCTTCGCAGCATTTCCAAAAAGACGAACGCGACATGCAATACTGTACACATTACTGTATTTCCCCGGACAATATGTTGCTCCTGAGAGTAAGCCACAACACGTCTACCTTTGTCTGCTTAAAATCGACTCTAAACAGTGTAAAATAGTTTTCATTTCCTTTAGTGTGCCTGTGTGTGTGTGGTTCACAAAGATCTTACGTGCATTTGAATAAACGCAACTGAGGAGTTGTCGTTTTAAATATATATAATGTATAGAGATTTGTGCTTGTAATATGTCACATCACTGTACAAGTTACACACTGAAAAAAAGGGTCTTTTAGCTTGAAGGACACTATTTAACCTGTTATCTCAAAGCTTCGGGCAGTTTTTACTGGTTTCCTTTTGGATGTCACTTCAGCACCAATATTACCTCCTCTTCCTCATTCACAAAGCTCCATCCATATATATTTGTTTTTTCCCCAACTGTTTGGGATTTCTGAAGCACACGGGGCTGTTGCTGAATTTACAGAAGACTCAGTGAACTATCTCAGACTTAAGAAACTTGTTAACCCAGGAGTCTCTCCAAATCTCAAAGTCTATGTATGTGTGTGTGTGTGTGTGTGTGTGTGTGTGTGAGTGTGTGTCAGGACCAAGCCCTCTGGACCTAAATCAATACATACAGGATTTTGTGGAGATTTTTTGTGATTGTTGCAGCCACAAAAATACTTGATTTTGCTGTGGCTTTTTTTTAAATATGCGATTTTTTTTGTGCTTTTTTGCGGAAAACTACTTTAATTGGCAAAATTACAGTTGTACGAAATTTGTCTTTCGCAGTGATGTTTGTTGATAAATTAGACCTTTTAGCTGTACTCATGTTTGAAGAGGGCTTTGGCTGAGTGCGCATTGTGATGATGTCACATGATGCGTCTTGGCCCAAATCTGTGGAAAATCTTTTTGAAAAATCCTTATATATTCTGAATATTGCAGTTTCATTGATTTTGCATTTATTGCTGCAATCGCTAAATCCTGGAGGGACTGCTAAACAAGCACTGAGCTGTGAAATGTTAATGAGATTTGTAAAGTAGCTTGTAGATTATCTTGTGTGAAATGTAAAAAAAAAAAAATAAAAAAAAAAAAGAATGAAAAGATTATATAAAAATAAAAATTCCCCGTACATGTTTGTGATGTACTGGATGATTTCTGAAGAGTGCTGCACAATTTGACATTTTTTCTGCTGAGAGTTAAAACATTTAAAAAAAAAAAAAAAAAAAGTGTAAAACCCTTTTATTTTTGTCCTTGATTGTTAATGGAGTCTCTTTGAATAAATAAAAAAGAGCCTAGTTTGTTAGTTATATAGCTAGGCAATGTTTAGCTACTACTGGAGTATGCTCTTAGTGTAACACTGCCTTGTTTAATATTTACATTTAGCTGCTGCATTGATATCTCCTTGATGTAACACTAGCCAAAAGGCTATATTTAATACCCAATTTGTGTAGAACATAACTAGATAGCTAGTTACCCACATAGCATGTGACCTTATTGGTTAGGTGCAGCTTAGGTGATTTGGAATGAAATATGAAAAAAGTTTTTAGCTGTTAAAAAAAAAAAATAATAATTATA
>JANDJT010000002.1:29388980-29399423 GCA_024331685.1 Stegophilus panzeri | reverse complement strand
GGGGGGGGTTGTAGTTAGTTGGAGTTCTCCCGTAGAAGAGTTGAGAAGAACCAATCCTAGGAGTGTGATATGGCAATGGTTGCATGAAGAACTAATTTCCTGCATAAATAGACCACGACACAGTGGAGAGAGTAAAAAGAGAAAAACCCTTGGCTATGGGTTCAGTGCACACAAACTTCCAGCTTCGTCAGAGTACAGCTATTGCATTTCCAGTTCTTTCACTACACTAGCCATGGCAGTATTTTACAGTCAGTGTCTGCAAGAGCTCCCAAAGATAAATGTCAATGAAATTGATCAGATACAGTGGCTTGCTGTGTATTACAAGTGGCTCGCAACCCTCCTGGAACTGATCAGATTTGAAAATAAAAACTGAAAAATACCGAAACTGAAATTCAACCCCCCAGGTACCAGAAGCTCCAGATGAAACATATTGTTTTAACAAGGACACAACTGACTTTTAATTGATCTTCACCTGTGAAATATTAAAAGAGCCCAAGCCACAATTCCCATTTTCTGAACAAAAATCATCTGTGTTGAATTGTCATTAAGAAACTGTCAGTCTCAAGGAAAGGAGCAAATCAGGGAAAACCCAAACAGTGTGGGTATCGGATGGTCGGGGGTTCAAGCCGCAGCACTGCCAAGCTGCCACTGTTGGGCCCTTGAGCAAGGCCCTTAACCCTCTCTGCTCCAGGGGCGCTGTATCATATCTGACCCTGCACTCTGACCCCAACTTCCTGACATGCGAAGAAAAGAATTTCACTGTAATTTCAATGTGATCAATAAAAGATTCATTATCATTATAGCAAGCTGGAGAAAGGCTTCAAACTGTACTTCATCATGCACAGCCTTGGGCGCCCATGACCCTGTCACCAGACCACTTTTGGTATGTACTAACCACTGCATACCGCAAACACCTCACAAGACCAGCCGTTTTGGAGATGCTCTAACCCAGTGGTCTAGCCATTACAATTTGACCCTTGTCAAAGTCACTCAGATCCTTAATCTTGCCCATTTTTCCTGCTTCCAACATATCATCTTTGAGAACTGACCGTTGTGTCTATTGGTATGGGATTTCAGTATTATGTTAACACCGAGCTAACAGTAGTGTACTTTCCCAAAACGTATAACCAAAATATCATCCATCCATCCATCTTCTATACCACTTTATCCTTTTCAGGGTCATGGGGAAACCTGGAGCCTATCCCAGGGAGCATGGGGCACAAGATGGGGTACACCCTGGACAGGGTGCCAATCCATCACAGGGCACACAATCACACACACATTCATACACTACGGACACTTTGGACATGCCAATCAGCCTACCATGTATGTCTTTGGACTGGGGGAGGAAACCGGAGTACCCGGAGGAAACCCCCGCAGCATGGGGAGAACATGCAAACGTGCAAACGTGCAAACAGGGCCACGGTGGGAATCAAACCCCCAACCCTGCAAGTGTGAGGCGAACGTGCTAACCACTAAGCCACCATGCACCCTGCCAAAATATCATATTAACACCATATTAGTAAATCTATTTTTAAAAAAATCATATTAGTATGAGATTCCAAAACAGTATTACTTTCTACTTCTAACATGTCTTGATAATGGACATCAATAGCACAACCTGTACTACATCTTCACTCTGCATGTTGTGCTTTGCTATATCGTAAGCTTTCTTCCATCTGTATTCGTCCTGCTCGTCTCTGCAGTGTTCATTATTCAACACAGGAGACTTCACTGCTTCTGCATAGATGAAGGAAGGAACAAAAAGAAAGCACAAACTATGCCATTGTGATCGATTTTTCCTCTGATAAAGGGCAGAGGGAAAGGCTAAATCACACACAGGGCTTCAAAGAGCATTACTCCCCAACACACTGAAAGCACTAGGGTTGAGTGTGTGTGTGTGTGTGTTACTACTTTTTAAACATCACAAACTACTTAATGTGTTTTTGCAGAAAAGTGTATTCCCCACTCTACCCTGTCCCTCTACCTAGTACCCTGTACTAGTCTCACACACACACACACACACACAAACACACACAACTGAAAAGGTGATACCAAGAATCCTCATCTGTGCTGTCTTGGAAAAGCAGGATACTCTGATTAGAGCGGTGAAGGACATTGCAGCAAATCTAAGATACATGATTGGCAAATATGCCAATATCACTACAAAAAAAGAGCAAAAGTATTACATTTACAAATACTTATACAAAAAATATTACCTTTGTGTGTGTAATTGAAATAAATAAGCCATGTAAACCTGACTGCTTAATCCGTATATTAAAATTCAACAAATCCTTTGCAAATGATATGTTTTGGGGGGGGGGTTTCCCCGAAATGACAGAATTTTCATGAATACCAAATTGTGTAAACAGTCGTACTAATGATTTCGGAAAAAATCCGCCCGTAGGCAGCTTGATAAATGAGGCCTACTGAGAGGAACCAGACGCAAACACGAAACATCCTTATCTGGGTAGTAATCCAACCAGATAGTTGGATTATGTACATTATTATACCATATTGCCAGTGACATGCCATTGATTATACTCCTTCCTTTTGCTAGACATCAAGTTATTAGTATGAAAGTTAGCGATCTAATTATTAGCAGTATGACTTAAGTAAGATTTCATAAGTTGAACAAAACTGTTTTAAACCTTTGTATTGTCTAATTATTTCTCTTTCATTAATCTTCTTCTAGACATATTATGAGCATCAGCGTTATTGTCATTTTGTTGGCAGGTAATTACTACTTTACATGTAGAGCAGAGCCTCATGACGCCTGTTTACAGATGGCGCACAGAAAAAAAGGCTTGAATGCAAAAAACTGTACACAAGACTGCACAATCTGTTCATAAAGTTTATGTTCGTAAAAAGAAGAACTTAAGCAGGAGCGGAGAGTAAATGCAGTGTAGGTAAATGCTTGTGACAAAAAAGAAATAGCTATGTATTCTACCTCTAGCTTCGCATGAACTCAGTAAAAACAGCAGGTTTTTATAGCATCATTTTTCTGATGGCTGGCACAAGGTCAAAGTTTTGTTGAGAACAACTTTGAAGGAATTATAGGCATTAATACTGACATTTCAAATAGGGTAGGACTCACAGTACCCTCCACGTACGTTTCATAGTACATTTTCAACCAAAGTACTAAAACAGCGCTGGTTAAAGTGGTAAATGACCGACTACTGTACTAGCCTCAGGGTTGCATTATGGATTGTAAATGTTAATACTTGGATTTAATTCCAAGGTATTTTTTCCCCATTAAATCAGCAAGCAAGTGTGGCACAAAGTCTTGTAGGCAGAATCCTGTGACTTGATGACTGTTTATAAGAATACCACAGACATAAATGAACATGGCATAAAATGTACCCAGTTATTCCCACTAATTAGTATTTAACAGGCCACCTTGGCCCTATTAGTAGAAAAAAGCAATAACCATCGGAGGCTTCAATAGTCACTTTGATAATCCACATGACCCTCTGAGAGCAGCACTTATTTCTATATCAAACTGGCCCCACTCGCTTCATAACAAACACCTTCGATTTAATAATGAGATTTGCAGAAAGCCCTGTTGTTCTACTCCAGTTTGATCAAATTTCATTTTAATTGTCTCTCTGTCATAATATTTGCACATCACCTTGCTACAGCATTAAGTGTAAAGTCATCATAATCAGCTTTATTGAAAATCTACTTTTAAAAATCAAATCTAATTTGATTGCTTAGTGGATACTTTGATCCGACAGAATTTAATGAAGTTGCTGAATGTGTTTCAATCTACAATAGTAGATAATATTTCCTCTGGTGGAAAAGATAACACCCTGGTATAATGATGACACATGATGCTCCTGAGATACCAGTGATCCTGACCCCTTCTGCTCTCCGGACCTGCCTGATCCATCCCGATGTCCTACTTCTGGTTGGAGTTCTCATCAGTTGTGTTGAGTTCTCATCACATGGTGCAGCCTAAAGATCATTGAGATTTCTGAGGATGGTAGCACTTAACAACCATAAGATGGCTTTGGACCTCAATTCATATGAACAGTTATGCTGTAATGGCTAGGACTACAATTGCTATTGTAGCCTTAGCACTGCAATTACCACAAGTGAGCAGTGGAAAAGTTGAACAGTGAGAACAAAACAGACTTCATGTAAACACTGTAAGGATTTTCCTGGTTAAACAACTGCACTATTTGACCATGTAGTATTTATAGAAGGGATTTATTTATAATCGCACTATCCAGCGTCACCCAGATGAGGATGTGTTCCATTTTAGAGTCTGGTTCCTCTCAAGGTTTCTTCCTCATATCATCTCAGGGAGTTTTTCCTCACCACCGTCACCTCTGGCTGCTCATTAGGGACAAATTCATACATTTAAAATCTATATCCTGAATTTATATATTTCTGTAAAGCTGCTTTGGGACAATGTCCACTGTTAAAAGAGCTATACAAATAAAACTGAATGACACTAGCTGGTAATTTTCTAAAACAGTTGTAAGTATCTGCATGTATGGTGTCTGAGTGTAGAAGAAGGGGGGTGAGCATGGCATACAAATAGGCGGAATGTATGGTGTTAAGGGGTATGAAGGTGAATGTGAATGGGGAAGTCTAGGTACTCATGGTTTTCAGCTTCTTCCTCAAGTCTGGAGGGGACTGGCGAGTTTTCATCAGTGTCTTGCCTCTCTTTAGCTCCACTTCCGTCAGGTGACAGAACAGGATTTGGTGAGTATCCAGGAACAGCGCGACCTTCCCTCCTTGCAGGTGTTGGGTCATCTGCAGCTGAGGGCTCATCTCCTCCATTTGTTATTTCCCTTGCTGGAAATAACATTCTGGAGTAGGGTTTCTCTGATGCATGGTGAGTTGCTCATGGTAAGTAACTGCTCTTTCTACAGGTATCCTTGACCAGTAACCTTAGTTTCAGTCATCATCTGAATCATTTTCTGAGTTGTCACTCATTTCTGCTTGTTGTTGTGTGTCTTCCACTCTTTCTTGTTCCTGCCTGTGATTTTTTTTTTTCAGGAACAGGTCTGGCATGGGGTTGAGTAACCGCAATAGGTAAGTCATTCACCAGCAATAGGAGATTGTGGTGCAGTGGCCTTGTCTTCTGCTTGTCTCCTGTCTCTGGACAGATGATATAGACTTTACTCTTAGCAAGTTGTCTTTTCCCAGTATGATCTTATTTTGCCTGGTCCTCCATGTTCTCTGAGGTTCCTAACCAGAACCCTGTCTAGAGGTTTAGTACCACTCCTTTGGCTTTCTTGTCATATGTTACTGTCCCCCTTGCACTGGCTTTTTCGCTATTTTCACTGGCAATCCGGTAGGCTTCTGACATCCTCTCAGCCCATTGTTCCACATATCCTCTAGGTGACAAGTCAGCTGGAAGGTGTGGATGATGACCATAGAGGAGGGAAAAGGGTGATGGTAGAATCATGCCGCGTACAGTTGTAGGTGTGTATCCCATGTGGGAGATGATCCTACCACCACAGCTTCTCACTTTCAGTCAATGTCTTCCACATCTGGAGTATGGTGTGGTTCAATCACTCAGCTGGGTCGCCTTGTGGATTGTACGGTGATGTTCTTGAGTGGCCGATTCCAGACAGTTGCCGCAATGTTTGAAACAGTTTACTCTCAAATTCACGACCCTGGTCATGATGGATATCCAAATCAGGGTATGAAGTCATTGAAAATACATTCAGCAGCTGTTTTTCCGCTCTTGCTCTTGGTGGGATATGCCTGGGCAAATCTAGTGAAATGATCAACCACCACTAGAATGCATTCATTCACTCCACAGCTGGTCTCCAGATACAAACAGTCAATCACACAAGCGCTAAAGGAAAGTTGGATGTAATGCTGCCCATGGGAGCTTGAATGTGTGTCTCAGGCTTCTTAGATTTAATGTATGGGCACTTTAATTTGACATAGTCCTCAATTTCTTTAGCCATGAAGGGCCAGTAGAATCATTCCCTAACAAGGTGGAGAGCCCTTTCCATGCCAACATGGTCCATCTCATTGTGTAGATGTTTCAGGGCTAATGTCCTGTATTTTGTGGGGAGAACTAACTGGTGGGTGTCTGGGGAAGAAATATTGAGCACGGCAAACCAGGCCACATCTTTCCATTCTGCTGCCTGACTCCCATCCCATGTAGTGTGAACTGCCTCCTCTGAGCAAGTTATCTCATATGTCTGCATATCCAAGGGGAGGCGAGACAGGGTGTCTGTGTCCACATTTGACTTTCCAGGCCTGTACTTGATGTGGAACTGGAAATTTAAGAGTTCCCAAACCCACCAATGACTGACAGTGTTGAGCTTCGCTGTACTCTTGACATAGGTCAGTGGGTTGTTGTCAGTGTAAACAGTGAAGTGTGGAGCGTAGTACAGGTAATCCCAAAACTTCTCGTAGTTCAGTGTGAGGAACTCCAGTATTCCACTATGCAGATAATAATTGCATTCGGCTGGTGTCAGTGTCCTTGAACCATAACCAATGACTCTCAATGCCCCGTGGGTGTTTGGTGTTTCTGCCACATGCTGGAATCTGGGCTTTTCCTTGCTTAGTCTGGAGCAGCTTGTAGATCGGTTTTGCAATCTGGGATAAATCTTGCATGTATGATCGGTAATAACCTAAGAACCCAATCAGTTTCCTCACTTCACCAACCGTCTGTGGTGTCTTGTTTGTCTGGGTTTGTACAGCTTCAAGGTGTTATGAGTCTATATAGATCCTTTAGGCTGACACAAGTACACCCAAGTACCTGACCACATTTCACAGGTCTCAGTTTTACCCCATGGCACTGGAGAGCCTGGTGAACTTTGCGGAGGACCTCGACATGTTCATCAAATGTCTTTGCCTAACAGAGCATGTTATGCCTAGCATCTCCTCCATGCGCTGCTGAAATGCTGAAGGGGTATTTGAGAGTCCAAACAGGATAAGAACCCATTCATAGAGACCCCATGGAGTAATGAAGGCAATGAACTGGTGTAAACCGGTCACTCTTTGTCCCCCAACAGGAACCGGCTCCAGTTTCCCTGATGTCTTGGTTTTTTCAGACAGCCCACTGCTTTGTGGCCTTCTTCATCACATTGGAAACAATGAGTACAATCAGGACAATTTTGTTCAGCACACTTGTCACAGGCATATAGTCATGACTGGGTAAAGTTAGATTTTTCTGTAAGCTATGTTCAAGACCACTGCTTGTTTCATTACATGTGCTACTTCTGGATTCATCAAGTCATCCAAACCAGATGATAAATTTGAGTAGGGTCAGCGCACCATCATACATCCCTGGAGCAGAGAGGGGTAAAGGTCTTTGTCAAGGGCCTAGCAGTAGATCCTTTATAGCACTGGAGCTTGAATTCATGATCTACTGATGGGTAGCCCAAACTTTAACCATTTAGCCACTTCTATCCCAACCCACCCACCCCCCCAAAAAAGAGGCATCCTCCTGGACATTACCAACAAGATATGTATTTCTAATAGGGAGCTAGCTGTAACATTTCTTATTATGTAGTACCTCTCAGTTACATCATGTAGAGCAGAGAAAGACTTTGGTGTGATTGTTGATGCTGGTTTCTAATTTGAAACTCATGCAGATAACATAACATTAATTAGGCAGCTTTCTACCATGTCTACTATGCTAAATAGCTATTCTCTTGGGAAAAGATACATATTTAATGAGCTACTGCACAGAAGCCTCACAAAACATAGAAAAGTTTCATTACTCAGTCTTTCAGAGACGTCTCTGAAAATAAGGTTATACCTTATTTTTACCTTATGGGAGATTATCCCTCTCCATCTCTGCTGTTGTGCTTTATATTTCTCACACACATTTGGTTGAACGTAAAGTGTGTGAGTGAGGAATGTGTGGTTCATGTTATAAATAAAGTAAACGGGTTAGATTTAATTTTCTACCCGATCGGCTCTAAATTGAAATGGAGCTTTAGGTCATATTTAGTCATGCTGTCGTATACATTCTGGGTGGAAAGGCGTAATTTTATCTGCATCTGATGTACTGTGACGGTGATGGCAGATCCCATTAGGCAGCATTTTCAATAAAAATGTTTAATAATTTTTAATAGCTTCTGTACTAACAATCTGGCTTACTTACTCAGCCGACATATGTGCACGTTCTACTGGGTCACTTTATGTTAGCCAGCTAAATGAACTAAAAGAACAACTTCCTTCAATTGACAGAGATTTTATTGTGATTAGAATGGTAAAGAAATATATATATATATATATATATATATATATATATATACACACACACACACACACACACACACACACATATATATTTAATTTTTTAAGGTCGCATCATTCACATTTACCCTGCAGAAACCAAATGTTTTTTCAAACCAAAGAGCAGAGGAATAATAATTACAAAGGATGGTGCATTTTTTTTTAAGTTGAACTACTTGCCATAAAACAAAATATCTAAATATCACCAGCCAGAAATTCAATCAAGCTCTCTTTAATCAGCTAGGTCTGCCATCATTTTCATTTTCAGTGTAACTTAGCCACAATAAAAATGCTATGTCAAGAAAAAAAACTAAGTTGATTGTGTTGTGATTAAAAATCCCTTAATTTTATACCCCACCTTAGCATACAAGGGAAGGATTTTGGGAGCTCCATTTTCATAAGTAATATTTATTTTGATCATGACTGAGATAGACAAAGATAGATGGCAAAGATAGACCTGGGGATACAGCTGTATTGTTGTAAAGTCTAAAATGGTGGCATAGGACGACCTTGCTATATAGTGAACAGGAACATATGGTGGAATCCTGCTGTGACCCTTCAGTGCCAAGGTGACATTGGAGGCATGAGACAAACTATATGTGTGTGGGGGTTGTTTTTTTAACCCAAACATGCATTAATCAATACCCAGGTGCCCAGAGAACAATCCTGTGAGACCCACCATGTCCTAAAAACCAGGACAATCTCTGCAGTGTTGTCTGCTCCCTTTGCATTATAATTAGCATGCCTTCTACTTTAGGAAATGATCAGACCAGATCAGAAACTGTATGAAACTGTAACCTAAGGTTACATATATACCTTATATATACCTTATTTTTGCCTTATGGGGTCAAGAATGGTGCTTGCACTATGAAACACATCCCCTTACATTTCATTTACATTTTTGTAAATTACAATTTACAGTGGTGACCCATGCCTGTACAGGAAGCTGACCCATGTACAACTTCCACTTGTAGGCTTCAGAATTGCATATGAAATGAAATTGTACGTTGCTACTCTTCAATGGATTTCAGCTTGCATGTGTTACCATATACAGTTGGGTCAGTGTTTAGACAGAGACAGTTTTGGTACTTTTGCCTCTGTACACCACCAAAATGGATTTGAAATGAAGTAATAATAATAATAATAATAATAATAATAATAAACTTTATTTTATAGAGCGGCTTTAAAAGCTGCTTCCCAAAAGCGCTGTACACAAAATAAGCAGTACACATGAAAAAAAGATACATAATAATAATAATAATAATAATAATAATAATAGACATCAGCAAGCAAATGCTAGTTTAAAAAAAGTATGTCTTGAGTTGAGCTTTAAATATGTCAAAGTTCTGAGCTTCCCTAAGTTGAAGAGGAAGAGAGATCCAAAGGGTAGGAGCATAGACAGAGCCCCGTCACCCTGTTAGTCAACCCTGTCATCTTAAGCGTGTTTGTGAAACAGTTAACAAATTAGACTGAGCGTAGTCTACGATTTGGGGTGTAAGGGATTAACAAAGCAGATAAGTAATGAGGAGCCATTATGATGTCAGCATCATAATTTTAAAATGGACACGGAACCTGACCAAGAGCCAGTGCAAGGACTCCAGAACAGGAGTAATATGAATGCATGTCCTGGTCCCAGTCAGGATCCTGGCAGCAGAGTTTTGTACATATTGGAGTTTATTGAGTGTGGATTTAGAAACTCCGGCTAAAATGGCATTACAGTAATCTATTCAAGTGACAACGAATGAGTTAATCTGCTTTTCAGCTACAGAGAAATTTAGCATAGGGCGCAGTCTTGCTATAGCAAGGTGAAAAAAGGATGCTTTAACAGTGCTCTGTACAAAAGAATCAAACGTAAGACTATCAAAAATGACTCCAAGGTTCCTCATTTTACTTTGGGTGTCTAAAACAGAACCATCAACAAACAGAGACAGTGGACCAGCTTTGAGAATTGGATGACGGGAACCAATAAGCATAACTTCATTTTTTATCTCAGAAAGAAAACAAACATGGTTTTCACCAGATTTTGAGTGAATGTAGATTTGGGAAATCGTCAGCATAAAAGTGTTAATGGAAGCCGAGCGATCGCAGCAGATGCACAAGTGGAGATAAATAAATATTGAAAAGTAAAGGACCTACAACTGAGCCCTGAGGAACACCAGTGAGCACAGAGCTAGTGTCAGACCTGTAACCACCCATAGAAATAAACTGGGAACGGTCAGT
>JANDJT010000002.1:29358309-29380189 GCA_024331685.1 Stegophilus panzeri | reverse complement strand
CACAATCTGTCTGACTGTGGATTGGTGGAGTCCAAACTCTTTAGAGATGGTTTTGTGACCTTTTCCAGTCTGATGAGAATCAACAACTCTTTTTCTGAGGTCCTCAGAAATCTCCTTTGTTCGTGCCGTGATACACTTCCACAAACAAGATCGGACTTTGACAGACATTCCTGTTCTCTAAATAAAACAGGGTGTGTAGTCACACCTGATTGAAAACACCTGATTCTAATTTCACCTTCAGATTACCTGCTAATCCTAGACGTTCACATACTTTTGCCACTCACAGATATGTAATATTGGGTCATTTTCCTCAATAAATAAATGACCAAGTATAATATGTTTGTCCCATTTGTTCAATTAAGTTCTCTTTGTCTACTTTTAGGACTTGTGTGAAAATCTGATGTTTTAGATCATATTTATGCAGAAATATAACAAATTCGAAATGGTCCACAAACTTTCAAGATCTGTAATTAAAAGGTAGTTAGTACACCTTCCCCCCTCATTTGTTAACTAAAGTGTGTGTTTGGGGTAGGCCTGTGGTCTGATGGATCAGGTTTTCTTTTAGATCATGTTTAGGCTGGGTGCGTGTGCGTCGCTTACCTGGGGAAGAGATGGCACCAGGATGCACTTTGGGAAGAAGGCGAGCCAGCAGAGGCAGTGTGATGCTCTGGGCAATGTTCTGCTGGGAAACCTTGGGTCCTGGCATTCATATGGATGTTACTTTGACATGTACCACCTACCTAAACACTGTTCCAGACAGAGTACACCCCTTCGTGGTAACGGTGTCCCCTAATGGCAGTTCCCTCTTTCAGCAGGATAATGCTCCCTGACACACTGCAAACATTGCTCAGGAACGGTTTGAGGAACATGACAAAGAGTTCAAGGTGTTGACTCGACCTCCAAATTCCCCAAATCTGAATCCGATCGAGCGTCTGTGGGATGTTCTGGACAAACACATAAGTCCGATCCATAGAAGCCCCACCTTGCAACTTACAGGACTTAAAGGATCTGCTGTAAAGTTCTTGGTGCCCGATACCACAGCACACCTTCAGAGGGTCAGAGCTGTGACCTACACAATACTAGGCAGGTGGCTTCATTTGTGAATACCAAGGGTATAGGCTTGATTTTGACATTGGTGGGGACATAAAAGCAGTCTGCAGAGACAACATGTACCAATTCTAAACTTTAATTTCAAACACACATGGATGAAGCATACATCAGCCTAACATTTGTCACAATACTGAATCTCACTACTAACATATCCCAAAGTCATTGATCAACCTCACCTGTGACCCTGCCTCTCCACTGGCCTCTCTTCCTGCTTTGTCCGAGATATTACCTGGTAAGACTGCTAATGTCATCTGAACTGACAAAATAACACATTGATGCATGCCATATGAACATTGAGGAAAAACATTTATGGCTTAGTTAAGTATTATCCATCTATCCATCCGCTATACTGCTTATCCTACAGGGTCGCTGGGAACCTGGAGTCTGTCCCAGGGAGCATGGGGCACAAGGCGGGGTACACATCCATCACAGGGCACAGTCACACACCTTCACACAACCATTCATACTGTACACTGTAGCCCTTTGGACATGCCAGTCAGCCTACCGTGCATGTCTTTAGACTGGGGGAGGAAACCGGAGGACACAGAGGAAACCCCCGCAGCATGGGGAGAACATGCAACCTCCACACACACACAGGGCTGAGTTGATAGAGCTTTGACCCTTTGTACAGCCAGTTGTAGCTACAGACTCTCACACATTAGCAAGAAATGGCAAAGCCAATCCTATTAGCGACATGGGTTAGGGAGGCGGGGCTCAAGCGGCCAGGATGCTCTTGTAAGAGAGATTCTTAATCTCAATGAGACTTTTCCTGGTTAAATAAAACAAATCATAAAACCCACAAGCCACCAACGGACAACATTGGTTACATATAAATATATTTTAATTGTTTGATCAAACTTATTGCTGGGGACAATTCAGTAGTCACCAGATATTGGTAGGGACATGCCCCTAGCGTCCCTACTAAATTCGACCCCCTTGGTGAATTAATTTATTGTCCACAGGGTGACATTTTGATAACACATTGGGTTGACAGGTGTCTGTATGTCCCCTATGACATTCAGTACAGTATAGATGGGGTTTAAATGCACCCCATCCCTCCTGAGTTGACAATCACTGGTGAGTGTTGGAATATACACCAACGACCTAGTAACACCTGGTAACCTCAATCCAGTAATGAGGCAATGATTGTGTGAATAAACACAAGTGTGCAAGGTTTTGGAACTCTTTGATGAGTAAAGCCTCTAGACATATGAAGTCTAAAGACTTTCAAAGGAAAAGTAATTGCATGTGAGTTTACACTGAGTTCTCATTATGTTTCGGGGCTAATCCAATTAGTTCTTTTACACACACACACACACACAGACAGGACGTTCAGTAATAAGGTTAATAACAATAGCCACAGGCAGTGATTAGGAGGCAGAGAACTTAGCCAAAGAATATGGAAGTCCACTGGTGTTATTATAGAGCATGGTACACAGATACCTTGCCTAGCCCTGGCCTCACTTCCTGTTCGTGATGACATCTTCAACTGATATTGGGATTATCAGCAGACCAGCAGGGCTAATGCCAAACCCATAAACTCCGTCATGCAATGTGTAAACTTTGTCTAGTCACAATTCTTGTAGTCCATATCTACAAAGAGTGTATGAGCAAAAATGCTGAAACAAAAAAACTAATTTTGCAGGTCTTGTCAAAAACACAATGAGCACTCTGATTCATTTCTGAGGTAAAGGCGCTCTCTGTTGGCCAGAGCACACCATGACCTGAGCTGACTACAATAAAAGACATTAAGTCATACTCCTATGACAACTGCAATGACTATTACCACTACTATTTTTCATTCCTTTTTAGTAACTGCTTTATCCTGGTCAGGGTGGCAGTGGATATGCAAGCAATCCCACAAAATCAGGGCATGAAGCAGGAATACACCGTGAATGGGTCACCAGTCCATCACTAAACACACATTAAACAAACAGCAAGACATCTGCCAAAGTGGACATTATCACTGCATATCCTTTTGAATCAAGCATTTAAGTCCATTTTTTTGTGTTTTTGTTCATCATTGGTATTTGGCACACGTGTTACATCTCTCGTTATCGGCTATTGTACATCATACGCTCTCGGGTGAGAGAAACCATATGTCCCAAATTAAGAGAATGAGCCAGAGTCCCTTGGTGGACGAAAAGTCGACCACAGCATCAATCCATCCTCGACTGATTCAGAGGTGAACAGTGCATTTCACAGGGTGGGGGATTCACTCATCGTCCTTGGCAGTTCATAGCTGCAGGCCTGCAAGATAGCAAGGGCCATGAAATACTCAGGAAGAAACAAGAGACCTCCATTATAGACCAAGTCAGATAAAATGTATTTATTTGAACAAGAGCATAAGTAAAAGCATCGAGAAAAACATTGAAATTGATAGTTATTGAAAGACCTTGAATAAGAGACAAGCAAGTTAAAATATGTACAGATAAATACAAACAAACAAGTAAATACAGAGACATGTAGACGGGCATGATCAACGCATGCTGGCTTTAATCTTCTCTAGTCTTGCTCGGAACTCGTCAATATCAGCAGGAGGACTGGGAGGCTTGACATTTTCACTGCACTGCTGTTCACGAGACTCGCGCAGTTTAGACAGTTGAGACCGCAGCATGTCCATTGAGGAAGGGATGCCCGGCTTAGTGCTCACTACAGGGAGGCTGGACTTGTCCTCATTTACCTGAGGACACAAAGGAAATGAGCAGGTGACATTTGGTCATAGCAATCCCAAATGCTTCCCTACAGCTGGGGAGGGAAGGAAAGCTTGTACTTCCTATGATGTGTATAAATCAAGATGGCTGACCAATTAAAAGAAAACTGGTAGCTTAATTGTGGCATGGGGCATTTTTGTGGACAGACCCATTTGGGTTCACTTCTGCCCTAGAGGGATGAGTCACTTCACTGCAAAATCAGTACAACGTCATTCTGAGCACTTTATCCCATGATGAAAATGTTTCCATCATGATGGGGCATGGTCTCTTCCAAGACGACCATGCCCCCACCCACAGTGCACCAGCTATTCAAGGAGCATAAAAATGAGGCAACTCCTACACCATGGCCTTCACACTCACCAGCTCTCCATCGAATTGAACACATCTGGAAGAACTGAATCAGATACTTTATTTTTCCTTTTATTCATCACAGGACAATACATGAGAGTCTACTTCAGAATTATTGATATTGGGGGGACCTGCTTAAGAATAATCTCCAGTTAATTAGCTTAATCTTACAGTGAGAAGAGCCAATAAATCTAACCTTGAAGAATAATGTTTTGTTTATGCCAAGAAAGTAAACCTTTAAATATTGGCACCCCAAAGATCCCCATTTAGATTGTACTTTGACCTGAAGTGGCCATGCATAACTTCCAGTTTCACTGGGGTATAAATATTAGGTGAACAGACTACAATTACATGCCACCTCCACATCAAACTATTTAGGCATGCCAGGGGAAAATTAAATCCACAAATAAAGTGCCTGGAGACTGATAGACGTTTCTGGAGCTTGGTCAGATGACACAAAAAGGCAGTTAAGTGTTTTTTTTGTTTTTGTTTTTTTTTTTAAAAAGGGCGTTCATTACAGAAAACCTAAATCTCTGCCTTTATTTAAAAAATAAAATAAATAAAAACCAAATACCTGTGTGTTGCTATGAGGGCCATAGAGCTGCTTCAGAGCGCTCAGTTTCTCCTGAAAGTGAGCGGTGCCAAGAGTTTCAGTACTGGAGTTTGATGCTGCTGCTGTCGTGCCTTTCTGAGCATCTGTGCATTTATTTATTTAAAAAAAAAAAAAAAAAAAAAAAAATTCTTATTACTCACTGCCTTTTATAGCATTAGTCCTGAATGTACAAGCAAAGTTAGTTAAAAGGAGCAATAGACCAACCTGCAGAAGCCTGGACCTTCATCGTAACCACGTTTTGTGTGTTCTGGGACTGGAAACGGGAAAGAAAGAACATGACATTTAAATCCCTCAACTGGACTCCAAGAGTTTAATTTTTTCCATTTGAATTCAGATGTACCGTCGGAGTTGGTGCTGCAATGGAGTGCTTCATCGCTCTCCTCAGATGAGCCTCAACTTCTGACTCACTGCTGTTCTCAATCAGGGTCAGATGATCGATAATCTATCAGAACACCAGAACAAAAAACCCAAATTCATTCACCAGTCATCCCATTGTTTCAAAACAAAAAGACGCAGCACACTTAGGCAGGAAGTGCCGTACCTTGGGGCCGACGAGTCTGCACATCGTGTGTAGCAGCGTTTTGACTGTGCGGTGAGCCATGTTGTAGGGTTTCTGTTTGAGCAGCTCTTTGGGAAAAGCCTGCATGAACTTGTGGATGTCCAGAAGAACTCTGTCCAGGTAAAGGGACTCTATCTTCTCTGGAAGCAGCTTGATCATACGCCAGTGACACTAAGATTAAACAAATACACAGGCAAGGGTGTGATGTTTCCACATCGTTATGGATGAGCCGCTGACTGTAGATGCAGTCCTTCAGCCAGGATAGGTTTGCTTCTTCAGGTTTACACTAAAAGCTCCATGGCTTCAGCTGGGATTTTACATTTGTTCTGAACCTACGAGTCTTGTATAGCTAAGTCAAACACAGCTTAGCTGATTGACAGGAGTTCATCCAAAAAAAACACCCCACACACCCCATGCCCTCAATGTGCCTCTTAGCCCAAATGCAGTAAACCTGCTAGAAACCAGCTGCACCAAGGAAAGAATAAAAGCAGTGAGGAGAATCAGCTGAATCCTTCTCAACAAGTCAAAAATAAAGATTAGAAAATGTGCCGTCATCATAACACTTAAAATAAGACCATATTTTATATAGGCTTTTAATTTATTCGTACAGATATTCTGCAGCCAGCAAATTTGACATGCTTTCAGGTCTGGGCACGGAAATGAAGACCATTAGAATAAGTAACAACTTCACAGATGGTGTTACCTTCATAACCATTTCAGAAAACTCTGTGCTTGCAGTAGAGTTACTGGCCTCCTGTAAGAGCATCAGCAAAGCACTGGAGGGGAGGGGGGTGCAAGAAAAGAGAAAAACAACTGATTAATGTATTCTGAAGATGAATTTGTCAATTCTTGCAATGGAGATTTCTCTATAGTTTAATGTTACGCCTTTGGTCATTAGGTGCATAAATGCCTTGCCTATACACAAAATCCAGGACGGTACCTGAACGTGTTTGTTGGATCAGCAGTCTGGAATAAAGTCGAGAGCAGGATATGAACAGAGCGGCTGAGCGCTTGAGATTCTCCGGAGCTCCGCTGGTGCTGAGGATCCAGTGAGAGCGAGAGCAGAGCCTGAATCAGATTTCTCAGCACACCCACGGAAGCTTCCTGAGCCAGTTTGCCTGCCAAAGCCAGCTACAAACAAAGCCAGAGTAAATTCCTATACAAGTCTACTAAAGAACTGCTTCAATCTTCTATACATTCATGGTAACCCTTTAGGCACCATATCCTCACCGAGCTCAGAGAGCAGATAACAGAAGTGTAAAGTTTCTCCACGTGCTGAGCTCCTTCATTCCCCATGCGCCTGCTGGCCTGTAAGCCGAGCTGCATCAGCACCGCGACGATGAACTCGTCCACGTGACCCGACATCAGCTTCCATTCGCTCGCCTTGCGCAAAATCTCCACTATCTGAGGGTGAGGTTACATGGGAACATGAACGGAATGGATACTCTAGTTCAAGTGGTACAATAAGCTGGTCATAAAAGCAGGATTTGGGAAAATCTGTTCAGTTACATCGTTTCTCCACGGAGGTAGAAAGCACTCAAATCCACCCCTACACTCAAGTCACAAGTATACAATAGTGAGGCTGAGGTAATGGAGTAATGGGTGAGGGGGAGAGAGAAACCCCACATGTATTGAAGACAGGATTACAGACATTACTGCACCTTAGCCAATCCTTGCATGCTGGTTTGCACATCTGAGCTGGCGACCTGTGAAATGACCAGATTAATGCTGCCTACAGATTCTTCAGTGCTGCTGGAGACTGAAGGAAACCTGGAGAGAGAAAGAAGAAACCATTAAAATTAGAGAAAATTGGAGTTCTGATCGCGGTTGAAAGAACGAGCCGTTTGAGACGATGCAAACTGACAGCATCAGAGGAATCATTAGAAATGACAAGGCTGTTTAAAATTCAGAGGGTAGACACAAGATCATACGCTAAAGCCACGAATACGAGATGTATCCCAATTCAGGCTACAAAAAAAAAAGTCAATGACAACGAATCAAAACCACGGAAATATCAATACATGCTTTGAGGCAGTTAGGGTCCAATTCACAGACTCCATGCTCTGTTTGCTACTACAGATGGTGCTGCCATCTAGTGTGCAAGAGGTTGCACTCCATGAATATTAAAAGGATACATGTCGATCCACCTCAGAATCTAAATCCGCCTTGCTCATATTTTGTATTGCGATATTTGAGACAACTATTGTCTCTTAAATAGCAGCCAGGCCTGCATGAATCAGCGTCTATAGGAATTTCGCGAGGAAGGGGGGAAAATTTTTTTTTTGAAAAACCCCACAGCTCAAACGCCATCTTTATACTTCCAAAGTGTTTACATCATGTCCTCTGTAACTCATTATTAGCAGTCCTACTTGTACTCTGGCACGTCCAGAGGTGACAATCCATCAGTCTCCACCACCAGAAGGTCGGGCATGACCATTTCAGGAAGATCCACAATGAAATTGGGGTCAAGCTGAAACTGGCACGGCACTACAGAGCTCTGCTGCTGAACTGCTGGATTCTGACGCCGGATCTCACTGAGGAAGTAAAGAAAAGAAAATAAATTAAAAAAAATTTTTTAAAAAAAAGGGCACTGTTTATGAAAGATTGAAACCCCAGGCCTACTGGGGTAAGGAGGAGGGTGAGGCCAGGCTGTGAGGAGACAGGAGAGAGTGGCTGGATGCACCAGTGAGATGGAAAGACATGCATGTGTGCACACAGACGGCCCCCGAGTGGAGATTCCAGTCACTGCAGGAGCTCCTCATCAGAACAGACATCATGCAAACATGATGCAACTGCACCTAGTCTAAAACACAGCATGCTGACAAGCCTACCTCAACTTAGGAGGTGCTGCTGCTGCTTCAGAGTTTGGTCTGCGTAGCAGGCTAGGTGTTACCAGCCCAGAAGTTTTCTCCTCCAGCTGAAGTTTGTTGACAGGAGCCGAGGGTTTCTTAGCTGAACGCTTGATTCTCTCTTCCAACATGCTCATGTCCTTTTCTGACAACTAAAGATAAGAAAGTATTACCTTACTATAAAGAAAAAGAAAGAACTATAAATAGGCATAATATGCAGCAACCCACCTGACCAACGAGTTTGTACACTTGCTCTCCACAGACGTTATAAGCCACCACAACAGTGTTCAGGGCAGCGTTACGAACGGCCGTGTCTCGGTCACCGATGTGGACTGCAATTTCACGCAAGGATTTCGCAGCCGTCTGCTGGAACACAGACATCCCACACAGTCCAACAAGACAGCAGAGCTCCTCCAGACACTCTGCAGACGAACGGGGGGGGGGGACAAAAAAAAACCCCACGACCAAGTGTTAAGCATCAAGTTTACATAACAGTTTATTGATTTAAACAAACACTTGATTGAAAAAGCTAAATTAGGAACACTCCATCACAGGTTGAACTTGTAACAGAATGAAGTGTTCGAGCCAAGAGATACTGGAGGACGTAATCAGAGCTCACTCACCAGCTCGCTGTTTGGAGTTTTTGGACTTCGTGCCATCCATGAGGAAAGGGAAGACTCTGCTAGCCGGGTAAACTTTGCGCAAAAGGCTGAAGATGCTGCGCACGTCTTTACGCACCACGTCTTTCGGCTCACCCATCTGAAAAAGTGTGCAAGCGTGAAAAGCGTTCAGAGAAAGATGGGGGGGTTTAAAAAAAAAAGTATTCTGTACCTGTAATCCACAGACATGACCGCTCACAAGAAACCACTACAATACATGATTACAGTACCTTAGCTCAGGAACAAGACAAAAGACAAAAAAAAAAAAAAAAAAAAAAAAAAAAAAAACCCCCACTAGGTTAAGACTGTTCTATGCACATTGCTCATCACACATGCCTAAAGCTCAAGTTCACTGAGTGAAAGGAAGGCTTGGGTTGGTATTAAACAGTTGGTATTAAAACTGAATTTGACAGGATTTTAATTTGTCCAATCACATAACCTACAAATCCACCTTCTGAAACTGATGGTTAGGTGAAGTGACGCCAAATTGCATGCTCAGGAAGAATTAATCAGGATTAAATATGGCCATTAGTATGGTTTCAGGCCTACAACATTATTATATTACATTCAAGTTACACCAAGTTTGACCAAAAAAAAAAAAAAAAAAACCCCCACACACACCAATCAGGGGCATCTGTGAGCTCATGTACTGTATGAAGCAGAGGCTAGATATAGAGAACACTTTCCTCCGAGTGGTACATTGCCTTGTGATGCAGCAGTTTGAAAAGCTGAAGTTGTGACCAAATTGGGGAGAAAATAACAATCCAAAGTGTCGGTGAAATCCATTAAAATTCTTCAAAACACTTCTACCTTTAGGATGACGTAAGGGATGAACGACGTGGCTTCATGCTCAGTGAGATGGTAGTCCTGGTTACTGAGAGTGACGAAGAGGAGCTTAAGATACTCCAGAGCCTTCATCAGCACGCTGGTGTTCGTATCGAAGAAGCGCAGGGTGAACCACTTCAGGATCAGATCCAAACAGCTGACCGTGGCCTCGGACTCCGCCTCCAGGTGCTGAGAAAAAACAGCACGTTATAGCAGACCATATAAAATGTAGTTGGAAGTTCTTAACAGTAGACATGTACCACCATTTTGTTTTGCTCAATAGTATGGCAGCAGGGATTCGACTGAAGTAACATGTTCGAGTTTAACACAGGACCCAGACTCACCTCCATCATGGTGCGGATTGCCTTGATGTGCTTTTGGAAATCCGAGTGAAAGAGGTCTTCCATCAGCCATTTATTCACACAGGCAGCCATCTGATTCTTCAGCTGATCGACAAACTCCTCACGTGGCGTTACAAAGTTCCACTTTAAAACCTGCAAACACACCGTACACATGGGGAGTGTGATCAGGGTTGTGCTGGGGATTCAGGCTGAGCAGAACTCAAACATTCAAAAACCTGACGTTCACTGGTGCCCTCCTGCAGCCCAGCCACGTGGACGTCAGACAACGGGTTTGTAAGAGGATTAGAATAGAAACGCCATGTCTTTAAGGTTAGTTAAGCAGAATTCAGGAAGACGAAACATGCCTTTTGACTTTTCTCTTCCTTGATCCGTTGCTCTTTCCCGTTGGGAACATGGATGAAGATGGGACCATCCCGCTCTTCCTCAACCTTGCCAGGGAGTTTCTTCACAACAGTCTGGAAAAGCGAAAACAAACCCCAAGTGAAGAGTTTAATCCTTTTCCATTCCCACAAGTTGGCATACAGACTTTCAGAGCCAGAATGTATAGGAGATTTTAACTGCAGCTGTAAGATCACCTCACAAGCAACACAGGGCTTGAAGAGGAATCATGCGTACCGTTTTGTTAGGACTTCTGCTACCTAGTTACAAAAACACTTCAGTGCCATGTGAAAGTCTTAAACTCACCTTAGTTTTGGGAGCAGCTGCTGGTTTGGTCTTTTTGGATTCTGCTGGAGGAGGTTCACTCACGGGAGCAGTTTTGTCTGGAACTATATACACACACAAACAGAACACACTGAATTCAATGTCAAGCGTCAGTCATACAAGTGGAATCTGTAATTAAGGCTGCTCAAAAGTTTTAAACCTGATAACATCTATTGTTTATAATAAAAGATAACCAGTTGCCCGTCTCATCAAGCAGGATTTTGATTCGCTAGGAACGTACAGAATTTCAGCAGAGAGGAGTTTGCATCGTTGGTGGCTTTTATTGCCATTATACTACAAATTCCACTTTACTCTATTGCACAAGCTAGGCTCCTCCCACCATGGAACATGGACATGTATATTAGGTTTGCACATGTGTAACATTTAAATTAATGCACTTAATTGCTCACTTTATGCACTTCATATGTAAACCAAGTCGTTAACAAGTGTTCTGGTAAGAAACTCCAAGGGAGGGGCAGGGTATAAAAACCCACTAACCAGGAGGAGCTGCAGCTGGCTTTACACTGACGGGGTTAGCAGGCACTGCTTTACTCGGAGCTGCAGGTTTGGCAGGCATGGCAGATCTAGCTTTTTCCAACATGCCAACCAGCTGATCTTTAGATGCCGGCTACAGAAGAGAAATGGAAAGTGTAAATTTCATATCAAACATTCACTTATTAAAATAACATTAGATAACGGGCTTATTAACCAAAATGAATGAAATATCCATGTGCAGCTGTTTTATTGACACCTTCAGTATTGTACCTTCAGCTTAACAGCAGCTTTGTTCATCTTGTCATAACCCAGGTGCATCATGAAGACTGGAAGTGCATCTTGGGCTTTTTTCCTCACATCTGCGTTACGGTCCTCCAAGCAGGAGTAGAGATGAGGAACACACAGCGCGAAATCCGAGGGAACCGAGCACAAGGTGGGTAATTTTTCAGCCAGCCACCCCAACAGCTAGACAAACACCGGAAAGAAAAGAACAGATCAGATCTTAGTCAAGAAGCTAGACTCAGACACTGATCGTATTAGATTAGCAGTGTGTCAAGTCAAAGGCCTGTAGCCAAACAGACTTCTGGGTAAATAAGCACATCCACACACACTAACCTCTTGTCTGAGGAAGGGATTTTCCTTCTTCAGCTCTTCAGCCAAGTCCTCCCCCTCCAACCACTCCTTCATCCCAGTCTGATCCACCCATGCATTCAGAGTAGCCAAACCTGCTGCACGCACAGCATTCTGGGAAAGATGAGTCAATACACTGTTAGGAAACCTATAACATGATATGTACATGCATACAATATATGGTATAAAGGAACTATGGTAAGTGTAACACACACACACACACACACACACACACACTAATATTAAAGTTACATTGTGTCATGAGATTTTAAAATGATTAACAGATGGGAAATAATTCAGCATTCTGTAGCACACCTTGCTGTCAGTGAGTACAGTGATGATCGGGAAGCCAAGGCCTTTAACGTGCTGTTTCAGGGCAGGACCCATTGCTGTGGCTATCTGCTGTAGGATAGAGAGAGTCTGCTGGACCTAAGAAGAAAAGATACCCACAGACTTCAACTTATCAACCTAAACTTGTGTTGAGGGGAAAGAAAGAAGAAAACCCAGAAAATTAAACAAAACCCCACCCCCATACACACCAGTATTTTATTGGAGTCTGTAAGGCGAGCCTTAAGTGCCACAGGAAGTTCCCCGATGTTGGGGTTGATTAATTTAGCCTCAGAAATTACAGCGGTAACTTCCTCCAGTCCCTCTTTCCTCATCTTCCAGTTCTTATCACCGATTTTTGACACCATGTCCGAGGTGATTTTGTCGCTGGAAATGTTAGAATGGACAAACATGTAAACAACTCCAGTCTTGAATCCAGTATAAACAACTGATCCATGAACCCAAAAAAAAAAAAAAAAAAAAAAAAAAAAAACACCCCCCACAGGACTTGAGTGTGTAGTCCAGTAGAGTATACATGTTGGCTGAAAGCAGTAGGGATAACGCAGAGCGTACCAACTGATCGATCGGTTGCCAATTAACCGGCACAGATGACTGGAATTATGGGATATCAGCAGGTACCTCCCAACATAGTTATTAGCAAAATCCTAAGGCACCTAAATCAGCTGTTCTGGTTAAAAACCAAATGCTTAGCATTATGTTGAGAACATTCATGTTTTAGTTTAATATTTTCTGTAAAAAAGTGTACATTTTCACCCCCCCACAACAGTCAAGTAAGTGTTCAAAAATGGACAAAAGCCTACAGAGGACTTCGGTTTCACCTGATGTCTGTTCGAGGCAGAAGATCCACAACATCTGCACTGCCGTCATTCTCTTCCTCTTTATCGCCTTCCTCCTGGCCTTCTTCTGAATTCGTTTTCGATAGACCTCTTATAGGAGGAGGCGGAATTTGGCCCTTCATCTGATTCATATTAAAAAGAAAATAAATGGAGGAAAAAAAAAGGTAGTACATGATGAGATGCATCGTTTGACATTTTTCTGGAAACTTGTTTAAAAAAAAAAAAAAAAAAAAAATTTTTTTTTAATAAAAACAAGCCATTAACAAGTTATAGCTGTCTGCATTAATACCACTTAATATTCTCCTTCTGCAGCTAGGAGTCAAACTTAACCATCAAGCGTTTATATTTAAATAAAAAACAAACAAACAAAAAAACCCCATGGACCTTTTCGAACTCTGCGTCTATTTGCAAAAGCAGTGCGGCTTTCTCGTCCTCGAAAAACATGCGGAGAGGAGCGCCCATGTACAGGTACATCACAGACAGGAGAGAGATGGCAGCAGTTCTCACAGCCTAACGAGGCCAAAAACACGTTAACTTGCACACAATTAACCTATATACAGTTACAAGAGAACCGTGTTCACATTTAACATGCAAAACATTTAAATATGTCCAAGTGACAGGATTGAGTATTAAATATAAATATTTAGAAGAGAAACTCACTGGATTGGTAGCAGCCAAAGCAGTCTTCACGTTATTAATAAACGCCTTTACATTTATTCTGAGAACATAGCATTCACAGCACTGTTATAGGTAATATCAACACTATTCATGAACGTCAGTAGAGTAGACTGAAATCCAAGTGTCCAGATGCTGCATTGGACCTACCCTGCAAACCCAAACTCCTTTATCGCACCACAAAGCCAGTTCAGAGCTTCAGACTGGTTTTTAGGGTTCTTCTGACTAAAGGCCATGGATACAACCTGAAATTTAAAAAGCAATATTTGTCTCAACTGAACAGATCTGCCCTGCATGCAGATTATATTATACAGACGCCCAGCGTGCCACGGACCTGTTCTGCAGTCCACGGGAGAGTGCAGGCTTCGGCGATAGCGGTCAGAGCCTCCCTCGCTCTCATGCCACACTTCACATCTCCAGCTTTATCCACCACGGCTTCCAGCACAGCCAGGGCTGAGGTTCTGGAGAAAAACGAGCCTCTCTGAGCCACAACGGAAACAACCTGCAGTTTCAGCTGCATCACCTAAAGACACGAAGGTAAAAATCTAATAGTTACCAGAGTGCTCAGAAAGAGAACAGACATATCCAGAAAGAATGAAGGTCTTTCAAAATCACTATTTGAAAGAAATGAAAGAAGGTTTGCCTGGAAGTTGGTCTCTTTCCAGCCAGGTTTCTTGGCCAGCATCCGGACGAGAGCTTGGCAGGGCATCTCTATATCGTCCATGAGCTCTATGGCCTGGAAAATAAAAACATCCACATATTAACCCTGTGCACTGGTTCCATTACCCTGGCAGAATGGAAATCGAGCAATCAGAATAAACAAGTGAATGATTTTATCGCCACCAAGTCTGTGGTAAGATTAATCAGGACATGATTGGGTTTCTGTGTGTGGAGTAGCATGACTGTTTAGCTGCTGGAGAGCAGGGTGATGGGAAAGGAGGGGTGTGAGCCCCTTGCTCAGCAAACAACTCACCTCTCCACAACCACATGGAGACAAGAACACGGGTACAGAGAGAAAACAGACGGTACTTTGATAGTGAAGCACAGCATACAGCTGCCACAATAGAGTCTGAACATTTAAGGTTTCTTTATGAACTCAGCCAGTACGGTATCTCAAAACACATGTACAAGTCTTTGGTCTCCATGTTAACAGTTTGAAAGCACCTCTGAAGTACTCCACTCATTTAAGAGTGCCATAACACCTAAAGAATTTCTCTTAATGTTGCTTTTATTTTTAGGCCCAAGTACAGGAATTAAATTGAGTGTTTTCAAGGAAATTCTATACTCAGGCCTAAGAATCACACACACACACACGTTACCTTAAGAAACTCCTCCATGGCAGCCACCCTTTCCTTCCAGTTTGCACTTTCCAGCAACTGGATACAGGACGCTGGAAGAACTGCAGCGGCTTTCTCCTCGCACACCTCAGGCTGACGTTACATCATAAATGCATCATGTAAACTCAATACATGTTAAAACACAAACAAAAAAAAAAAACACAAAGCAACAAACTTGAGATTTATTTACAGAGAGCTCGGCTTCAGTCATGTCAGGTTTCTTAGCTTTGGCAGGAGCAGATGTTCCCTTGGGTGCAGAGGGTTTGCCCTTCTTGCTGGGAGCAGATGACTAGATCACAAGGGGGAAAAAAATAAATCTGTATTCAATAAGACATTAACGTTATTGTGTAGGTCCTGAAGTGATCTAGAATGAGAAACTTCTACACCTTGACTTTTCTGTACAGTTTTATTCTCGACATCAGTGTTGTTAACTTCATTTTAAATTTACTCAGACAGTGAGTCTGGCTTTAAATTGCTTTAGGAGTGCATATAGCTAAATGCTTCATGTGTGGACTGTCCTTGGCTTTACTTTACCACCAGCTGTAATTACATAAAGCTTTTTACTTTATTAGTAAAAGTCATTAAAATTCTTTTTTTTTTTTAGAAAATAAATCTATTACCTTCGCAGCGGTGGTTGTAGGTGCTTTCTTGGCAGGGGCAGGTGGTTTATTTGGAGCTGACGCAGCAGGTGGGACTTTCGGAGCGTTTTTCTCCTTCACCTGGCCTGCAGCCTTCTTTCCTCCGAACAGCTCCACTTTGTCCGCACACTCCTTGATCTATAAAACGACAAACTTCGGTTGTTGTAACATGCAGATCCTTTCAGCGTCGAACTTGAAAATAAAAAAATAAAGCCAGCCATTGAGAATAGTAATTGAAGAAACTGACCCATCACAGAGCATTGGAAAGTGGAGGTGCATTAACATTTGGACATACGCTACCTTGTCAACTTTCAGTTTATCCATGTCAGCCAGGAAAGGGTTAACAGCCCTCTCACCCACCACTTTGAGCACCGTGCCCAATGCTTCAAAGGCTGCGTCTCGAACCTCAGGAGCAGAATCGTTCACTTGCTACAGGAATTAGAAGGGGGGGGGAAGCAGTGATGCATTGAAGTTTCTCAAGATTCAGACACACACACACACAGTGTTCAACAGGCCTTAATCCTGGTCTGGAGTTTTACCTTCAGCAACGCAACACAGAACGGTTTGAGAAGGTTTTTCGGCAGTGTGGTGGGAGTGCAATGGCAGAAGCTTCTGGCGAGGAACAGCGAAGCCTGCTGCCTGACCGATGGGTTTTTGTTGTCCATCACAGCCAGCACGTCCTCGCTTATTTTTTCAAGTGTCGTCTGGGGAAGGAAGAAAAAAAATAAATAAATTAAAAGCGCCCCCCCACAAGGCAGAAGTGATTGGTTTTCAGCTATAAATGAACTTAATATGTTGACATACACTGTACGTCATTTCAAGTGTACAGTGAAGTAGACACTCACAGAAAGGAACACTGCATCCAACGCTTCTTGCAGTGCCTGAACCACATGAGCTTTCTTCTCCTTGAACTTCTCCAAAATGGTTGGCACCAACTACACGGGAAAACAACGGAATAAGAACGAGACAAACAGCAGCCAAGTCACATTCATGACACTTAACACTTACGTTATAAGAACTTACATGACCAACATAGGTGCCAAATTTCTTCCGGAGACCAACGGCAAGCGCGGCTACACACTTGGCAGCGAGCGTCACCAACATGACGTTTGGGTCCTTTCCGATGACCTGGATAGAGAGGAGAGAAAAGAGAAAGAAAAAAAAAAAGGAATTACAGGGAGGTATAATAAAGAACAAGTCGAGAAGGAAAGCTGCAATATAAAATATAAAACTAGAGAGGTACAGAAGTCAATGAGTCACAGTTTTAAGCAGATGCTGAAAATTTTGGACGATCCTCTTGCAAGCTGCGATAGTTATCCGTTTCAGTTTATACCTTGTTGAGAGCTTTGACGACGTCTCCATACTCCCCACTCTCCAGCTTGGGGTTTCTGGTTAAAGCTTCCAGAGCTTCCAAGGCCTCCCTCCTCTCCTGCCATTTCTTTGCCTCCTACATCAACAAAATTTAAAAAAAGAAAAAAGAAAAAGGAGGTTGCTCACATCTAGCAATAATTCAAGTGTGCATTCAAGTGTGTGCTGATAATTAAAAGGACACCAGACAAAGATCTCCTTACAATCTTCTCAAAGAAGTCTTTAGGTAACTTGGAGAGGATTTCCACTGCTTCCAGCAGCTCATAAGCGTCGACAGCAGGAGCCACTTCCTCCACGTCACCTGCAAGACGGGAGAACACCGGGTCATTTCCATACATTTAATAAACAAACATAACTAAATAGGGCACTTGTTAAGAAGAACTGAAGCAGCACTATATAAAGAACACCAAAGTACCATCTCCTTCTTCTCCATCTCCTCCATCCTGCTGCTGCTGCTCGAACTTGACTCGAAGGTCCTGCTGCGACCGGAGGAACCGACTCTGCCGAGGCGCCGCCACCTTCGCCCACTCATCCTCCAGCTCTTTCAGCTGGCACACGGTCAAAACCAAGTTAGTTTCCGGAAGCTAAAGCCAAGTAAAATATTGAGCGTGGGCTTCCGTGACAGGAAGTCTCCACCTTACCAGGACAGAGTTGATGTTCTGAAGCGGAGGACGCAGCGCATCTCGGATCCATCTGTAGACCTCAATGGCGAGGAGTTTGGCCTCGTCCCGAATCGCCTTCTCTCGGGATTCGAAGAGCTTTGGGAGAACCTTCACAACTGGCTTCAGGGTGATGATCTTGGCTCCGAATTCACTGAAGACAAAAATAAAAATAAAATAAGCAGAACCTGAGAAAAGGCCAGTTACTTTATAACTAACATTCAACTACTGAAATAATAAAACGAGTCAGCTCTGAGGTCCTAAACCAGTAGCTGCGAGTAAACTTACCTCAGCTTAATGAATATCGCAGTTTGTATTACGAGACGACGCACTATGACTATATTAAAAACCAAAGTCTCTTTTCAGCAAAACGGCCATCTTTACTACAATCCATTCCAATACAAACGACTTGGGATTCTCCTCTTGGTGACCAGCCTGCTTTGAAAACCACTCACCTCACCGCCCGTCTTAACACTTCCACGCAGGCCAGAGCGATTTTTGGGTTCTTGTTATCCAGGCCTTTGAGAAGCTCTTCCTGAACCACGTCCCCTTTCTCAATCTCGACGTACATCAGGCAGATGTCCGAGCCGAGCTCTTTGGCACGCGCTTTGGGCTGGTTGAAGACTTTACACACCACTCCGGACACGACCTCGCCAACAGTTCTGAGAGAAGGAACCACACCACGATTACTGTAGAGCTTATACAACTTCTGCTTTTTCCACTAGCGCTACTGTAAGAGTAAGATTTTACTCCATGGTGGAGGATTTTTCCCATTACCTTGATGCAACATGTGCATTTTCAACATAAGCTAGAGCTGCCTCGAGTCCTTTAAGTTGCGCCACGGCGTTCGAGTCTGTCACAAATTTCTTGATCAGGCCTTGGTATTTGCCCCACTCCGGACTCTTCTCATCTGAAATCCTCTGGAAGTGTTGCAGAGCCTCCGAGTAGCCGCTTAACCTCGCTTTCCAAACCTGGGGATTTAAAAAAAAGGGGGGGAAATTAAATAAATAAATGAATAAATAAATAAATAAAATAGTATGTGTGTGAGAGAGAGATACTGTACACATGAGCCTCAACAAAATGAACACTTGGTATCCCAGAAACAAAAAAAAACATGATTAATACCTTATGTTCACATTTCTGGTCTGTGGGAAGCTTCATCCACTCGCTGTCATCTCCCATGATGCTCTGCAGCTGTCAAACTCGTAGTATGTGAGGTCTGTTATGAGCATAATGTAGAAGATTTTATGATTATAGTTCTTGCTGCATTTACACTTTGAAATGATCCACTTTTTGACCCCGATTAAACTTAATGAAGCCACAGAATACTTTGCTGGGGTTTGTTTGAAAGGGTCTGCCATAGCGAGAGGTCAGAACACCTCTACCTCATTTATTCACTCAGGTTTGTTTAGTTTTTCCAGGTTGTGTAGAAGAATAAGGACTCGTATGCACCCAGGAGCATCACTTTGCTTTGCTTTCCAGTTCATGGTCTTTAGGAAGAGCTATGACGTCATTATTTAGAGAGAAAAGCTGTTTACATCGGTCTCATCCTGGATAAAGAGGTGAGAATAAACAAGTGCTCACGTGCTCCATAGTTTTACTTTAAACAGAGCTCGTTAACGGAGCCTGGTCAAAGCCTAGCCCAAACAAAGAGAGCAGAACAGGGCACTAGGGAGAAGTCATGTCCTGTTCACTACTTCCTGCAGTTAAACACATGAAAGAACCAACTATACAAGCAGAGAAGCAGCTTTATGTGATTATAACATACTAAAGCAGTGTAAAATTAGGCTGGTCACACCCAGACTGCGCATGCGCACTGACAGTCTGCAGAAGAACCAAGAAATGGCTTCAAAGAACAGAATACAAACCTGTACAAAAAAAATAAAACGGACACTACGTATAAAGAAAAGCAAACTTACCCTAGAATTGATCGTACACCGCGTCCGAAAACAAACACTTTGCGCTGTACTGCGGATAAAAACACGCCTGTAACAACAACTTATCTCAGCATTAACTCAACACAGCTGAGCGTCGCGAGCTCCGTTTAAAATGTTGTGCCCAAGAGAAAGCCCGAATCTGATTGGCTAACTCATGTGCGCGGCGCTTCTGATTGGGCAGATCACGTGTTCGCAAAAAAAAAGGGATTTGATAGGTCAGTTCAAACGCGACCGAGGGTCACGTGGTTCGCAGAGGGCGGAAAAGAATTTTCATATTTTTATTCAGCGTTTATTGTTATTGTTTGTTGTGATGATTTCACGTTTTATAGCCATGAATGCGTGAATACGTGAAATGTTTTGAAATTATTATTATTATTAATATTTTACATTTTAGTGTACGTTCATGTACCAATACTTTACTCTTTGAAAATAATAATAATAATAATAATAATAATAATAATAATAACAATAATAATAATAATAATAATAATAATAATAATAATAAAATGAAATAATAAATCCTCCTGGTGAAAAACCCTTCCACACAGGTGTCACATGTCTACAACTAGGTTTACAGAGGACCCTATTAAGTGTGGATTTCCAATATAGAAACAGTTATACAGTACACTACTGATCAAAAGTTGGGGAAAATGTCTAATTTTCCATGAAAAGTCGTACTTTTATTCATCAAATAAGTTGCAAACTGAATATACAATATAGTCAAGACAACAATTTAATGCTACAAACTTTGCTTTCGTCTAAAAAAATAAATAAAAATCCTCCAATTTGCAGTATTACAGCCGTAGACCAGGCATTCTGGCTGTCAGTTTGTTGAGGAATTCTGCAGAAAAGTCACGCCTTACTTCCTGAAGCATCTCCCATGAGTTTGGCATGATGAGCATGTTCTTCATACCATCCCGTCAGTCTGCTCCCACATCAGCTCAGTAGGGTTCATGATCCATAAATGTGATTTCGCTGGCCAATCCATTACACACAGAACTCCAGCTGACTGCTTCTTCCATAACTAGGTCTCGCAGAATTTGGAGCAGTGCTTTTGGTCACTGTTCTGTGTTAGGATGAAATGAGTGCCGTCCATAGGGCATGGCATGGTGTTGCAAAGGAAGGAAAACAGATCAGAAAAGAAAATGGAACATTTTCAGATTAGTTGTAGACATATGACTTATTTACTCCCGAGTCATTATCTTGATCACTACTTTCACTCTTGGATGAATTATTTCTACAGCAGCAGTATTTTTACTCAGTGTAGTATTTTCCACCAAGTTCTGAATTTTTCCAGTTAACAACCTCAGACAAGTGGTAGCTGCTTAATCAGTGATATTAATGCTGAAGTATGAAGAACGCTGAGTTATGATCTGAAAGGTCATAACTAATTTGTTAAATAATATCCCTTAAAGGATCCTTAATGTAAAACTTTACAGTTTATAAGTTTATAACCTGACAATAGAGATAGATCCAATATTTGACAAATATCTGTTGTCCCTGCAATCAAATGGTTGAATGGTTGATGTCGGTTGATTGAAAGTTGATTGACTCTCTGGGTTGTTGTCAGCTTCAGTGTAATAATTCCACACAACTTTTTATTGCGTATAAAAAGATCTGTGCAGTAGGTAGATTAGCTAGAGTTGGTCAAAGTAAAGAACGGTCACCATTTTCCAAGTGGAGCTGGATTTACTGGACAATCAGCTTTATAAATAGATGGAGACTACTTAATGATTTAAAAATCCTTGAGAGACTGAACAACCCTACATGCACCTACACATATATAAAACTATGAACGCGTGAAGTTGTTTTTCCCTGTTGAAGCAGATTATTTAGATCATGTAGACGACCAGCATTAACTGCAGAGAACACGTTTACTTAGAATCTGTATCATGAGCATTCAACCATGAATTTGCTATTTGTGCATGAATATGAAAGGACAGTCTCTTGTTGGAATATTGGAGCAGCTTTTTGAGTGTATCTCATGTTTTAAGACTCCTATCCAAGCTGCTAAACGACCTGCGATCCATCTTCCGTACATTAATTCATCCACTGCGTGTAACACTTGCCACGGTCATGCTTCTTCTCCATGAGATTATCTCCAGAAGTGAACAGGCTGATGCTCCAGAAGCCAGTCCTTGTCTAAACACGACCGCTGGAGAAACCCGGGAGTGCTGCTGAAGACCAGCAGAGTCATAGTTAGAAATAAAGACTGT
>JANDJT010000002.1:29340515-29355709 GCA_024331685.1 Stegophilus panzeri | reverse complement strand
GGTTACACTTGTTTGGGTGGAAATGAGTGGGAGTCAGCTTGTCAATGTAACTGAATTGCAGAATCTAATCAACGTGCATGTGTGTGTGCGTGTGTGCACATGTGTGCATGCGTGTGTGTGTGTGTGCATGTGTGTGTGTGTGCATGTGTGTGCATGTGTGTGTGCGTGCATGTGTGTGCATGTGTGTGTGCGTGCATGTGTGTGCGTGTGTGTGTGCATGTGTGCATGCGTGTGTGTGTGTGTGCGTGTGTGTGTGCATGCGTGTGTGTGTGTGGTTTCTAGCAGCAAATCAGCATTGTGCTGAATCTTGAGAAACTTCAATGCATCACTGATGTATAACGCAGTGTGTGTCCGCTCACTGAAATAAAAACCGCACACTAAGTGTTTACCAACATGGACCGACTTAAAAATGTAAAAAAAAAAATAAAATCAGAAATGTCAAACACCTCCAGAAATATAAATATGTAGTGAAGAAAACATCACCAACATTTGGCACTTTCACTTCATTCATACAGCCTTTTTTTTGTTTTTGCGAGTAATACAATCTTCTGTATTAGGGGTGAGCGATATGGGTTAAAAAATCATACCGCAATACTTAGAAACGGTTTCATGATTGACGCGCAACATGATGATTTCATTTTGATGAAATACTTAATGGAACTGCCAATCAAGTACATAATGTTATACTGTCTACATTTACACACACACACACACACACACACACACAGAGTAAAACATTAAAATTCAGAGACAGACGATGAGGAAGGGGGAGAAGCAACGCTTCCATCACGAGGCCGTTTGTATTGCGTCTCTCAGGAGTTTCAGAAAGCACCGCGACCACGCTCCGTACGCGCGTACTCTCGCGCTCCGTACGCGCGTACTCTCGCGCTCCGTACGCGCGTACTCTCGCGCTCCGTACTCACACGCTGTCGTTAATCCGAGGTCCCGGGAGGTGTTTAGCAGTTTCAGCACTTTATAATGAAAAATGATATTTGTTCAGATAAATAACGTTCATAAAAAGATCAGATGAGGGCTGGAGGCGTCCTGTTAAAAACAGTCTCGTGTTTACCATCGAGTCTGCAAAAAAAATACAAATAATAATAATAATAATAATAATAATAATAATAATAATAATATGCATCATTTTATACACAATAATAAAAGTTCCCCGTATACTGATATATCGATCTTTTAGTGTTTCTTAAATTGTCTGTGTTGATCTGTCGCTCCAAATCTGTTCTTATTTCTCTTAGTGTGTGTGTGTGTGTGTGTGTGTTTAGATTAGGCTCCAGTAGATGAGTGTGTGTGCGTGTGCTTGTGTGTGTGTGTGTCTTCACACTTCGCTCTCAGTGGAGGGTTTGCGATTTGGGACCCAGCCCGTGTCGGGCAGCGTGCTGTGGCGTTTGGGCGTGGCCACGGGAGCAGTGTTCAGACTCGAGCATTCCGATTGGTCACCCTGAAGCAGCTGTTCAGTCTCTGTGTCATCCAAGGAGGCGGAGCTTGCCTGAAGGGAGGTGGAGCTCGCCTGTAAGGACACTGTGTCGGTGCGCATGCAGGTTTTAAAGGTGCCTCCACGGCACATTTTCAGCTGCTTCAGGTCCTCCCAGTAAAGCTCCTCCCCTGAGAGGAGACACACCCCCTCCACGATACGGATCTTCTCGCTGGTGTAACTACCCTCCTGCTGACACACACAGACACACACACACGGTTTTACTCATCAGTTAAGATAAGGACAGTAATTTAAACACAACTTTATATTTAAGTAAAGCCGGTTAATTAGTACGCTCATAAAGCTCATACTTTTGTTTAGATTAATTCATATTTACAGAAGCAACATCAAATGAACATCATTAAACAATTTCAGACTGAAATCCAGCACACACACACACACACACACACACACACACACACAGGTGCATGAGAGTGATTTTGAGCTCTGGATTCAACAAGATCTCTGGAACACACACTCCGCTTCAATCCAAACCGTCTTTGGCATGCTACCTTCTTAACTACCTTCGCTCCCCGCCATGTTGGTGAAAAAGTGAATTAGAAGATGAAAGGAGAGAGGGAGTTGTAGGGGTGAGAAAGCTGTAGTGAAGGAAGAGTGGAGGAAAGAAAGAAAAAAAAACAGATTCAATGACGAGCGTAGGGTTTAGAAATCTCTAATATCTCTAGTGTTTGTTTTTTTTACAGTAATACAATAAGAGTCTTATAGTTCACAATCCATTTTCAGGGAAAAAAAAAAAAAGTGAAGTTCATTTCTAAGTTAAAGAAGCACCCAAAATTTAGCCGAAAGAAGTGTGACTACACGGTGACGGTGGGAGCCGGCAGCCAATCAGAAGAGAGATAGAGTGAGAGTCTAAACAAAGCCAGCTGGTCTGATATTACACGGTCTGATTCACACATCTGACCAGTCTGGGGTCGTGCTCTCACGTGATAATGGGTGATATAAAAACAGATCTTGGTTAAAGAAAAATTAAAAAGAGATGAAGCAGTAAGCATACCTCTTTTTTATATCGTAGCTGGTTGTATATCGGTGGTTTCTGCATGGTTTCTATTTTCACTTCCTGCGTGGACGTTCGGTATGAAGGATTGCTGTACGTGAGGTTGCTCACTCCAGGATCAGCAAACTTGGATTTTTTGTGTCTGAGGACAAAAGCGTAATGTTTAGACACGTCTTCTCGAACAATAAAGGATTTTCACAATCCTATAACTTATGTATTTATGATTTATAAGCATCATCACGGTGAGGAAGCGCTTTATCAGCTGGTCAGGAGAGTAATTATTTTAAGCGTGTGCGATGCACCTGTAAATGATGAAGACGGCGATGAGGATGAGGATGGCCAGCACCGTCAGCGCTCCTCCGATCACGTAGCTGATGTGAAGGCCTTCAGCTTTTTCAGCAATAAAGAGAAAAGAGACGACGGCGTGAGATCTCTCGCACACCAGTTATTCTCCGAATGAAATGTTTAAATAAAGTCTCGTACCGTGAGGCGCGGACACCACGTTACTCTGAATGCAGCTGCCCACGGCGTCGCTCTTCTCCGTGCAGCTGGAAGAGCGACAGTCGGTGTTAGTAAACTAGCGCCGTAACGAGCCATGTTCTATGTATTCGTGTAAAACTGGTGATTTTAAACCTACAGCGTCGCGTGTCAGTGTTTAAATACTCACTTGTGTGCAGGTGCTCGGCCCTGCGGAGGTTTTTCCGTCGGCGGTTTGGCGTGTTTGTTAGGAACTTGAGTGCCGGCAGTCACTTTCTTCTCCGGGACAAGAGGAACATAACCAGCAACTTTAAAAAGACAGAAAAAAAAATTCAAATCAAAACTCTAGACATTCCTTAACACATTGCTCTGTAAAATGTGCTGTATATCTCTTGTGCTTATGATTATTATTATTATTATTATTATTGTTGTTGTAACGCGTGTTGAACTCACTGGTGGAGCACGGCCGCTCGTCGGGCTCGTCGGGACACGCACACACAAAGCCGTTTGACTTGGCGAAGCACAGGTGCGTACAGCCTCCGTTATTCACTCCACAGTGATTAGTGCCTAACAGAAGAGAGCGCACGCTGTCGATTAATTCACTACTGAGCATAGCTTACTGGAATTGATTATTTTATTAACAGCCTTAATTTAAGGCTTTTCAAGGGCATAAATTAGAAGGAAAGCGCGTGTACATCTCCCACCGCTCTTACCCGACTGCCGGTTTGGTGCCACCACTATAATGTCCATTAACCCCTCGACGTTAGCAAGGACGGTCTCTTTGTTCCGGCCCGTGTGTTTATCCACTCTCTGGATTGATTTGGTTTGCCAGTCCGTCCAGTAGATCCAGCGGTCTTGCTGCGAGATGCGGGAGAAACGAATTAGAGGAGAGGAAACCGGCTTCAGCTGGGCACAGAGGAGAGAGGAAAATGGAGGGAAAGGGGAGGGGTGAGGGGTAAAAGATAAGGGATGGGGAGGAAAAACGAGGGTCAGAGATGGAAGGGTGTAGATGAAAGAGATGAGAAGAATGAGTAGAGGGAGGACTGAGGAGGAACGAGCGAGTGAGTGAGTGGGAGAGAGGGGAGGTGAAGATGAAGACGGAAGTTACCTGAGTGAGAGCGAATGGATGTGAAACAGGAGTGACGAGGACTTGGCGCAGTTTTCCGCTCAGGTCGGAACTTTCAATGCGGTCCAGGTGGGCGTC
Organism: Stegophilus panzeri; assembly: GCA_024331685.1. NCBI lineage: Eukaryota > Metazoa > Chordata > Actinopteri > Siluriformes > Trichomycteridae > Stegophilus > Stegophilus panzeri. Next base: position 29,351,524 of record JANDJT010000002.1, on the reverse strand, counting down.
CACCCAGAAGATCCTACACACACACACACACACACGAACACACGGTAAGAGGTGCCACTAACTCATTGAAGGACCAACTGTCTCGCTGTGTCACTAACTCAATGATTCACCGATTCATTAACTCACTAACACTGATTCACTAATTCAGTGACTAAATGATTCAGATTCACTAACTCACTGATTCCCTAACTCACTGATTCAGTGACTAAATGATTCTGATTCATTATCTCACTGATTCAGTGACTCAGTGATTCACTGATTCAGCGATTCACTGATTCATTAACTCACTAATTCAGATCCACTACTTCACTGACTGACTCAAATGCTCTAATGGTGCTAAATCTAACAATGGGAACAACTGGCAAGATGCATTTTGTTTCCTCACTTGCTTCTCAGCTACATACAAGCTCATGCAGCAAAAAATTGTGTATAATGCTGCCAAAAAACACTGCCTACTCGGACAGCTTCCTCCTAAAAGACCACTTCACGCTTAACTGAAAACGTTTACATTTACGGCATTTGGCAGACAGCCATAAGCAGAGTGACTTACATTTATCTCATTTGTATACAACTGAGCAGTTGAGGGTTAGGGGCCTAGCGTAAGGGCCCAGCAGTGGCAGGTAGGTAGTGCTGGGATTTGAACTCATGACCTTCCGATCAGGCGTCTACTGTCTTAAGCACCGAGCCACCGCTGCCCTGAATGTGAGCTACCTGTTTCTCACCTGCGCGTGTCGTAATCAAGCGTGAGACCGTTCGGCCAGCCGAGGTCTGTGTTGATCAGAACTTTGCGGTCCGAACCGTCCAGATTGGCGCGCTCGATTTTAGCAATATGACCCCAGTCTGTCCAGAACAAATACCTAAAAAGAGTCAGAGAAAGCAATGAGTCAGCATTAGGGATGAAACAATAATGTTTATTTCGGACGAGTACGAGTACACATCCATACCAGCTACAGGAAAGATAATCAGGTGATAAACACATGACGCACACTGAAGTTCTCACCGTTTACTGGGGAACACAGCGATGGCTCTCGGCTCGTCTAGGCTGTTGTTGATCAGGATTTTCCGTGATGATCCGTCCAGTCTGGAAACCTCAATGGTGTTTCGACCCGTGTCGGTCCAGTACATGTTTCTGGCCACCCAGTCGATGGCCAGGCCGTCTGTAGTCTTCAGTCCCTGACTGATCACCGTCTCCATGCCGCTCCCGTCCAAATTCACCCGTCTGAAAAGCAACATAAATTACTGACATGTAATACATTACAGTACTGTCACCAACTTCACACAGTATGTAACCTGCAACACTGGAGGGGATAAGACCTTGGACTTGCTGTAGGCTAATGTTAAGGAGGCATACAGTGCCACCTCCCTTCCTCTCCTCGGCAAATCAGACCACTGTCTGAAACAGCTCACTACCAGGCCTGTGCAGCTGTAGTCTGTGGAGGTAGAGGAGTCCCTGATGGAGTGTTACAGGACAACTGACTGGAACCTGTTTCAGGAAGATCATGCGGATGACAGAGGGTTTAACTCAGTGTAGAACATCAGGTTCAGTGAGGAGGAGTGTTGTCCCCACAAAGAACATCTGCTGCTTCCCCAACAACAAGCCTTGGATCAACAGGGACATCAAAGCCCTGCTGAACAGAAAGATGAGAACCTTCATGGCAGGGGACACAGACATGGCCAAGAAGCGAATACGGAAGGAGCTGAGGAGGAAGCTGAGGTGGGAGCTGAGGTGGGCTAAAGACTGTTATAAGAAAATGATTGAGTGGAAGCTCCAACGGAAAGATCAGAGAGAGGTGTGTGTGTGTGGGGGGTATACATCTCCTCAAATGTCCCCACATTCACACCTCCAAGATGGCTGTCCCCTTTCACACCTCAGCTGCCCCCTCCTTCACCACAAGATAGGGGCATGACAGCCACAGCCCGCCTCTTCTCAATAGCAGACAATACAAAGTCGAGGACGACATCGATACACATCCTACACCCAGATAGTGAGATAGTGAACACCTACAAGCTCCAAGGGGTGCAACTCAATAACACACTGGACAGGTCTGACAGCACTGAGGCCCTCTATGAGAAAGGACAGAGCAGGATGTTCTTTCTGAGGAGGCTCAGGTCCTTTAACGTGTGCACTAGGTTGCTACAGATGTTTTAGCAGTCTGTGGTGGCCAGTGTTACCTTCTTTGCTGTGGTGTGCTGGGGAGGTAGCATCTGGACTTGTGGTGCCAACAAACTGAACAAGTCGGTGAGGAAGGCCAGCTCTGTGGTAGGGATGGAACTGGACATGGTGGAGGAAGTGACTGAGAAGAGGATCAGAGGGAAGCTGAAAGCCATCATGGACAATCCTTCTCATCCTCTCTACCCTGAGCTGAGGAGGCTCAGGAGCACGTGCCTCAAAACATCTGGGGGGTACTTTCATACCATCAGCTATCAGACTCCACAATGCAATGATACCCAGTACCTCTTACTCCACTGAGTCTCACAGAAACACACTCAACAGTTAATTATTATTCCACTGATCTTGCACATGTATATAAACACTGAGGATACTGCACATGTATATATACAAATAGAACTCTAGCATATGTACATATACACAGATCTGTTTTATTGCTATTATTTTTATTGTATAGGTATTTATGAAAACTATTTTCTTTCTTTGATGTTACTCATCCTACTTGTGCTGCTGTGTCGATTTGAATTTCCCCTACAGGGGATCAATAAAGGTACATTTTATCTAATCTTATCTAATCTTGTCTTGTCTTGCGTGACAAGTACCTGATGACATCCAGGGAGACATCGGTGTAGTACAGTTTGCCCTGGACGCTGTCGTAGTCGAGCGAGATGACGTTGTGCAGCTCAGGGACGGGGACGTGGACGTCCGTGTGGTCGCTGGTGTCCAGCGAGATGCGGCGCACGCTGACGCGGTTGGAGAAGAGCAGGTAGGACTCGGGAACGTCGTCACATGACCTGCCATCACTCTTCAGGACAACGCCCGTAGGGCAAGCGCACGAGGTGCCGTTTGGGCGCGGCAGACACAGGTGGGTACAGCCACCGTTATTCCGACCGCAACGATTAAAACCTGATGGAAACACAAGGCTTTAATAACTCTAATAATAACAAAACACTTTTATACATTTACACCAGTTTTACAGAAACATATTAAACCGAGAGACTCCCGGAGGCATTTTAATTTGTATTTTAGTATGTAGGTGATTACTGCTAATACAAAGCTCTAAATATTTCCCGCTGCATTAAACGTGCTATAGAAATCATAATTACAATTAATATTCAAATTCGGCGCATGAATTAAATCAACTCTTACCCATAGGCCTGTCTCTGTCCATGGCCTGGATGTCCATGAGTCCGGGAAGGTTGGAGCGGACGGTGATGATGTTGTCTCCTGTGGTTTTGTCAGCTCTCTGGATGCTGCGACTCTGCCAGTCGGTCCAGTAGATGTGCGGCCCGAGTGTGGTGAGGCCGTATGGGTGCTGAACCGGAGAAACCAGCGTCCGGCGGTTCGAGCCACTCAGATCGGCCGCTTCGATTCGCTAGGAGACGGAAGAACCATCACTCGTTTCAATTCAATTATCAATCTACTCGTCGTTCAAGCTCTGCCTCCCCATCCCCCTTACCTCTGTGTGGGCATCGGCCCAGAGTAGCTGTGACCCAGCCTTGTCTATGGCAAGTCCGTTCGGCCAGCCCAGATTGTTATTGATCAGAACTACACGGTCGGATCCGTCCATCGCTGCTCGCTCCAGCTTGGCGTGTTCTCCCCAGTCTGTCCAGTACATGTAGCTAAAAACATGGACGAGACACAGGGGTCGTGTTCACGATAAACCGTAATATATCTGCAGCCCGATCAGGTTTATCAGACTGATACTAATACGAGTTCCCCGATCTGATTTACCCCATTTCGTGATAGAGCGCGATGGCACGTGGGCTGTCCAGGTTCCTCCACACCAGAACTTTCCGCATGGAGCCGTTCAGATTGGCCACTTCGATGCGGTTGGTTCCTGTATCCGTCCAGTAAATTTTCCTTCCTACGGAGTCTACAGCAAGACCATCGGTCGTCATCAGACCTAAACCCGGAACAGGAAATGAACGCAGGCGAGGTTTTAATGTTCCCTCAGCTTGCCCTGGCCTGAATCAGTACTTTATCAGCTCATGTGAGGAGTGTTAAGGTGATGCCAGATTAGCCGCTTTGACCTGAAACACTGAAAAACACAGAAACCTCACACGATAGCTAGTGAGAACGTGACAGAACGTGAGCTCCTTACCCGTGAAAACAACGTCCTCGTGTCCCGACCCATTCATGTTGGCTCTGCTGATCTTCTTCAGAGTGCTGTCTGACCAATACACTTTACCTATACACACACACACACACACACACACACAGCAGGACGTCACCTTCTGTTATTTCACTGAACGACGTTCAGTTTTGGGAATCGGTTGCTAGGGGGTAATGAGAATGGGACGTACCCTCTCGGGGATCCACACCGATGGCGATGGTGTTCTTCATGGACCCGTTAACCGCCAAAACCACGTCGGCAAAATATGGGATGTCAAGAGAAACCATCCGAATATCTGTCCTCCGTGCGAAGATCAGGAAACTGTTCATTCCTGTCGCGCAAGGCGGTGAATAATTATGGGATAAACCACAGTGTGTAGTAGCAGTAAGGTTTCTTCATGACTTGTTTACGGTGTCACGTATAATACAAACAGGGTCTTACCTGGAGTGCAGGTTTTTCCGTCCGCCTGTAGGTTGATTCCAGTAGGACAAGCACAGCTGGAGCCTTTAGGAGCAGGAGCCAATAAGCACAGATGACTGCAGCCGCCATTATTCACTGAGCATGCAGTATGGACTGGAGAGGGAAAAGTACATAAATAAATAAATAAACAAACAAACAAACAAACACAAAAACAACTGTAAGTGTTTTTTTTTGCAAATAAGACAACTGGTGGACTTTTTAAACTCTAACATTCTTCAAATGTTCATGATTTCTTGGTCGTTGTTTTTTTGGGTTTTTTTTTTTTTTAAACTTCTTTCTGACCCATGTGGAGGACAGTACCACCACACGAGAAGAACAGACACTTCTAAAGCAGGAAAGGGGATTTGATCCATGTCTTTTCCTGGAGATTAGTTACACAGAGGTTCACTTAATCCTGATTTCTGAAAAGAAACGCCACCCAACGCCACAAAAGAGCCACATTCCTGTCTTCGCGACCGCCGCGAGGCACTGCGGTCACTGTTACGCTCGTCTGAACAGAGGAACACACACAGATACACAACCCTAACACTGGAAAACTGTGTCAACTTCAGTGGCTTCCTGGTTCTCCTCGTACGTATAATATGGAGAAGAGGTGATAACATGACTAACGTCATCTTTTATTGGAGTCTTGACTCTGGAGATCATCGTTTCAGCGATTCTTACCTGCTTCTCTGCGTCTGTGGAACATGTGGATGTCCATGAGGTTCTCCAGATTGTCCGCTAACGTGCTTCGTCCCAACCCGGTCAATTTGTCGGCGCTTTCGATGCTCTTGGACTGCCAGTCTGTCCAGTAGATCTTATCTTCATGCAGCGTGAGGCCAAACGGATGGGGCAGCTGGCTGCCAATCAGCACCTTCAAACATTACGGAAAATAAATAAATAAATATTTGCTCAAGCAAAATGCATAGGTTTTTATTTTATTTTTTCCTCAAAACATTCAACTTACAACACAAAGCAATTCCACAAAATACAGTACATTTTATATCCAATCATGTAGGGGTGTAACAATGCACTCCGGTCGAGTCGATTCACCATGCTGACGTCGAGAAGTCTCGGAATATTTTGAACAAAAATTTCGACAAGGAAAAATTATGACAGAAAAGACTTTTTTTTATTTCTGAATCATAAACAATGTAAAACAATGTGAAATTTCTATCTGTATAAAACTAAATAAAATCAACGTTTGCTATGAACAAAGGTTTAATATTATAAATAAAACGCACTACAAGTTCACCACGATTCTAAATTCACCCAAAAATGTGATCTACTAAACAAAAAGTCTCAGTCCTGGGAAAATCCAAACATCGACTGAAACATAATGAGCTCTGGAGCACGCAGCGACAGCGAGGCATTTAAAGTCATTTTAGAGCTCCAAAGTCGGCTAAAATGCCCGTTTTTCAGTGACCTCGTTCTTGGGCACCGTAGATCACAGCGCGACGGGGCTGACATCGTTTGAAAGCTACCGAAGAGCTCTTTTTGACGGTTCGTGTGACCGTATAAGCTAGAACATGTGTTGGTCGTTGTGATCAGGAGTTATCGGGCCCGGTGTACTCTCTATGTAGTTTAACTCTACGTTATTAACAGAATGCTGATCCCATAGCCATGTGAATCGCACGCTCCCATGATCAAAACGTTTGCATCACGATGCTTCGTTACACTCCTACTAACGTGAGAAAAATGCGTCCGAAACGGGTCTGTCTCCCGTTTTACACAAAAAAAAAACCACGTCACTATTTTACACTAGGCTTATTTCGTGCTTTACCTGTCTGTCTGAGCCGTCGAAGTTGCCAAACTCAACCGTCTTCATGCCGGCGTCGGCCCAGTAAAGCCGCTGCGTCTCGTAATCGATTGCTAGTCCGTTGGGCCACGTCAGGTTGGTGGAGATAATAACGGCGCGATTGGACGCGTCCATTCCGGCTCGCTCGATTTTAGGGCTTGCTCCCCAATCCGTCCAGTACATGAACCTGGCGGAAGAAAACGAGTTTTTATTTATACATCAGGTATAAATAAAGGGCTGGGTGATACAATGATATAATACCAATACCGTGATATAGTGTGTCACACAACGCTTTTCAGAGGTGAGATATTTTTATATTAATAATTACAAACTGACTGGAAGCACCGGAAATCTTTAAAATTCTTTAAAAAACACAGTTCAGTGTCCTCACCCTCCGATAGGATCCACCACAATATCTCGAGGTCGATCCAGATTTTCCCAGATGAGCACCGTGCGCATGCTGCCGTCCGTGTTGGACACTTCGATGCGATCTGTACCTGATCGGCACGCGGGAAACACAAACACCAGAGGATCTGAATATTCCACTCACAACATTAGAGTGAAAAGCTGCATTTTAAACTAATGACGCTCGAATCCTCCATGAGCTGGTGATATGGATGATCCGAGCTGAAGTTTAGGGTATGAATGAAGCTTATATCAGAAGGTTGGGAGCTAAAAAGCCCGGCATTGTGCGAGTACCTGCATCAGTCCAGTAGAGCTTGTGTGTGAGCCAGTCAAGAGCCAGACCTGCAGGGCTTTCCAGACTGGTGTCCACCACAACCTGAGAAGGAAAGCAGAAGGAGAAAAAAAAAAGAGAAGAAAAGGATAAGCAGGTGGACAGAAAAATCTTGCAGTAACACACAAATTAAATACTAAATAAAAAAAACAGAAAATTTCAGAAATATGAACGCTGTACTTCTGCATTTCTTACAGCAGGGGGCAGCGTTTTATAATCTTCACTACAGCATTAGCAGCAACACCAGGTAAAGTGCCACCACAGTTACACGTAACTCAAACCCTATTTATTCTCTCTCTCCCCCTCCCTCCCTCCCTCCCTCACACTCACAATTCCTATATAGGTAAATCTGAAGATTTAAGTTACCTTAACCATAGCATCTTTTTTTTTATGTAAAGGAAAGTATCAGGGAAGCAAATTGTCACTAACTTCCTGTCCCGATCCGTTCCACAGTGCGCGGTTGATGGAGTCGGTGGTGACGTCGGTCCAGTAAATTTTTTCGTCTTCGGCGTCCCAGTCGAGCGCCACGGCGTTACGAACGTCCGCCAGCGGGACGACGTCGTCCGATTTGTCCTCGGTGTCAAAGCTGATTCGACGGATGTCCGTCCTTCGGGCAAAAAGCAGGAACTTGTCAAGACCTGATTAAAGACCAAGAGGTCCCCTGTGAGCGCTTCAAGACACGAGCAGCAACAATTGCCATAGCAAACAGCACAAAAACCATTTCACTGCAAAAAAGCACCAGCCAAGAAAACAAACAAACAAACAAACAAACAAGTCGTACTGCTAATCCACGTTAATAAAACACAAATCTAGCTGCGCGGACATGTTTAATAGTTTACGAGGGATTTTTGACGATTTGACTCGTGAAACAAACCTCATGTTTATTTTATAGATACAGTTCGGTACCAAAAATCATACCACACTACGATACGATACCCAAGCTCTTCATTTCCCTTAGAGGTGGACCGATTGATCGGTTCTGCCAATAAATAAAATCCACACTGATAGTTTCCCCCTGGAGTGGCTGAGAAAGGTTACACAGTACAAGCGCGGCCTCTAGAGGCGAAATAAAAACTAATCGCTAGCCCATTTTGTTGTGCTATTTGAAGTGTTTTTAGATTCATTTTGGACGTCTAATTTTTATTCGTTATTCAGAGTGTTACGTTTCGGTTCAGTTTGGTCGTATATCTTCTATTTACTTTCATATTCATTAATAGTTTATATGTATAAATATATAATGCACTTATTTCACTGAACAAAAGTACTGGATCTTTTTTCACGGTACGGTCAGTATTATTTTCTATATTTTTTATATTTACTGTTTATTTTCGTAATAAAGCCCAAGCTATAATATCCGCTAATCGCCTGGATCGACTCCAAATCGTGCTGAAACAGACCGCAGATGCTTGAGCGTTTAATAATATTATTTAATAACAATCTTGAATATCATGTAGCTGATGATGAATTTGTGGGTGTTTTTGTTAAGCGTACAGAGGTTTTTTTGTTTGTTTTTGTTTGGCGTAACAACTGATCGGGTGAAATCAAGGCTTCACACGCAGTTAATAGTTAAAAAACGTGACGCTCACTCAGGGCACAGTTGTGCTGGGCCACTTTCTTGAAGCCGGTGGGACAGGCGCATGAATAAGCCTTGCTGTTTGGGAGGCACAGGTGACTGCAGCCGCCGTTATTGGAGCCGCAGCGATTACGTCCGCCTGGAGAGAGAGAGAGAGAGAGAGAGAGAGAGAGAGGAAGCGAGAGAGAGCGAGAGAGAGAGGGAGAGAGAGTGAGAGAGAGAGAGAGAGAGAGAGAGAGAGAGAGAGCAAGAGACAGAGAGAGAGAGACAGAGAGAGAGAGAGGAAGAGAGAGAGAGGGAGAGAGAGAGCGAGAGACAAAGAGAGAGAGAGACAGACAGAAAGAGAGAGAGCGAGAGAGAGACAGAGAGAGAGAAAGAGAGAGAGAGGGAGAGCGAGACAGAGAGAGACAGACAGAAAGAGAGAGAGCGACAGAGACAGCGAGACAGAGAGAGAGACAGAGAGAGAGAGCGAGACAGAGAGAGAGAGAGAGAGAGAGAGAGCGCAAGAGAGAGACAGACAGAAAGAGAGAGAGAGCGAGAGAGAGAGAGAGAGAGAGAGAGGGAGAGCGCAAGAGAGAGACAGACAGAAAGAGAGAGAGAGCGAGAGAGAGAGCGAGAGAGAGCATTAGAGTAGATGGGTTCTGTAACCCGAGTTAAACTCCGTACTCCTTTCCTTTGCTCCGGACATCCCCCGTCTGCCCGTGGGTCTCACCTGCAGGCTGTCTCTGCGGGTGCAGCGTGTGGATGTCCATGGGAAAGTGCAGTTTGTTGCGGATGATTTCCTGGTTCTTGCCTGTGAACTTATTGGCGCTGTTGATGCTCTTGGTATGCCAGTCGGTCCAGTACAGACTGTCCTCGAACACCGTGATGGCAAACGGGTGCGGGAGACCTGACACGGACGAGACAGACGAACGTGAGAAAGGGGAGACAAAGCTGTGGGAAAGAGGAAATGAAGGACCTGTGTGTGTGTGATTGGGAATAAATTAAGGTAGGTTGGGGGGGCAGTGGGGGCTCCTTAAAATATAAACGGCATTGTCTGACCTTCTTTAGCGCACCGAGGGAATTCTATCCACACAACCACACAGAGAACCAACGTGGGGGTTTAATTCCTGAACACCATTTCTTCACGGCTTTGATTCAGTCATAGCTGAATGTGAGAAAATGTGCAAAGAGCTTAAAGTAAGTGAAAGCACCCTTCTCTCTCTCTCTCTCTCTCTCTCTTCTCCATCCAGGTGGGCCACGGCGCGCCTGACTTTTACGATTTTATCCGTCAGGAATGTGATGCATGGACGGACCTGAACTCTCCCGCTTCTCTTTTCTCGGCGCGTCCTCGCGTTTCTGCGGGTGTGCACTCGTTTCTTATCCTGCCATCGCTCTGCCCTTACGTTTTTCACTCCTCTGTGGAAACAGCTGTAAAGGCAGCTGCAGGAAAGAAGGCTCATGCACACAGGTGTGTTATACCTAATCATGAGCAGAAACTCCGCCCCTCTTTCGTGCATCAGCTCCACCCCTTCGTGACCAAGTTCTCTGCATGCACATTCCTGCTGTGTAGCGTTAATATGCTTTCTATGTAGACATATGCTGCCACACACACACACACACACACACACACACACACTACTGGTAATGTGGCTAAACTTTAAGACCTGACCCCTATATTGCAAAACCAGGCGGTTTAAAGACCCCATGCTTTTCCACTAACGAAGCATGCATTACGTCTGTGTGTGTGTGTGTGTGTGTGTATTATATGGAATGTGTCTAGACTTCCCTGTGGGATTCCTGAATGAAAACACACTAAATGCCACAAACATGGAGTAAAGTCTAGGAAACTCTCGAGCTGACGCAAATTTAATTTCCTCTTCTTTTTTTTTTGACCAACATTATTAAGTGGATTTTTGTGTTAAGTTGGATAACCCGAGTCTGCAGGACCGTGTGTGTGTGTGTGTGTGTGTGTGTGTGTGTGTCTCTCTCTTCCAATTTGATTACAGATGAAGGGTCATCCAGGGCACAAAGCAAAAAACAAAGAGTCAGTGTGCGCCTATACAGTTTTAATTCATGTCCGACGAGCTATTTATACCATAGTACGATTTTGTCATGAATAATTTCCTCCTTCCATCTAAGTTTCTGCTTATTCTCTCAATCTGGTCACAAAATTGT
>JANDJT010000002.1:29292140-29319640 GCA_024331685.1 Stegophilus panzeri | reverse complement strand
TTGTGTCCCTCTCTCCCTCTCTCTCTTCTCCTCCGCATGACGCATGATTAACTTCCCTGACATGACGTCATCGTTTATCGGGCACTGTATTCTCTCTTCCTCACGGGTGAAATTTATTTATTAAATATCTGACGCCACGGTCTTCCTCCTCTCTCTGTTTTTCTTTCCCTCCATCAGACAACAGGAAGCTGCCTCGGTGTGCGCGTGTCCAGACAGATGCTCGGGATAGTTAATGGTCTACAGATGAGAGGGTAATACATCCAGTGACCGACACACACACACACACAAACACAAGGTATGAATATACTTGTTGTCAACCACCGTAACCGGGAGCGACGGTAACCACAGCGACTGAGGGGGCCTTCCAACCTGAGGGCTTCCAGATGTGCTGGTTTTGGAAGCTGAGAGAGAGAAGGGGGAACGGAAAATGGAACACATTCACACACACACACACACACACACACACACACATCTATACTTAAAGTCCCCATGGAGCTGCTGTCAACTGATGATGTGCCAATAATTAATAATAAAGTTCGTCCCATTGAAACGACAGAATTACGAACGTGTGCTCAGTTTGAGACGAGGGGGCGTGTCTATAAAATGACTGACAGGAGGCTCATCCAAATACAAACAATCAGAATCAGTCTGTGCTTCCAAAAAAACAACAAAAAAAAACATCCAAGACGGAAGCTGGAGGTTTTGGGGGCGGGGCTTTGTGTACATGGGCGGGACTGGGGGCGGGGCTGAGTGTCTATGAAAGATTTTCCCTTATTTATTTGTTTATTCAGACCTCTTAGCTCTCAGAGTAGTCTCTGTGACTGACACACACACACACACACACACACACACAGGCCCTCCACAGAGTCACCTGGGAGGTCTGGCCCTAATTAATGGTCTGTCTTTTGCTGTCCTCACCAGGAAGTGACCGCTGGCACAGATTTGTGTGTGTGTGTGTGTGTGTGTGTGTTATTGGGAGGGTGAAAGGAACACCCAGCGGTTGCCACTGGTAAAAGGTTGTGTTCATTTAATGCTCTCTCTCTCTCTCTCTCACACACACACACACACACACACACACATTTATTCAACTCAGCACCCACATTACCGTTTTAATGCTGTGGTTTACATTTTCGTGATTTATTTATTTTTTTACGAGCCGCATTAGACCACCCTAACACACACACACACACACACACACACACAGCGTGGAGACGGGAATCGAACCCAAACCCCAGAGGTGTGAGGCAAAACGTGCCGACTTGTGAACTCTCATTCAGTAAACGTTTCAGTATGGTTCTGCGGTAGTCTCGATTTGCACTGACCCTTGACGTTCCGTCACCATGCAGATTCCACACGTCTCTGGAACTGTACTGGTGGGACGTCCAGAAGATCTGATCTTAACTGGTGTTTCGATCGTGGTGGTGGAGAGCGATATCCAACATCTTCAACAGCTGGATAGCTGATGTCCTACACAGGGTCACGGGGAACTCGAGACGCGAGACACCCTGGACACGTCGGTCTGTAGGATTTCACACCACTGAACTCTCATTCGTCTTCGTAATGACGGTGTGTGCACTGCTTCCAAGTCAGTCAGATCGGCTCTTCTTCGCATTCTTCTTAGCACGAACGTGCTAGGAGCTGCAGCTGTGCATTACCTCCGATAAATATAACTGTGTTAATAGCAACGTAAATGAAGTGATGCTCAGTTTCTTTCACTTCTAGCGGCGTGAGATCGGCGGCCAGACTCGCCCTTTCACCCCTTCTAGGTCCTTTATTATTTTGAGCTCACCAGACCTCTTGGATACTAAAAGGATGGAAAGCTGGATAATATATTTCCACTATCGTTGGGAAAGTGACCATCAACACACCAACACAACGTTCCCGTATTTCTTCTTCCCCGGAAATAAAACCTAATAAACGGAGACATAAAATAAAAGCTTTCGAACCTTTCTGAAGGAGGGAAAAAAAAAAAAAAAAAAAAAAAAAGGTATTTGAGCGGGAGGATCACGGGGCTAGAAATCAGTCCAAATGACAAGGTTTTTTTTTTTGAAAGATTGACAACCAAGACCGAACACTCGCGTGCGCGTGACTCGCACCACGTGCGTCCGGTCATGGTAACATTGCATTTAAACGGCTCATCTCACCAGCTCCTATATTTACTCCCCATTACGTAAACGCGGACTTTCAACAGGCCGTAAAACGGTCACTGAAGATACCTCCGATCGGACGCGAAGTCTGATCTAAGCGAATATTCCGTTCTTCAGGCATTACAGTACGGTACAAATATGTATAAGATTTATTTAGACCGTCGTTATGTGAATGTCGAGCGTCAGGACCTACTATTGGAGCGTTTTTGTCTTTCACGTCTGTACAGGGGAGAAACGATCGGTTCAAAGGTTTCTGCTCGTCTCCAGTTCACTCCATTAGGACTAAAGCGGATAAATCTCTTTAACGGCGTGACTCTGCTGGATTTCTCCCGTCTCTCCGTCTGTCTCCTCCTGAGCGCTTTCTATTTGATTTGTAGTGGGTATTACTTTCCAAATGGAACCAGGCACCCAACTTTGTTCCTGCAGAGTGTGTGTGTGTGTGTGTGTGCACGAGATCGATACACCCTCTTCAATTCTTGGTGGGAGGGGTCATTTTACAGGGGCGCGTGGTTTTTCGTGAGCCTCAGACAAAAAGACTCCAATAGCAGACCCAATTTTTCTCCGTGGACTGCAGCCAGACGCTTGGGTTTCACTGGCATTCCACACACACACACACACACAAAATCGAGTGTTAGAGAAGATACAACCAAGCAGAAAGTGTGTGTTTCAGAAGTCTGAAAAGGAACGAGGAGATGACGTCATCAAAACGCGTGTGTGTGTCAGATAACGTGAAGAACCTCACTGTGGTTTCTCCAAGCGGCACAAAACGTAAACCTCAAGCAATCAGGGTTTCTTTTGTTGTTGTTGTTGTTGGACGCAGCTGTGCTCTGGTGTTCAGCCCGTATTTAACCTCTGGGCTGACCTTTCCACCTGAATTCCCACCGCGCACATCCGTTCTCGGACAAGAAAGGCTTGGCGTGGTGAAGGAGTGAAGAGTCACTCGTTTCCGTCCTCGATCTCACAAAGGCACACTTGTTCTCACATCTCAGCTAAAACAAAACAAACAGCAAAGACACTTTCGAGATTCTTCCCAGTTTACGTAGTGTTACAGCAAGCTTTCCGTGTAAAATGGTTCTAAAAGGAGCCTCTGGTTTTGGGGTTCAGTAAACAATGTTCCCCCTTCATGAGAAGCTTCTAAAGGAGATAGCAAGGTACAGCAGAAGTGAGAAGGACATAGGAGTGAGTGGACAAACAGGATTTCCGGACAGCTTTCATTCGTCAAGCTCGAGAAACCCCCCTCGATGGGAGAAAATTGAGTTTTGGGGCTGTTTCTTTGGAGATATGTGGCTGCTTGCTTCCTGAAAAGAGGAGGGGAAAAAAACCTCTTCATTCTCTTCTTCACTGGCACCAAAGCCGAAGTTGCGACTTATTTACCAGGCCTTTATGGGAGAAACCCAGCAGGAATCCCTCGATCGCCGTGTGAAAGCAAGAGATGAACAATAGTGCCTGCCATGTGCCTACCCCTAAACAATTCACCCCTCACTTACTCTCTTGCTCTCGCTCTTTCCGTTTACTAACCCCCAGTCGGTCCATCTCCCTCCATCGGCACTTCCACATCCACCTAAAGCAACACAAATAAACCGAGCAAAATAAAGGAAATTGGCGGGCAGGGTTATGACACAGAACACACGTTTGTGGAGGTTCTCAGGACCCCGAGGTGACCCCCCCCCACCTCCACTGCACAAATCTTCTCAAAAAAGTATAGGAGTCTTTCTGTGCTCTACAAACCCAACAATATCCAAACCTCCCTACACGAATGCGTGCTGGGTCGGCACTACCCGAGGTTGTGGTGAGGTAAGGCCCGGATAATTACAGAGCAAAAAAGTGAAGTCTGGACCGTTTATAGCAGACCATTCGAACAGTCATTTTCCATTCCATTGGGCGAAACGAAGCGCGATAAACCCAATAATAGAGATTTGGAAAATTTCTTGCTCAGAAAACTCTTAGCCTCAGAATACAACGCCTTATCGGCACCAGACAGGTCTCAGGGTGGAATCGTACAGAGCCCGAAACAGCGGAGGACTTCAATTGATGCTAAGTGGACACTACACTTCTCGTTTCATTTGCAACCTGATGTTCTGTGCGCACTACACAACCAGATATGGCTTTCTACACAACATAAACCTACCCAACATTTTACCTGCAAGTGTCTAAAAATAAACGTGAGAGCTATCCGTCCGTCATGGGCCTGCCAAGAGCAACCGGCTGGGAGGCTGTTTTTTCTTGATATTACAAAGTAATAAACTAAAAGGATGACAGACGTGGGGGTCTGGGTTAGAAAATGCTAATCGATCTGGTGTTTTCATCAACTACGCTCATGCTAAAACCCCCAAAGATGACGTAAATGTGATTGGAGAGAACAGACAATATCCAAAGTGCACGGCTTGTTTTTATGCCTATAGAAGGAGAAGAAAGCAGCGCTAACACAACGGCGTAATGGATAGATTTGATGGATGTCCGTTCGGTCGTCATGGTGACGCAAGATATTTCTTTCGTTAATTAAATCGAGAAAACCTTCCCGGATCCATTCTGCCTACAGACGTAGTGCTCAAGCATCATTTATTCCAAAAACCTCCATCACTCTCTCTTTGTTATTGATGGACCAACTCTTCCACCTCAGCCAAGCGTAAAAACTGTGTGACAAACAGCAGAGCTGATGTTTATTGTGATAGCCCACTTCCTGCTGGGAGGTTATTGTGCATCTCTACACTCAGACAAAAGCGAAAAAATAAAAGATAAAGCGTTTAAGGAAAATCCCTCACCAGAGTTCCCACCGTATTTCACCTGTCAGGAAGGGAAAATGTTTCCTGTGGCTACAGACGTAACCTCCAGCTAGGACAGAGTCTACAGTTATTGTCTTCCTTCAGAACATGCACTGAATCCTCCCTGTGACTCGTCCCTACTTGACTTCTTTCAGCCCAAATAAAAAACACTGGACAAAATGTTCTTAAGTGCGCTGGCACTGGGGGAAGTTACAGCTGAATAAAAACCTAGGGATGGTATCCTCTCTCGCTCTCCCCGTCAAACAAAAGGACACTAGCCAATCAAGGGAAGGCTGACACTGGAGACTCCTTCCGTAAAAGTCTCAGACTGGCTCCGTGTCACTTCGGAGGTTTTTTCGAGACAGTGAGTACGTACTCCGGGTTTTGGAAAGGAAACGCATTCTACTGAACCTAATCCACTCCGACTTCAGACTTGGACACCGCACAACTTGAAGATTAAACGAAGGCTTGCTTAACACTTTCCGAACCTTTCATGACTTCTTCAAAGACTTCTCCAGACCTTCCCGGAATCGTTCTCTCCTGAACGCTTACTCGAACTTCTCGAAGTCGGCTCTTCCTGCAAAACTTGCTCGACGCTCTGGAGACCTTCCACGTAGCCTTGCAGACCAAATTAGCAGCTCTAGCTTCTCCAGACCTTCTCCAATGCGTCTCAGGATCTCTCGCAGGCTTCTCCTAAACGTTTTACATGATTCTTCAACTTGTCCTCGTTTCCCACAGCCACCCCAATCCTCCTTTAAACCATCAACGACTTCGACAAAACCATCAGAAAAGCAACGAAACTTCTACAAAGTCAGAGAGCATTGCCGGAATTCATTTACTTACGTATTTGGCAACAGTGAGAGAGGTCTTGGGTTTGTCCATGATGGTGAAACACCGCAACTACAAAGCAGAATTTTATTTATTTATTTTTAAAGAAGCTTGAAACAAACTTGAGAGCTGAAAGCGAGAAGGATTTGTACCTGAAAATGTCACGGCCAACAGACAGCGAAATTAGAAGTGCTCCAGACTCATTCGCCATGAAGATTAACACACAATTTCTCTTCAACTTTAACTTCAGGAAAGCGTCGTGTGACGTAGAGAACTTTTTATTTTAATAAACTTGTTGAAAGCGAGGAAAAACAAAATGGAGGACAGCACTGATTATGATTTTTTTTTTATTGAGCCAAGGAGCTTACGATGTGTCCCAATATGATCCTTCTGAGATATTTCAATGTCAACATCTTTAACTCAAGATTATATATATATATATATATATATATATATTTTTTATTATTATTATTATTTTTGGATGTTCAATCAGTCAGGGTCTAAGAATAAAAGGTATCTTTCATAGATATCAGCCGTTGAGAAAGAGGACGTTTAACAAAGATGAACAAGTATGAGGATAAACTGAGGACAAGGAACAACGGTGCAAAACGAACACACCTGATTGATTACGCATAAGAAATCATGTTTGGAAGGGCAGCTCTGCAGGTAGAACAGCGTTAGCAGAGCCGCACAAGCTGATTTTAGAGTGATCCTTAAAAAAAAAAAAAAAAGTCTTATTCGAACATGTCTCCGTTTGCCAGAACACGAGCCTCGTCCTCCCACAGGCCATCGCACTGACAGCACTCTTCAAACAAACTCACAACACCACGCGGAGTGATGAAGGGACAGAGTGAGAGAGGGAGGGAAGGAGGGAAGGAGGTTCTGCTGTATGCCAATGGCGCTATTGTACTGTATGTGTGTATACGCCGCGTTTCCTACGTAAGTGTTTGGATGTGATTAATTAGGCCGTTATTAGCACACTACAGCTAGAATAGCTTGCCCCCCTCCATTCTCTCCCTATGGCCTTCTCCTCTTACAGCCTCAAAGGCCTAATTTGCTTGTTCCAGCAGGGATTACAGGGCGGAGTTTAAAGAGGGGGGATGAAATCCATCTAACAGCAAGAGGGCCCCTTTGCTCAAGGGTCTTTAATTACCATCGTATCCATCTCACCCTCCCTCCCCCCCAATTTTGTTCTCCTGATGATGAACTTGAGACGGAGTTGGCTCACGTCAGCGTTTGTACACACTACTAGCAGGAGTTACGTTTCCATTCCCTCCAGTATGAACTGCATGCCAATTTTCCAAAAAAGTGGAACAAAGGAAATGTAAATCCTTGAAACAAAACCGTAATATTTCAGAAAAACGGTAACCGGGACAGAAATAGTGCCTTGCACACTGTACCTACAAACGTAGATCATCTGATCTCTTCACTACTGGTTTATAAAATGGTCTTTATATGTAAATCTATCGATTTAATAATCACTTAGACGAGCTGCTGAAGAGGAGAAGGAAAGATTGCAAAACCTTTCCTCGTCGTTGTACTAACCTCTCTCTGTACGGGATTTAGCTTGATCGTACTCTTAGACCCTGACCTATTAATGCTAGCATGAGGGTTTTCTTTTCTTTTGTATGTCGTTGATGCTAAATCCTGTCGTTTGAAATGAGCCTGAAATCCTGCGCAGATTAATGGACTGATTGCACTAAGTTCTGGCCCGGAGAGCACACTTTATTCTCCTTTTCTGCCCTGAAGCCAGTCGGATTCCTGGGGTCCCTATTTGTGCGCCACTCCATTGATTTTGTCAGTCTTGATGAGTGAGCCCAAGGCCTTTCCCACAAGCCCCCACTGAGGAGGCCTTCTCCCACAATGCCTGGCAGGGGTGCTGGGAGCCCAACAAAAGAAGCGCTGCTAGAAAGTAGTGCAGTGAAATGTGCTGAAAAAGTATTGGAACGTTCTCCTTATTTAAAAGGGACGAAGGGAAGCGCAGAACAGAAAGAGATGGACTAATGGGATGGTGGAGGTAGAAAATGCCAGCATCTCATGCCAAAACATTGACACAGTCAGAGATGGACCGCTTGAATGCGTCCGAGACTCTGAACAAAACGTAGACTGTGTCTCAAACGTGACCAAGACCAAGTTTAGTCAAACGTTGTGTCTTCAGATCCTCCACTGTCGAGACTTTAAACAAGACCGATGCTTGGATTTGAAAAACCGTTGTTGATTAATTAAACGCATTTCGAGTGAAACAAAGGAAGTAAAGATCGCACGCGTTTGTTATTTATTTTCAATTTTAATCCATAGTGATCCGCTATGATTCCATAGTTTTTTATTAAAACTCGTAACATTCCACCATTTTCCGTGCCACTGCAGGCCTTGTCCTGAATCAAAGCCTTGGGAAAACCCCTCTGTTTGAAGGCTCAGGAATGTGAACAGGTGGAGCGTTGGCCCCGGTTTACAGGCTTGTGTGTAATCAGGAGGATTTACCCCATGGGCCTGACTCTTTCTAAGATCTGTTACACGATACCTCGCAGAGGTCTGACAAGGGCAACAGATAAGGTTTCATTACTGTCAAATCCTAGCGTTTACCGAGTCCTCTCAAAATGATACTACACTGTCTGGTGGGGCTACTGTAAGGATTACAATACCAACAGCAAAAATGCCATGTTATTTACACACACACACACACACACACACACACATATATATATCACCAATCGTGGAGCCAATCATGTGGCAATAGGGCAAAGCATAAAATCATGCAGATACAGGCCACATCAAACATCAGACTGGGGGAAAGACCATGATCTCAGAGATGTTGCATGGTTGATGGAGCCAGACAGGTTGGTTTAAATATTTCAGAAACTGCTGATCTTGTGGGATTTTCAGAGAGTTTACACAGAACAGTGTGAAAAACAAACAAAACAAAAAAACATTAGCAAGCAGAGACATCTTGGTGATGAGTGAAGTCAGAGAGAACGCCCAGACTAGTTCAAGCTGACAGGAACTCTTCATAACCGTGGTTCTGAAATGCATCTCAGAACACACAACCTTGAGGATGGGCTAAAGCAGCAGAAGACAAGGTTGGATTCCACACCAGTCAGCCAAGGACAGGAATCTGAGGCTACAGTGGACAGGTGAAGATTGGAAAAGCGTCACTTGCTCTTCTCCATCTTCAATCTATGCAGATTGGGTGTCCACTGGAGCCCGATGTGCTTTCGCTCCTGACAAACTGAACGTTTAATCAACATAAATAAGGCAATAAAACCATTTACTGCTTAGGGTGATAAGGTGGTTTAACTTGGTGGTTTAACCAGTGTGCACCTACCTTATTCCAACTGGCTGAGTGTGTGTTGCAATAAATTATAGATAGGGTAGTGGTGGCTGAACGGTTAAGGCTCTGGGTTACTGATCAGAAGGTCAGCGGTTCAAGCCCCAGCACCGCCAAGCTGCCCAACAGTGGAGCTTGATCAAGGCCCTTAATCTACCGTGTCATGGCTGACCCTGTGCTCTGACCCCAACTTCCTAACAAGCTGGGATGAATTTCATTGTACTGTAATGTACATGTGACAAATAAAGCCTTCTTCTTCTTCCCAATTCACAAAACACACCATATTTACACTTTAATGACAAGTATATTTTACACAACACACACAAAAACATGAATGTCTCAGAGAACGGGTGACTGTTGGCACTAAAGGAGGTGGGAGATAGGGGGGTGGCGGGGGTTGGGAAGCTGTAAAATGACAGATAATCACGTTTTATGCGGAGAAGTATGACTTTCTTTCTCAAATCTCCTCCCACTAATCCCCAGAACATACCCTCCACAGTGCCTCCCTCTAATCAAGTAGACAGTTTTACAGAGAGCATCATCTTCCCCACAAAGCTGAGTAACACCCACATCGTCACTCTCATGCATGCAGGTAGTGTTAACGACATCTGGCCTAGAAGTTGTAGCTTGTGAATTGTTCAAGCAGAGCTTGAATCTTGAACTGAGACACACTATAAATCCTTAAACGCTTCTCCAACAATATGGCTAGACTGCAGAGGAGTAGCGGGGACAAGTTTTACGGAGAACGTGAGATATTTTGAGCATTCTTCTGACGACTTCAAGGTAAGCCGGGTTGATGCGTCCTTCTCAACAGGCTCCCAAAACCTCCAGAGTGTTGCAAAGGCACTTTGAAGAGATAAGTGTGAGGCAGTCCAGAAAAATAAATAAATAAATAAATAAATAAATAAATAAAGTCACCTCATTTTCTGAATCAACAACACAGTCAGTGTGAATCGTCACCACAGCACATATCCACCCCGTCCACATATTTTACGCCGGATACCCTTACTAACGCAACCGGGTCGGTTCCCTGACTGGGAATCAGGGACTAGCCGGTAGTCCAGCAGGGAACCTCCACTGAACAAGTCAGTGAGGACCTCAAATTGGGATTGTTGGAGCTAAATTCTGATTTCCTCCGAGTATAAACCCAAAGCCCTTCATATCTTAAATAAAAGAGGTAGCAAAATAACTGACACTTGGCCTTGATTAACATTTCCTGAAATCATGTGTCAACCAATCAAAACTCGGGAGGAAGACGCTGTCGCGTTCTGAAAAACATTCACAAGAATGTTCTTTAGTCCAGTGACCGGGTTCACCATACTGTCCGACCCCAAACTGCAGCATTATCAAGTTAAAAATAGAAGAAATGTTGCCTGGCAGATCGTCTCAGTCACTCAGTGCTGTTGCTGTGCAGGACCACACCGACTACACTGCAGATAAAGAATAGAAAAACATTAAAAACTAAACTAACCAAGCAATTTGCCAACATGAATAAATCTCTCATGGATTTGAAATCCACACTTTCATGACTGAAAAGTTTGTTTGTATGCCTCAAACAGCGACCGTGTGTGTGGGAGTGTGTGTGTGTGCGCGCATTCGTGAAACAGTTAGACGCATCCCTACAAAAAAAGCTCTCAATTAAACGTTTTCATAGTTACGGAGGCTTTCCAATATAAACCCACCGAAACGGCCGAGTCTTCGTAAAGGTCAGGATTGTTGGCCAGAGGTTCAGCGGTGTCGGAGCTTGTGTTGCCTGTCTGGCAGCGGAGGGATTTATAACGGTTTATGCACACTGGTTCTGTTTGTTGAACATATCAGAAAGGTGACTCAGTAGTCACCCCCTTGGTCTTTTCCAGGAGTGAAATAATAAGATATATGGCTAAAGTAGTATACGCTTGTAGAGACCTGACCATCACACCCATGTGGGGTTCTTCCCCAAATTGGCACCAAGAACAAAACTGTATAGAATGTCTCTGTATGCTGTAACATTTCAGTTTCTCTTCACTGGAACGACGAGTTTCCAAACCTGTTCCGGTATGACGATGTCCCTGTGCACAAAACACCCCAAGTATGAGATACGTAGTGCAGCTCTAGTGGACCTAAACCCTGTCTGAATAATGTATCAAAAGCACATGATTTGTAATGGATCATCAATGGAATTAGCTGCTACAGTTAATCAGAGATTGGCCAACTGTGTTTTTGTCCTTTAATATCTATTCTCCAAAGACTCCAAGGCCACTGAACCTTCCACTCTTTCAGGAGTCATTAGGGTCACTACAAAGCCCGCCTTCAATCTGCTGCCTTTGAGAAAAGTGTAAAACAACTTCTGGTGTCAGGCTGGGGCAATGATCGATAGTCCTGCCAAGCTCCATTCCTCCCCTGAGGAGAATTTCGTCTGTCTTTGTACACGCGAGTAGAGGGAATAAAACTCTGATCTTATTTACGGGGGAACAAAAGAGGGAGCGCCCCTGGAGCCCCCCAGGGACGCAATGTTCCAACAGTGGTCTGGTGCTAGGAGATCCTTAAAGAGCAGTCCCCTACGGGCTGTTCGAGAACATGGGGAAAATAGGGCTGGCCAGGGTTCTGACAGTTCCCCAGGAGAGCCAGAACACAGACAATGTGGTCAAAGCAGCTTGAGCTGAGCCCGTCTCTCCAACCAGCTGTCCAACCACACAGAGGAACGTGTAGAAATTCAACCCCGGGAAGCCCCGTTCTCCTGCCCCTCTCTGGTGAAACACCACCATCCTTCTACACTGGGGACAAACAGATTTCAAGATGACAGCATTGACAGATTGTGACTTTTGGGCCTTTAGGAGAAAGTTTTCAACAAAAACAACTTCCAAAAATACCGCAAAACTGTATGTACTTTAAAAACCACTCTTCACTACACTCCCACTCAAGAGGAGAGGGAGGGTCTACAAACAAACTAACCATCAAAAGACTTCAAAAGGGTCAAACTATTTATGGTCTGATTGACCCAGAAGTGACCCTTCACCTCACATTCACTGACCTGGAAGTTATTTCCTGTTTTGTGCACCCGTTTTCTAACTCTATAAAGCCTTTAAAGGAGCAGAGAGAGAGACAGCACGAGGAAGAGAGGGATCTGATCATTAGGCAAGCACAATGGCCACAACTGTGTACCAAGATCACAGGGGGATTTTCAGAGGTCACTCACTCAACCTTGTAGTGGTGGCCAATTCAGACGAGAGAACAATATGACTCTTAAACTGGTGCGAGCAAACAGGATCGTTCAGAAGAACTTACCGAGACGTGGTTATTCTCAAAAATAACGACTGATGGACGTGTTGCAAAAGGGTAAGTCCCTTTAAATTAGCCAGACTGAGAGGCCCAATCTGTCTGTAATAGCTTGTTGTCAGTCATGAACGTGTTAACCTTTCACGAGATCAGAGAAATACACAAACATAGCGTTGGCCAGGCCTTCAGTGTCCAGCCTCGGGTCAAGGTCTATTGACCCGTCCCGTACTCCTGTTCCAATCAAGTGAAGGTTATGGTGGCTCTGCATGCAGACAGGGAAAACCTTTGGCCAACATCCAAGCCATACTCCAAACACACTCTCTCTCTCTCTCTCTCTCTCTCTCTCTCTCTCTCTCATCTCCCAGCAGAAAGTTGCAGCAGATAACATTCATGTCTCTATATCAGCCGTGTCCTACTCCTCATCCCCCTGGGTCTGGACACCATGCTGATAAAACGTTAACAAGGTAATGGTGTGATGCACAAATAGGCACAAGACTGCTGCACAGGAAGGAGAAAAAATGGTCTAACACTAGGAAAGAGTCAGCTTATGGGCGTGCAATGAGAAAAACAAACCCCAGACTAGACCGACATTCTCTTCAGAAAGATCCAGAGATATTAATGTAGACAGTAAGTTACTAGTTTGATTTGCTCGAGTTTATTAATGCTCAGAAGGAGAACATCTTTCAAGCATCAATGCCCTGAAACCTGACCTGATCTGATCTCACAAACAAAAAGGACAGAAACCGTGAGAAGATTCGGCTCGATTTTTATAACCAACAGCAAAATCATTACAAACCAGACGGAGCAAAATCTTACGATTGAAAAGGTTGAGAGTTTAAATCCAGTACTTCCAGAAACCCTCATCTGCTCAATTCTGTTTGGATGATGACCTCTTACCAAACGACTAAAGGTAAATGTGTAAATGTTTAAAACCACCGAGCCGAGTGTTGGATCAGCGGCAGGTCATGAGACTTCGAGCTCTGACTGGAGGCTGGCCAGAGATAGCCAGCTTTTGTTATCACGCTGAGATGTTTTTTCAATCTTGCATGCAAGCGACGTCAGCCCACGGGACTCTGAAAGAATTCAGTGTGCAGAAGCCAAAGGGTTTGTTTGATCTTTAGCTCTTCTCTCCGAAGCCATGTGATGGAGGACACGAGGCCTTTATCTGCTTCCTGTCCCTTGGCTACAACAGTACAAGTTACTGGGATGTTAATAAGACTAATAGTAGGAAGAAAAAGAACAACAAAAGATGTTGTTTCGTGATTTCCCGTCCTTATGAATAATTATAATGAATAATTCGTGTGAAGAAACCTTCACCAACCTTCAGTCATCGTCACACAGTTCAGGCCAACAGTTTTTGTTCCCATGTATTACGTTTCGTTTAGCAACGTTATAACACGATTATACATGATGCAGAAATGTCACGTCCCTGAATAGACACCCTGTTGTGTTTCCGAGGATCGCTTTCTAGTGGGAAGCAGTGCTGCTGCTATGAATAGATAAAATAGTGTAGGGAACAGGCGGTGACAGGCTGACGGGCGATTCAGGACGCGGCGGTGAGCCGGCGATGTGCTTTAATACCACACATCCCAATCATTCTCCCAATCATTCTCTGCTGTGCAGCATTTGCCGTGTCAAAGAGCTGAGCTCCTGTTGTCAGGAATGTCATGCATGCGGTGAACCATGAGCACACGGTATCGTGTGTGTGTGTGTGTGTGTGTGTGTGTGTGTGTACGCTTGTGCCTGTCCCAGAACAGCAGGCGTTCATTACAAGCCCAAAAAGTAAACATTTGTACAATTGAAAAGCAATTGCAGCGTGCGCAGCTAGGAAAAGAACACGCAAAGTCATAGCAGTCACCTTTAAGCTGGGATTACATTCACGTACAGATTGATAGCACACACACACACACACACGTATCTCCGTCAGACAGGAGGTGTGGCCCAGAGCATGGAAATGTCTAGAAATGACTGAGATCAATCGTTCAGTATTAGGACCGCACAGTCACTGCTGTGTTGAGCGACTTCTTTTTGTTTGTACCTGATATTATTATTATTTTAAAATAGGCTTGTGCTAAGATAGCATGACGAGGACGGATAATAATAATAATAATAATAATAATAATAATAATAATGTTTCCAGATGAAAAGGCGCGGTGAGAGAAACGAGCTCAGGCAACACGTGTGTGTGATGAGTTTACAGAAGGTAAAAGTCAATGTCAGTGAGAGTTATGGAATGGGAGGGCATGTGGAATCAGGCCAAGGGGAAATATCTGACCACAGGCGCCAGCGACGGAACCGAGCCAAGCACCTGTTACACACACACACACACACACACACACACACACACACACGCACAAACAAAAGTGAAGATCTGAGCAAGAAAGTCATACAGAGAGGGATGAAAAACATCTCGACTCTGAAGAACCTGGCAGCTGTCACGTCTGTGCTTGTGGGTTTTGTGACGTGTGTGTGTGTATGTGTGTGTGTGTGTGCGCGAGTATGCAAGTGTGTGAGGACACATTCATAGCGTTCCAGCCCAAATCTCCCCCGGCTCACTTTCAAACCAACAATCAAAATCGCCCGACACGTTTAAACTCCACACGCCAGCCGGCGTGGCCGCGAGTTAATCAGGGATAGGGCGTATACGTATAACAAATACTATACTACAGTTATATGTTACACTGCCAGCATCAAAGGTGCACTCCTGTACTGCATAAATAGTTTATCTTAAGCTAGCTACTTAGTGCTCTAATGTTGTATTCGACTAGATGTTGTACCACGTTATTTTCCCCACAACACCTTCTCAACTCCGGAATTCGAGACGGCTTCAACTCCCGAGTTCAGCAAACAACGTCAAATCAGCATGGCTGCTCACAGCATCAACGATAAACAAACAAGGCACCTCTTACCTTTAAATGAGTTACACTGTACAATACATGCAAGTATTAGCTTTAGATCAACCAACATACAGACTCGGTTAGGCAACAAGCGCAAGAGTTTCTTCACCGCAAGAAGAACTCCTGGCTCTGGCAGCAGGAGAATCCGAGTTCTTTTGGTCTCTATGCAAATGAATGTGTACGTGTGATGCTGTACAAACTCGTGTAACTCTGGGTGGTCACCCGAGCTCATCAACTCTTGCTTGAGCAACTGGATTCACGGGGAGCTCAAATTAGAGTCCATGCTCCTCTGCATCAAACTGAGCCAGTTGAGGTGGTTCGGGCATCTGGCTAAGATGCTTCCTGGATGTCTCCCTGGGGGCGGAGTTTCAACGGGGAGAAGACCCCAGGGCAGACCAAGGACTGGATTATATCTCTCATATGTCCTGGGAGTGCCCGGGTAGCCCAGTGGAGGAGGCTGGGGACAGGGCGGTCTGGGCATCTCTGCTTAGATTACTGCCCCCACGACCCAGACCCGAATAATTGGAAGAGGATGGATGGATGGATTTGAGGAAGGCTCCTTTCCAAGCTTCCTACTTAAATTGAAAGACAGGATAATCTATACAACTAGAAAGCTTGCTAGGTATTTTAATTCTAATCACAGGGATTCTTTCTTGTATTCCACATTAACAAACTGTTCAAAAAAAAAAAAAAAATGAAAGTGGAGTGTAAGGAACAAAGGAAGCTGAAACTACACGACTGGCTTCCCCCCCAGTCACATGTGTGCTCTTTCTAATTTAATGCCACAGACAGACTGGCTCATGCATGCGCAAGTCTTTGTTATATTTGTGGGTGCTGGTCACCCCATGACCCCAAATCCCAGGAGCCAGACTTGGCCTAATGAGGAAGCCGGCAGCTGGCATGCAATTCAGCTTATTACTGAAATCACACGCGCACGCTCCTCAACCCACAGCGGCGCCACTTAACTACATCATCACTCCAATGGAGGTGTGAGAGAGCGAGGGAGGAAGTGATAAAACACACAAAAGCCAGGCTTACTGCCTCCTTCCTTCCCACACACACACACACACACACACCAAATCTCAAAACACCCACTATCGATCAACCTCTCATACCCGCCGAGCTTATTCTGGTAATCGGTTATACAATATACCACGACATTTAACAAGACGTTGAGGTGCTTCAAAGCATGACCACTACACAGGTGTGAAGACTGACTCCTCCCAAATGGAACGAAGGGAATAATATTGTGATTATTGACTATAAATCAATAACTGTCACTACGTTCAGCTCAGGTTACTTCTCTATCATGAATTAGTAAGTACTTTTTCATCAATGCATTGATTTATTTGTTTAGTTTTTGTTCTTGTGAATATCCATTCAGAGGCGGACTTGCTCTAATCGTGTTGTTGCGTAACTCAACTGCGCTTGAGCTTCAGATCGGATGATGATGATGACCGGATGTTCAACTACAGGATTTCCTGGTAGAGAGGAGAACTCATGGTTCCATTAATCACGGCAAGTTGCGCAGGCCGTGAAGCAGCAAAGCATCCCCACACCACCACACTACCACCACCATGTTTCAGGGTTGTGGAATGTTAGCTTCACACCGAGTGTAACGGGACCCGCGCCTTCCAAAAAAGTTCCACTTTTGACATCATCCCAAAAGACTTAGGGGTCATCAAGGTGTATTTTTGGCAAACCTGAGACGAGTCTATGTTCCTCTTTGAACTTGCATTTGAGGGGAGTGAGGTCTCCAGTCCCTTACATGTTCATCTGGGTTCTGTTGTGACTTCCTGGACGAGTCGTCGATGCGTTCTGCAGGAATGTTGATAGACCAGCCAATTCTGGGATAATTCACCACTGCTCTAAGCTTTCTCCATTTGGAGATAATAGTGCTCGCTGTGGTTCGCTGGAGTCCCAGAGCCTTAGAAGTGGCTTTCTAGCCCTTTTTGACGTAGTTCAATAACTTTCGCTCTCATCTTTCTGGGATTTCCTTTCGCTGTTGGTATAGTGAGCTGCCTGTTGAGACCTTTTCGTTTACTCCACACTGCTGGGAACGGTCTCTTTAAGTGATGTGTACGTTCAACAGGGCTGAATGTGTCTAGTCTAACTGAGTCCAACTATCTGTTAAAGTTCCGTTAATTTGTCGACTGAATTTGTCAAACTGAATTGAATCATCGAACAATCAGAATTTGTTAGACGTTCAAACAAACACACACATCAAAAACAGAGCTTGGTTTTAATGCACTAAGCAAACACCACGTTAGCTCAATCACAATCTCTCCACAAGTAAGAAGTGCTAATCCGTTTTTATTGTTATTTTGGAAGGGAATTCAGAGCGAGGGCATGCCCAAGCATGCGAGCACTCTCTAATAAAAGGGATGAAGGCTGCCTCAGTTCTCGAAATGCCTACAAAAAGCGTCCTCCTTTCAAACAGGCCATTATCCACAAACACACACACACTCGACTCTGGGCTAACAAAGATATGCACGCCTTTTCTGTGTGTTTGTGTTCGGAAGCAGAAGAGGAGGACGCCAGCGGGATTTACAGCGTCCTTCTTGTGTCGTCAGATTGATTGTGGACAAGTCAAGTGATATAGCGTCCCTTAGGGCATTCGCGCTAGACACACTCCAGTCCGAAACAAAAGCAAGGAGTCAAGGAGCTTTCCAAGAGCTTGGAGAGTCATTACCGGAAACCAGGGACGGCAGGAGCCAGACTGAACAATATCAGGGACGTATAGTGAAGCGTGTTTACTAGGGACTGAGCGATACACATATTACATATGATTGTATGACATATGATCTAGAAATCCCAGCAAACAACGTGATCCAGGGTTCTCTACAGAGTGTGTAGGGCCACAAATCAGACTATAAATATCCTAGAAGGGTGTGAGCTATTTAAAGTCATTTTTGTCAGCGTTATGTCGTACTCTCACTAAATAACCAAGTGTTGTCCTAAAACCCATGTGTCTATTAGCTTTTCCCATTAAAATTCAGAGTATTTTAGGATGCTGTCTCCATGACTACTGCCCAAGTTAGGTAACGAACATATTATTAGTCTGCATGTAAACACATTAACTGGTGCAAGTCTCCACCCTTAAAAATAACTGCACTTAAAGTGTAAATAATGTCCAAACAAAAATAAATGGGACACACAGTAGGCAGGACTGTTCGCACCGCAATCCAGGACAAACAGCGTCGTTTGTCAAGTACATAAACACTGCTCTGGAAGTAAGTGGGACTAATTAGCACCATTTCATCCAATCTTTTAGCTTCGAATGGGCTAGAAAAAGGATGAGAGAGCGAGAAAGGTCAAAAGGAATTATTTGCGCACATATGGTACGGCCAGAGCAAAAGGCTGGACTTGTTTTGACACTTTGTACCCACTGGCACCCTTCAAAGGAGGCAGCGCAAACAGGGTACTCGAGTTTTCCAACTTCATTAGAGACTGGAGGCTTTAAAAAAAAAAAAAAACAAGCCCAGGATTTGAAGGGCCTATTGGACCCTTGTATTGTTTTCTTAATGGAGCTTGTTGCTGGGGCCCCATGGTTGGTTTAGTGTATGAATGTGTGTGTGTGTGTGTGTGTGTGTATGTGTGTGTGTGTGTGTGTGAGTGTGTGTGAGGTGGAATGTGGGACTTGACGTGGATGAGCGAGAGACCGATTTCCAGGCCAAGGCCAAAGCAAGCCTTTGATAGAGCAAGAGGGACGAGAGTCAATTGAAAACAACAAGAGCAGTAAATATAAATGCCTTACGCTCATTATAGAGCATCCAGGCAACAGGATTCATCGGCTAATGAATGCTAATGCACCAACCTCAGTGCGCTTAGGCATCAGTTAGTCTAAACGCCTCGGAGCATCATGGGTAAGACATACGCACTCCAGTGTCCTTCTGGGTTAAACAAACATATGCTTGTCAAATATGATCAAAGACTTTCACAACACTGTGGTAATGTACTACTAATTGGGTCCATGCAAGTGGTTTCATTTATTTATTTTTTTTCCATTTAAAAAAAAGAAAAGTTTGTGACTAAAACGTTACCACATGACCGATATATTGATGGTGCAACACTCTGGCTCCGGTACTGCCACGGTTTTGTTTGACACGTACATTTGGGCAATACCTCGCCGGCGTGTGACCAACAGTCAAGCGCGATATTGAAATATTGATATTTCTTTGCGTGCGATTTACCATTTCAAATCTAAATCATCCTCAACAGAAAACATGAAAAGGAGGATTTCCACCATTTCCGGTTTAAGGACAGCACGATAGTGTAACGTGGTGGTCAGGAACTGCTTGCTGGCAGTGGCGATGGAGAAAACTCAGCAGGATGGTGGATTTTTAGTGATTCTTTATGCTCGTGTGTAAAGATGTTCTGGTTTCTACAAAAGCTTGTCTGTGGTATTAAGATCTTAGGACTTTAATCAGACAGACAGAATTCCTATGGATTTCCATTGAATAACCATTAGTGTGTTCGTCCCCTCCCCCCTCCATCATAATAACTAATTTTTAAAAAAAATACTTGAGCCATCTGAGATATCTTGTAGCTCTAGGGTATACAAGTCAAAACTAAAACTTCCTGAAGATCTGGTAAAGCTGAAAAGTCGGCCATTTTGGATTAACAGATCATAAGGGAGCTGGCGCTTTTCTTTGAAAGAGTCATTCGGTAATGATTAGCTGCCAAACCAGCTTTACAAGCGCACACACACACACACACACACACACACAAATGGAATATCAAACGCTCTTCAAGACTGTGATATTACAGTATCACAAAAAGCTTGGGAAGCACAACACACACTACACACCTTGTCACATACGTACACAGATAGATAACCCCTCGCTGACACGCACAAACACCTCGGACGTCTACGGAAGTAAAATGAACATTCGCTAACGCTGAAATGAGAACGTGTTCCACAAACCTGCTGCATTTCATCAACCTAGAACGGACAGAGCTGCATCAAGTGGCTGATACGTCAGGTTTTCCTGCGTCGATCCGATAAGCTGCTGACGCGATCCTCCCTGCTTCATTTACTCAATCAACGCACGTGAGAGTGGAAGAGTGGGAGAAACCACGCAAGGAAGTCAAGACTGAGGCAAGACTGAGGTTTAACATGGCCATGTGGTGTGTGATGATGATGATGATGATCGAAACAATCCGGACAATGCTAAAACTTTAAAACCGCTAAACGACTAATTTGTTCAACGTAGTCTTCGTTCCCGGACTCCCTCACACACCCCGAGAGACTGGGCTTTGAGTATCATGGGAATCGTACTTCTGCAAGATAAGCCAAAGTAAGCTGAAAAGACTTGAAAACAGCTGACACACACACACACACACACACACACACTCCGAAGCATAAAAACAGCCAATGAAAAGAAGAAAGAAAAAAAAAAAAGACCAATTGTCATGTTAATAACTGATGTGAAGATGAAAAACCCAAAGCTGATCCATTTTGTGCTGAAGAAGATGCCACAAGCACCGAGGCCAAACGTAATAACACGCTTCTTTAGGGCTGCGCGTCGGGGGCGGCCGATGTGTCCAACTCTTTAACCATCTCCTGAGACGAAGCTTAGCATTTTCTATTTATTTATTTATTTATTTATTTAAATGAATCCAGTCGATTTCAGACTGGTCCTTCGATTAACCCGAGCAGGTTTTGCGGTAGGTGCTGAAGATGCCACAAAAGCATGAAAAGTCCATCGTGTGGAATTAACGACAGGTGCTAGGTACGAGATAAAGTGCAGCGATGTAATTATAATCCTAACAGGACCGTTCGGGCACATTTTTGGGCTTTTGGTCTAAAACATAGCGGAGATACCAAGCTGAAGAGCTTCCATTTGGAAAGCCAGGACAAGCTCAGATCAGACTCTGGGTTAAGATTCCCATACACTCAGAAAGGAGGGTGAAGGAGACCGCTCGAGCTGGCACGGACTCCACGATCCGATTTAGATCGGACCGTCTGAACACATCGCTTCAATAGAAGAGACCAGGCATGAGGAAAATGTAGCAAAACAGTTGGGACACTCGCTTAGATTTAAATACAGACCTAGACATAGTGGAGAATCTTGAATATTACATAGTCAAGATATTGAACATTTCATTTCTCCGTTTTAAAATGTTGTTGTTGTTTTCAATTTCACTTAATACTTTATTATTAGTAACTCTGACTTTAGTTCCCAGAATGCTGGGTTTTGTTAGTTGTAACTTGGCGTGAGTGCTGGCCCTTACATTAGCTGAGATTTCTTTACAAAATTATTAGTTAAAAATTCATAACTTCATATAGCTTCAAACAGTCTCCAGGTAAAGCCAGAGCCATGTAGTGGTCCCAGAGTGCAACAGTGCCTGACAGATTGGTATGAAATGACCGGAAAGCTGGCTGATGAGTGACTCCATCACCTGAACATCTGGATGGATGGATGAATGCATGGATGAATGCATGGATGAATGCATGGAAGTATTGATGGAGATTCCCATGTTTCGTACAACTGCATCATACCTGTGCAACATGGACTCGTTCACAAACACTCATGCCACTTATCTACAGAATTGTGGTAAACATAATCATAATAATAATAATAATAATAATAAGAAGAAGAAGAAGAAGAAGAAACATCATTAAAAAGAAGAAAGACTTACACTGAGTGCACAGCCACAAAGTTAGGAGCAGCCAAGGCAGGAGTGGAAGCTTCATGGTAAGGACCGCTCCACCAATCTCACACCGTTTCCCCCCCGCGAGTTTAAGCGTACAAAGTTATGCTACAAACATATACGGGTAACAAACGTGTAAATCCTCTAAACAGGAAATAAACCAGACCCAGAACTCATTTCGAAGCCCGGTGTTTCGGGTAAACGTCCCCCGCCTGAGTTTCTGTAATGGACTCTGCTGTGGAGTTGAGCTGAACTGAACTGAAACAGCAGAGGGGGGCGAAAAGTGCAGCAGCTGCAGCGCGAGCGCCGGACCGTACCAACTTCCTCAAAGACGGCGGGGGATTCTTTTTTTCTTTTTTTTGGTAAAAAATGGTAAATGGCGCACTTATATAGCTTTACACTCATTCACCCATTCACACACTCACACACACACACACACACACACACACACCAACGGTAGCAGAGCTGCCATGCAAGGCGCTAACTTGCCTTCGGGAGCAACTTGCGGTTCAGTGTCTTGCCCAAGGACACTTCGGCATGTGGAGTCACGTGGGCCGGGAATCGAACCTCCAACCCTACGATTAACGGACTTTTTCTCTAGATTAAAATGTCGTATTTACTAAGCGCAGAGTAAAGAAATTTAGGACACGATAGTAAAATAAAGCTAAAATGAAACGCAGTTATAAGCAAACGCGTACTAAGAAACATTCCAGTATTAAATACACAAACAAATAATAGATCATTATAGTACGCACCTACAGTAACTATGGTAACTTCCATGGCGTAGAAAACTAACATCCACATTATTATTATTAATACTAGCTAAAACATATTTTAGCATTAAATAGTAAGTCAGAGGGTGCAGGTACCTGTTTTAGTCAAAACTGTTATATACAAATGAAAAATAAACTATATCCTAAAGCACTCAACCCTTTTCCAAACGCAAGGCTGAATAATAACACTGACGTGGTTCAGTACCACTGTCTCCTAGTAACACACTTAAAGTTTCAGAAGTTTATTATTTATTTATTTCCCCTCACAGTTTAAATTTATAAAAATGTCAGTGAACAAAATTAAACAGCAAAATTGTACCTGTGGTAAATTGCCTTATAATGTTTTCTTTTGCATGTATTAGTTAACAGCAACAGTCTGTAAAACTCTGGAAACTTCTCGGTTTCTTTCGGTTGAAGTTGAATGCGGATTCTGCAGTTAAAATCCCAACTATCTTATCTACTTATAAGGACATTGTTCCCTATTTGTCTATTTTTTATTTTGTTTTACAAATGCGTACATGTCTTCGCTCACACATATAACTTGCACTGAAAGCAGAGTTGGGTGTTTATAGGTCATGGTTACTTGCTAGCAAAGGCCAGAAATAGCACAAAACAACAACAAATTTTTAACTAAAACATGTAAAATGTAAAATTACCTTAAGGATTAGAAACTACTATAGCCTTGACATCCGTGATCTATATAAACCTATACGTGGTGCGTTTGGAATGAAAGCAAGTTGGGGATTGTGAGGTTGAAGAACACACCAACATTTTGAGTTGTGACGTCACAGTAGCAAACACTTGGCATGAGTTTCATCACTCATCTGAGGAGCGTTATGAAGTCTAGTAGATACAGTGAGGGCAAAAAACAACTAGAAAAGCCGAGTGTCTTAGTCAAGCCACTACGAGCCACCAGAACAGATTCGGTGTACCTTGGCGCACGTCTCTGGAACTGTACTGGACGGATAAACAGCATTCTTCCAAATGATCTTCCATCTATTGGTGTTTTGACAATGGTGGTAGTCTAACATATTGAGATTTGGTAAATGTTGTGCAGTAAGGGACAAGTGGACCCAAACTATGCCAGCAAATACACCTCTATGGTTGTGTTTAGAAGTGTTCATTATTGCTACAGCTATTTATATGGCGCCAAAATAGCCTGACATTAAAGTTCTCACTGCATTTGAAAGTGAGCAAAATGGAAAACTACTGCAACGTTACGGTTTTGGACCGTAAGTTCTGCTAGGTATCATGATTGAGCTACAGTCTCGTTAAGGCCGAGTTTTGCCTCGGCTCTGGAAGCCAGATTCGGATGAGTGCATCGCCATCGCTCCCCGGCGGTGCGTGGGCCAGATGAAAGTGGAAACCTGGCACCGAGCCAGCACTCATTTGTTATCTGAGCTAAATGTATGAGCAATTAAAGTTAGAAATATTACACATCAAAAAGATTTACCTGTGCAATTTAAATACCGTAATGTACTATTCACTGGCACAGATAAGCGTTTGCTCCTGTGTCCTTTGTTTCACGTTATTGCTTTCAGTGTTTTTTAACTATCATAGTTGATCTGTAGTATATGGCTTTATGATTTTATGTGTAATGTTTTATGATGCATTATCTCTACTTTACTCCACCTTGCTGTTTGGTTTTTTTTTTGGTTGTTGTTTTTTTGCTTTGTTTTGTTTTTTTGCAAAATCTGCAAACAGGCATAAAACTAGGCAAGACTGAATCCGAGTGTTATTATTTGTAAATTGATATTATTAGTTTAAAGATCATTTTGCAGATTCTGTGAGGCGTATGACCTCAACTGTATATGGTATTATATTCCTCCTGATTATAAACCCACCAGTTTGAAATGTTAATGGTGTAAGAGTGCAGTGTCTTCTGGGTAACTCATTCACAGACATGAGCTTGAGCCCTCCTCTAACATTATCTAACAAAAAACTCACTCAACATTATCTAACAATATCATTATCTAACTCACTCTAACATTATCTAACAAAAAACAATCACTCAAACCGATCAAGTAATGAGCGATGGTGACAGGAATCAACCAGTGGATAATACAGAGTTGACAAGGGTGTGTTAAAATTTCAACAGTATTTGAACGCAGCCCCTGAAAATGTGTCCGTATGGATTGGTATCGCTAGATGAGATGCACCTAAGAAAAGAAATACAAGGGGTTTTTGGTCATTAAAGCCTTTGCCCTGAGCTGTTATTAATCTTTTCAGTGATCAGAGGAAATAATGCCACCTACAGAGTAAGAAGAGCTCCAAGTATCTATTACAGTAGATATTTAAGTCGTTCTCTTCGTCTGTGTCTTTATCTTGGCCTTGGAAGATCCACATCAACAAACAAATTAGTGTGTGGGTCTCTTTAATCTCCTTCTGGTTTTAAATAGAAATGAGAACAGGATACAGCTGGTAATTGAGCGCGCTCCAGTGAGATACAGATTTAGAACAGAAAATAGACGTGTAAATACAAAAACACAACGGTATTAAAAAATAACAAGCATATTTGTGAAAAAGTACAGAATACAGTCTTTAGTAAAGAATGGGAAGTATTATAGGACAGAGTTTTTATTAACCAACCACTATTTATC
Organism: Stegophilus panzeri; assembly: GCA_024331685.1. Classification (NCBI taxonomy): domain Eukaryota; kingdom Metazoa; phylum Chordata; class Actinopteri; order Siluriformes; family Trichomycteridae; genus Stegophilus; species Stegophilus panzeri. The sequence goes on along the minus strand of JANDJT010000002.1, from coordinate 29,294,396 downwards.
TTCATTCAGAAGCGTGCAAGAAAGAGCGCGTTAGAGTTTTCCTTTAATTTGTCTGGCACCGAGACGTCCGTGGAGTAAATCCTTCATCAAACGCTCTAAGGTTTTGTAGCAGACAAAAACATTGCAGTATGGTTTTAAAACCATAAACCTTTTGATTGCCAATTTATTGTTGTGGTGAAGCAACGTTCTCGCATGGAATATAGGACAGTTTGAACATTTCAAGCCATCCCTCATGCTATTTTGAGCGGGCTGCGGCGACCGAGTGCAAAATCTGTGTGTTGTTCCACGCAGAAGGTCAGAGCAGTTCCACTGCATCGTTCAGGTAATAATAGCGTACTTCAGTGTGAACGCAAAACTGTGCAGAGCAAGCTAGTTTAAACGATAATAATGTTCATTTAAAAAAAAAAAAAATACATTTATATGTATACAAATACGATTTATAGAATCCATATTGTGTTATTGAGAACAATAGCTATGATAAAAAAAAATGTTGTAAGTAAAAATAGACAGAATGGTATGACATAGAGGCTGGGTCTGATTTATTTTCAGCCCAGGTTGTAGATTCACACAGTGGACAGTAAGGTGATAACACTTAGTGAAATGTATTTGGATACATGTATTTAAGTCCATATGGTAACACACCAAACAGGAAGTCAGTAGAAGAAGTAAACATTGTTGACTCAAAGGCACAAATGATAGTGGTTTGATCGAAAGATCTGATCTGTTTACAATGCTTGCTATTCAGAGAATGGTTATATGGTTACAGACTTAAAACACTTGATAAGGCTTCGGTTTCGTAACGGTTTCATACTGAGATGTAATACAACTCTCCCGTTCAATATTCTGACCCGCCATCACTGGACCGGATGCAGTCTCAAAACACATGATTACTGCAGTTATATATATATATATATATATATATATATATATATATATATTTATATTGCTGCCAAAAAGCTCCAGATGAACAGGAACGATTGATCATCCATTCACTAAACAGTTTCATTTGAATCCTTTATAATGTAGAGCCAAAATGTAATGAAGCAGAGAACGTGGGAGGAAGCTGGAGCAGCATACAAAGTTTTTTTGTTTGTTTGTTTGTTTGTCTCGAAACCACCAAAACCGTCTCTAGGTTTACAGGCTTTGTTTACTCTTGCATATATTACTATATTCATAGTCAGAGTATTTTTGACTAAACTGGCCCAAGCATGGGAAGGGCAGGGCTTCAGTTATATTATATTGTATATTTTGTGAGTAATATGGATATTATATAATGAGAAATATGCACTAAATGGCCAAACGTATATGGACACCTGACCACAAACCCTGACCTCAACCCCACTGAACACCTTTGGGATGAGCTGCACCCCAGACCTCCTCACCTGACATCAGCGCCTGACCTCACTAATGCCTTCGCAGAAGAGTGGTAAAGGACAGTTTAGTCACACAGCCTGGTCAAGGTTAGGTTATTTCTGACACTCTCTGACACTGTTATTTATAAAACGGGCAAAAAGCACATTGCATGAGCTTAAAGACGATTTAAAAATCAAATTCAAATCACTCCATTTAAACGTAGCTTGCATTAACCCCGTAGCTCTAATTCAAATAAAGCAAACAAATAAAGAACCTGGACGATCAGCCGCTTTCGAGGTAAAAGAACATTTTGGGACAAACTGTTCCTTTAAACCTAACTCAGCTCCTCAGGTGTATGTACAGTATATTATAGTGTGTGACCTATCAGTCTCCACCCTGTACCAAGGCTAAAGGTGAAAATTCTTCCATTTTTTATTTTTTACCTTCCTTTAAGCCTGAAGGTAAAGCTCAGGTGACTCACTGAGGATCTGATACCTTTCTCTCATCAGTTTCGTTTTATATTGCAAAGTTCAAAGATGCCAGGTGTTGGATTCTCTCTCTCTTTCTCTCTCTCTGTCCCTCTCTCTCTCTGTCCCTCTCTGTCTCTCTTTCTCTCTGTCCCTCTCTCCCTCTCTCTCTCTCTCTCTGTCTCTCTTTCTCTGTCCCTCTCTCTCTCTCTCTCTGTGTCTCTCTCTCTCTCTCTCTCTCTCTCTCTCTCTCTGTCCCTCTCTCTCTCTCTCTCTCTGTGTCTCTCTCTCTATCTCTCTCTCTCTCTCTGTCCCTCTCTGTCCCTCTCTCTCTCTCTCTCTGTCCCTCTCTCTGTCTCTCTCTCTCTCTCTCTCTGTCCCTCTCTGTCCCTCTCTCTCTCTCTCTCTGTCCCTCTCTCTGTCTCTCTCTCTCTCT
>JANDJT010000002.1:29278045-29292040 GCA_024331685.1 Stegophilus panzeri | reverse complement strand
TGTGGGACCGAAATAGGTCATTTTGGTTTTAAAAGCATGTAAATAAAAGGCTTTTGAAATTCAAATTCTCTCTCTCTGTCTCTCTCTGTCTCTCTCTCTCTCTCTGTCTCTCTCTCTGTCTCTCTCTCTGTCTCTCTGTCTCTCTCTCTCTCTCTGTCTCTCTCTGTCTCTCTCTCTCTCTCTCTCTCTGTCTCTCGCTCTCTCTCTGTCTCTCTCTCTCTGTCTCTCTCTCTGTCTCTCGCTCTCTCTCTGTCTCTCTCTCTCTGTCTCGCTCTCTGTCTCTCTCTCTCTCTCTGTACATTTTGTCAGGGGTCTCAATTACTTAGATGTTAAGTAATTAAGTTATTTTCCAAATAATACTTAGTGCTGGTTTTAATTAAGTGCTAGTGACTTTACGATGTTTAAATAACGAAACATGGTGGCAGATTTGGCTCCAGCGTGCTCGACTATTCTAGTCCTGCTGACCAACACGTGCCCTCTACGACACAACTACGTCCAAGAATGATTCATCTGGCTAGGCCTGTGTTTCAAAAAGCAGCGAGGCCTTAAATTACGTTTGGACGCTGAACCCGTTCGGGAATAGAAGTGGACCGAGGTTGTGAATCGAGCCTGAAAGAACAATGTTTTTTTTTTATACTGACTGGTGTTTCTCTTGGTTAAAGGCCTGTTATTTTTTCCAGGATGGACCAGCAGTGGAGGTCTTTGGGCTAAAAAACACAGGAACCATATTTTTAGGGTGATATTAACATGTCTTTCTTTAGCTCTTATTGTTAAAGAAAATCGTTGGCTTTGCCTATTTATCTACAAAGGCAGAGACTGTGCAGGCAGCAGAGAAATAAATGTGGCTACCTAGAGATAATCCCAGAGAGCTCGTTTTTTTTTTTTTTTGACATTTAACTGTATTGAAGTATTGAGCGGTGGAGGAGAGAGACAGACGCTCCGATACTTAAAGTGGTCTCCTCGTACATCTGAAATCACTTTGTTATCGACATTATTGATCTTTTAACTCAATTACTGCACAAGAAGGGACAAGCCAGATCTATGATGAGTGAATGGGTATAAATCCCATTTCGGCAGCCGTCGTGCTGGTTTCATCCACCTGTGGTGTTTAGCAGTTTAGCGCTCTTCTGTCCCGTCACCCTTTTCATACAGATACGACTGTAAGAGTACGCTGTTGCTGTATCACTGTGCTGTTGTATATTACATACAGTATAACATGATTATATTGGAGTGTTGTTACTGCATTCTGTATATTGTATTTTGAATATTGTTTTGCAGGAATATCTTCAGGTATAGAGGGCCAACCATTTTGGTGTGTGTGGGGGGTTGCTTTGGCAACAAAGGACCTTCAGAGCAGAAAGAAGGAAGAACGATAGAGGTCATGGTCTGGTAGTGAAGAGTCCACCCTTCATATTCAGCCATCATTGATTCAAAGATCAATACGTGTGCTGGGCGTGTTGTCGTCTCTGATTCTTCTTCTTTTCTCCTGGCTGGGTGTTACTTCACCAACCTTTTATTAAACGAGCGCAGAATTGCAGCGTTTACGGAAAGTCAAAATGACAAGCCTCGGCACTAACAGAAGCCAATTATGGGGAATTTTCTGCTATACTGTACCGTTTAGGGTTTTTTTTTTCATTTTTTTTTCATCAGAAACACAAAGCAACTCATCTAAAGCTTAAGAGCTACATAAATAGAGAGCCACTTTCCCTTAGCATGCACACACACACACACACACACACACACACACACACACACACATTTTCATTGAATGGAACTCTCACAAAGACACACATATATTGCGGTGATTTTTCTTTCGGCGAAATGAAACAGCCGGTTCAGTGTAAGTGGTACTGCACTGCTTTTAAGCTCTTACAGATGATTGATGTAAGCACACACACACACACACACACACACACACGCACACACACATACACACACACACACGCTCCGCTTTGGAGGGTGGAGTTTTGCAGCTGTGTCAATATGCTACCATGCAATCAAAAAGATTTTCCCTTTTCAGTTCTACCATTGGCATCTTCACAAGAGGCCTCGGCTTTTGTGCGCGCATACAGTGCATGCCGTATTTGCGCTTACCACGCCTAATGATCACACGCCGTCTCGTCGAGGTTCCTACCTCGTGCAGCAATAAAAGCAAGCCACAAAGACACGCCGATTGCTTTTGTGAAATGTTTCATCGCTCAGACGAATCACTTTTCAACATGAAAAGAACAGAATCAAGAAAAGATCTAACCAGGGTTGGTGACATGGGTGGGCTTTGTAGGTTTTGCGCTCCACTACACCATCCACCAAACCGATCTTTTTTTAGGCTGTACCTTTCCATGACGTTCTGTCAGGTTCCTGGTTTACGTTTGGATTTCACACTTGGTGTGCTTTAAAAATGCTATCGCGACGTCACACGTATCTTAACTATAGTCGAACTGTAGGAAAAATGGGCTGAAGGTAAATGTGCTTTGGTATTTCTTCAAGTTAATGCACCTGCTACTTATACTACGTCCGTTATAATCCTTATAATCACGTGCTGCAGCGAGGATGTGGTCAACTGTGGAAGTAGTGGAGAACAAGTAGGTATCCGGTGTTTTCCTGGCTGTGGTTTACAGCAGCCTATTTATGTATGCGCTTCAGTTCCTCCACAGTAGGCAGCCAGACATCAGAGAGAGATGGAGATGACCTTACCTGGCCCGACCTGGCTTGAGCTGAAATTGAGCCGAGCTGCGGGAATCTGCCACTGATGCTGTTCAGTTTTGTTTTATTTCGTGGGTGTGCTTAGGAGTGCTGAAGGCAAAGCATGATTTAATAAAAAGAGGAACAGCCCCAGTCTCTCCATTCTCTGCCTCCTTTGTCCTGATTCCCCTCCCCATTGATCACATCACAGTTGATTAGGACTGTGTCTGTATTGTAGAGATGTCCATCCATCCATCCATCCACCCAGCCATCCATTGTCTGTACAAATCCACTTGTCCATTGCTTTGAGGATGATAACCAAAGGAAGGCCTGACATTAAAATTCAGCTTCTGGCTTTCCGAACAAGTGACATGAAATTGATGTGAATTGGACCCCTCTGTCAGAGTCAAGGCTACAGTAATATCAAAAGATGCTTCTACTGCAGACTCCATGGCTGTTGGTCATTTTATTTTTGGAGAGGTATGCCTTTGAAAACCAGTCAATTTATGAGCAGATTGGTAGGGAGATCATTTCATTGGGCTGAGGTAAGCTTCCTAGAATATAAAGGATCATGGATACATGATTAATGATTATTGATCACATATACATTACAGCACAGTGAAATTCTTTACTTTGCATATCCCAGCATGTCAGGAAGTTGGGGTCAGAGCGCAGGATCAGCCATGATACAGCACCCCTGGAGCAGAGAGGGTTAAGGGGCTCAAGGGTCCAACAGTGGCAGCTTCACAGTGCTGGGGCTTGAACCCCTGACCTTCTGATCCCAGAGCCTTAACCCTCAAGTCACCATTACCCCCTTAAGATGCGTACCATGACGCTATACGATTCTCAGTGGCAGTCTCTGTGGTGTCTACCTCTATTACAAATGGCAGTGAGAGGTCAGGATGAGAGAACAGTTCTTAGAGGGTTAGGAAAGCCTCAGAAGCAGCTTCATTTCCATTTGAGACTATTAGGTTTAACATTAAAGACAGCCACGATTGGAGCAGCTATGATGCAACCGCCTATAGAAATGAGTGAAACCCGTTACAATCTTTCAACATTTCAGGATTGAGGCTACAAAGTCATTGTCTCAATTTCGGACTGGTCCATCTTTACCCCGTAAACATCACGAACATGACCAAGAACCAAGAAGAGGATAAAAGTGATGAAAATCCCATTTCTCTAGGCTGACGTATTTGGAAGAAGTTTGGAATCTCAAACATAAGTCTAAATAAAACATGGAGGCACACCCAAATAAAGTAACGCAAGAAACAACATGAGAGCAATTTTGGCTCTAAGTCATGTCTCTCACACTTCAATGCTTAGACTGACAGCCTCAGTGTTATTCTCTAAATGTCCCACTTTTCGGGCTCTGGTCCTGTTATGGGGAGATAACACACCAAACACAGCTGGTTTCTGGTGTGTCAATAAAACCCATTTTATGCCTAATTTTCTCGATTAGAGACAGAACGATAACTGTTGTGTTGAAAACTGCATGAGTGAACACATTAGTTACAGTTGGTGCGTAATTAACACCACCAACAGCGAGCCACAATTGGTGAAAATAAAACATAATGTACTTGATTGTCACAACCTATTTACTGCACACGTCCTTTAATAATGGGATAATTGGCGTGTGATTGGACATGACTGCCTATCTTCTGCATTTAAAAATACACAAATAAATACAACCATGCTATATCCATATATATATATATATATATATATATATATATATATATACTGTATATATTTACAACTCTGTATATTTCTGTACTCGTTACGCACTAGAGTGTGAAATTACACTGGGTCTTTTGGGATGTATTCATTCACAGGTTTAATTAAATATTCATTAAATAGAAAAAAGGAAGGACAACAAAAGAGAAAGGCACCTATTATTTCTGAGAATGACGACTGTATTGTTTGTAATAATGGTACTCTTTGTGCTCAATACCTCATTGATGACAAGTTTAAGACAATTGCAGGTGGCATAAAAGTTGGCATTTGCATTATATACCAATTTTTTTTATCAGTGTACATTTATATATATATATATATATATATATATATATATATATATATATTTGACATGGCTGTTCTTCAGAGTCTTTGTGTTTGGTCTGATCTGATGACCTTTTGTCCATTTTCTCATTTCTGCCTCTGGATCTCTATATTAGCCTTTGACCTTCTGTCTGGTTTTTGACTTCTTTTGTGGATTAAAAAAAAGAAGCTTGCTTTTGTATCCAAGTCTTGCAGTTGTGACACTAACACTCAAATACTGAAGTATAACTGGTGAGTGAAAAAAGAAAAAGTGACATTTGTTGTTAGCTAGCTGGGTATTTCTACAACCGCAATACACGTTCTTGTAGGGACCAAGAGGAGCTGATCTGATTGGATAATGCCTCAGCATGCCTAACTACACTTACACTATGTTCACAGAAATAGCGGCGAAGGTATTTAGCATGTGCAGGATTACCGGATGTCAGCTGTTAACGCCTTCAAACATCTACACTATATGGCCAAAAGTTTGTGCACACTTGACCATCACACCCATATGTGGTTCTTCCTCAAACTGTTGGATTGTTTAGAATGGCTTTGTACGCTGTAGCATTACAATTTACATTTACAGCATTAGGCAGACGCCCTTATCCAGAGTGACTTACAATTATCTAATTTTTATACAACTGAGCAGTTAATGGCCTTGCTCAAGGGCCCAACAGTGGCAGCTTGGCAGTGCTCAGATTTGAACACACAACCTTCCAATCAGAAGTCCAATGTATTAACCGCTGAGCTACCGCTTCCCTAATTTCCTTTCACTGGAACCAAGAGGCCCAAACCTTGCCCCTGTGCCCAATGCCCCTGCACACAAAGCAACCTCCATGAACACATGTTGTACCAAGGTTGAACTGGAAGAACTTGAGTGTCCTGCACAGAGCCCTGATCTCAACCCCACTGAACATCACGAACTGGAACTCTGACTGCACCCCAGGCCTCCTCGCTGAATGAACAAACGGGGGAGCGACCATGAGCTGCCTGCCATAATTGGTGTGTATCAATTAGTTTGGAAGATGAGGATAACCTGGGAAAAGCATGGAGAGATTTTTCCTTCCTATCAGTAAAAGCATTACTCGTGCTGTTGTTGCTGTAGTGTTGTTATTGTTAGTTGTCTGACTACAGCTGTGCTACTCTGGCCATGCATTAATGATACAGTAAATAGCTCTTCCTTTGTAAGTCTAAACTGTGTATCCATTTGTGGTTGGCCCACTTTATGGAGTGGATGCTATTCTTTGGGGAATCGTTGTGTTTGTTCTCGTTAGTGATGGATAGTTAATTAATTAATCATGTTTACTAAATTGCCTGTAGTACACATGAAGGCTTTTAAAACTGGTGCTGAAGCATTAAGTCAGGACAGCCAAAAGTGCTTGGAGAAGAGTTCTACCAACCTTAAACAGCTCACAAATAATTAGCTAGTGTCTTCGGGATCCAGATCACTTTTGACAGAGATTCGCTGCCTGACAACTGTAAATTGCGTCTCAATTTCACTCTTGAACTAATATGAAGCACATGGATCCTGTGATGTGGGGTATGTGTAATCTAATCTTAACCCCTCTGCTGTCCTGGTTTCAAAACACTTGACCTTTATAACTCAACATCCTGTACTGTGGGAGAATGCCCAGAAGGAGTCACAATCACTTAATTTTTTTGGCAGTTTTGTTTCTATCTCAGAAATTCTGCAAGGTTTTGACACCAGTTTTTTAACTTAGAGGATAACCTGACAGTCGTGGTGTGGTGGTTTTATGAATGAAGGCTGGCCTAGGACAAAAAATCTAAATCATCTGTCTGGGGTAAATGTGTGTTTTGTTTGTGAGATGACTGACAGACATACAGTATCATCACGGATGGGCTCATCACCTCAAGCCGACTTGCAGCAGGACTGAGATGCTAGATATTCCTAGAACTTAATTTGTTCTAGCTGTTTCAAAAACACTTCAAAAACAACAATTTTCACTGCAATTTTAGATTACAAAAGCAACAACACCCTACACTCCAACATGCATGTTTTTCTCCCCAGTGTGCTGAATCAGTTCTTTGCTCGCTTCAACAACTAAAAACCAACTTGTTCTTCACTGCCACCAGGTTGACATCAATTGACATCACCAAAGCAGCTGGTCCAGATGTATGATGTATTTACCAACATATTCAACCTCTCCTGTGCTATGCTGGAATGACTACTACCCAGTTGCCCTGACTCCAATTATCATGAAGTGCTTTGAGAGACTGATAATGACGCACATCAAAACCATCATAACCCTGATCTCGACCAACACTAGTTTGCATACAGAGCAATGGAGGTCTTTAGTGCACGTCAGACAGCCCTCATGCACCTGGAACAACAAAACGCATATGTGAGGATATGTTGTTTGTTGATTTCAGTTCTGCTTTCAGTACAATAGTCCCCCACAAACTGCTTAACAACAACCCCACACTGCCTGGAATTTTTAACCAACATACCCCAGAATGTGAGGATTGGAGACTGAACATTATCCATCCTCATCCTGAGTGTCACAAGGGTGTGTCCACAGCCCTCTCCTCTTTTCCCTGTTTATACATGACTGCACCCCAAAACGCCCCTCCAACACAAGTCAGGTTTACGGTCGACACCACTGTCGTGTGTGCGATTTCAGACAACGACAAGACAGCCTACAGGAAGGAGGTGCAAAACCTGGTGAAGTGGTATTCAAATAACAACTTAGTCCTCAGCACCACTAAAACCAAAGAGATCATAGCAGGATGACTGGGAGAGTCACACACTCTACCCTCCACATGCATGGAGAGTAGATGGAAAGAGTGGAAAGCTTCACGTTCCTGGGCGTCCCAGAAGTTCTGACATGGTCTCTCGACACCTCCCACCTAGTGAAAAGAGCCCAGCAGAGACTGTTCTTCATGTGGAAACTGCTCTTAACAAACTTCTACCACAGCACCATGGAGAGTATACTCTCTGATTGCGAAAATCTACACCGAGTGGTAAAAGTGGTTCAGCAGGTCATCAGGACTGAAGTCTCCAGCTCGTCTATGCCAACTACAAAAGAAAGCTTGTAGCATCTTTGGAGAATAGTCCCACCAAAGTCACCAGCTGTTTGTCCCTCTACCGGCCGGCAAGCGTAGAGGACAATCTGTGCAGGGACTAACAGGCTGTGGAACAATTGCTTTCCAAGAGCTGTGACCTCCCTCACCCCCACCCATTCCCCTAATGGCTACTAAACACAAACACAAGAACCCTGCAACCACCTTGAATCCCCTCACCCCAAACGCTGCTAACACCAGATAGCACCTTACAAATGGTGCAATGCAGTCCTATCAGGAACACAGTCCCAAAAATACACCTGGATTTGCACAGTTTATATACTCCCATTCTTATTGTACATTACTTCAGTCGCTTTAGACCACCTTGTTTATTGTCTTGTATAGTTCTATTATATGTTTATACTGTCTTTGTACTGTTGAAAGCTGCTCTAGGATTGTTGCCAATCAAATTTCCTTGTACACAGTACAATGACAATAAAGCTTATTATTTTTATCTTATCATATCTACTTTGTTTCCTCTGAGATCTCCCTAAACCTTCGGCATGGTGTTAGATGGTTGGTCAATGTTCTCAATACATTTTGCAGACCTGTCTTGGTCAATCGATCCAGAATGCCACAGCCCTGCTTGTCTTCAATTTTCTTAAGTTCAGAAGGCTCATGAACTCTGCAGGTGGGATGGGATCGGGGGTTGGAGTTACCGTCATGTTAATAATTCTGACAGCATGATCTCATAAAACCTTCCAATTCAATAATTAAGATAATCTGTTAGACCATTGGGTTGTGAATGACAATTGGTTGGACTTTTATATTTAGTTGTTAGCGGAAAGCTCTCCACACGTGGGATGTGAATTATATCCCCACACTGAAACAATGTCCAACGGGATTCTATAATACCTGTAGATGGCCTAAATCTCCCAAAAAAAAAATGTGGAAGCCCAAAAATGTGTGCTGAGTCAAAAACAGCATGTTTGACTTGTTATCAGAAGAATAACAAAACTCACACAACCATAATGCTGGGCAAGACTTCATATCATATCTTTTGAATGAAAATGATGTGACATTACTCTCACAGCTCTCTTATGGAAACCATTTGGCTTCATTTCCTACTGAACACATTCAAGTAAAGGTATGCAAATTCGACACCATTTGAGGGTATGCATTTCTATGTGGTATTCATTAAAGATGAATTAAGGAGAACGGTTACAGACAATAACCATAACCCCTAACCCTAACCCCTAACCCTAACCATAGAATATCTGTTATTTCTGGTTATTTTTTAGCACGATAGATTCATAATAGTTGCAATTTTATGTTTAGTCTATATCCATAAGATATAGGGTTAGGGTTAGGGTTGTTCTTACGAGGCCCAAACAGATTTCCCTAGAAGAAAAAGAAGAAGAAAAAGAAAGCACTTATGGAAACCATTTGCCCTCATTTCCTAATAGTGTTCCAACAAAAGCGTACATATTAATGACTGCTTTTCCCACATTATGCTTAATTCAAACATTGCTTTTCTCTAAATACAAAGCAGTCTTATTCATGAAAATGCTTGTCTGGTTAGTATCACATATCCCCTCTCTTTAAGACTAAGGCAGAACCATAGTTTTAATGGTTTCTAATAATGAATCAGTGAATCGTTTAATATGGAACCCAGAGGTCAGATCTTTGCAGACGACAAAAGATTGTGAGACCGACATTAAGCTCATTACAAAGCAATCCCAGATTTAGCATCCGCACACATTCAATAGATTAATGTAACTGAGTGAGGATGATTTATCCGAATCTAATGTGCTTTTATGTGGTGTGTTCACTTTTGTCATTATTAAATGCAAATAAAAAAACTTCAAGTTCAACAAAGCTGTGAGTGAATAATGCATAAAAGTTCATATGTAAAATTCAGAAAATGTGCTGATTCTGAAATTTAATTCTTGCAATAGCCACAAAAATACAATAAACATGGGTAATTCTGACCTTTGACTCAACGTCATTTGTTGTTTTTAAATAATAATAATAATAATAATAATAATAATAATAATAATAGTTTACACATCATCCTGAGCAGAGGATTATTTTAATCAGCATGTATCATGCAAACTGAGTGAATAAAACAAGGAAGGGGAAAACACAGCCTTAGCTGAACGAACATAAGTCTTAAAGAGAGAAAGATACTCTATCAAGCGTTTCCATCCTGAGGGTTTGAGTTAAATCTCATGTTAATGAGCAGCTTTGTTTCCAGATGAGCGTACATGCAGCTCAAAACGACCTGCAACAGTTATGATCATGCACATGATTTTTTTTTTTCATCAGTCACCCATTAAATGTCCCACTGGGAGAAACTGCAAAACAGCCCAATTGAATTTGGAAGAATTTGAAGCTCTTTATTGAATTTCCTGTCTGAATCAGTGAGTAAGAGGGTGCCATTGGTGAACAACATGGTCGTCTCAGACTCACACACAATCCAGGTTTCATACTGTATAATCAAAGGTGGCTATTGAGAGTGGTGATGGAGGGGAATGTCCAGATCCTAAGACTTGTTTGTGCCAACCATTTAGATCTTATTTCATTTCAATTACAATGTTTCTACATGTGACATGAAAGGGCATTTATCAGCATAAATTAAATGTATTTTTATTATTTAGAGTAGTCCTAGTCATTTGTAGCAGTTTTAGTTTATTGTAGTCGGGGTCCTGTCCATTAACTTGAACAAACATTGGCATGGCAGTGGAAGCCATGTTTATGATTCTATAGAGAAAAGAGCAGTGGGCCTAAAACAGAGCCTTGTGGGACACCACACTTTTCTTTAGTACGCATAGAGAAGTCACCATTTACATCTAAAAACTGATAATGATCAGTAAAATAAGTCCCGTGCCTTGAGCTCTTCAGTTAACTCCAACAAACTCCCAGCAAAGAGACACCACCCTGATCAGAGGCAATTAGTAGGTCATTTACTTTTGCTGCTGGTAGAAATCTTTTTTGAGGAAATTTGTAGGAAATTAGTGAGCTTAGTTTGGTTAGTCAAACTGCCTGTCTTTAAATGAACACTCAATGTTTTTGCCTAATATTTTCAACTTTGTCATTGAAAAATCCATAAATCCATAATCCATTGCTATTCTATCTATCCATCCATTTTCCGTACCACTTATCCTACAAAGGGTCACGGGGGAGCCTGGAGCCTATCCTAGGGAACTAAAGGCCAGAGACACCCTGGACGGGGTGCCAACCCATCGCAGGGCACAACCACACACACATTCACACACTACAGACAATTTGGAAATGCCAATCAGCCTAAAATGCATGCCTTTGGACTGGTGGAGGAAACCAGAGTACCTGGAGAAAACCCCCAAAGTTGTTGTTTTTTTGTGCTTCTGTGGTGCTCTTCTAGGATTAGTCTAGGATTATCTTCTGTTCAGGTGGAGAGATGTCCTGATCTCACAGCACTAAGCGCCTTCCATGCAATTATGCCACAAGAAGTACATCACATTAGACATAGTTCTACTCTATTCGCCATCAATGCATTTAAATACGGTAAACTTCGCCAATGTTGTTTCAGTGAACGACGGAGTTTTGAAATTGTTTTCAATCGTCAACCAACGCATCCTCAATATCTGGGTAAGATCAACAATGCTTAACCCTTCCATATTAGAAGTTTTAGAACTGAACGTGTGAAGCAGAATATGGTCCCAAGCAAACTGAGAACACAGGAACATGAATTTGCATTAAGAAAGTCTCCGTAAGGTACTTTGGGTAGCACGAAGGAAGGACGGCATGACCTTATTCAAACATGATATACGTAGACAGTTCATTCATTCATTCATCTTCAGTAACCATTTACTCTGCCCAACAGCTAAAGAACATGTATTTGAAGTATGCTATAAAAGTTACCATCACATAAGGAGTTAAGAAATGCAATAAAATGAAGGAATCACTCTGTAAGCTATCTTTTTTCCCCCTCCCTTTCAAATACATCTAAGAGTTCCTCAGATGCCCAGTGGGGAGTGGATTAAGTTTTCTCATCCTCATGACAGAGTCTCAAAACACACTGACGGCCTGCAGGCAGCTGGAGCTTTGTACCTTGCAGTGTGACTGCGGCATTAAAAAACCCCCCAGAGGAGCCTATTGAACCTTATTAAACACACTCTTATACAAGAGTATCAGGTGTTAAATGGTGATATCCAGTTTCACTTCTCGACTAGCAATTAATATTAGTCCAGCCAGTCATACTGTAGAAAGTGCGGTTTAAGTTTGGAAAAAAAAAAAACTGGAAATGTACATTACAAGTGCACAAATCTGTAGACAAACAACAATAAGAAGACATTTCAAATCTTTCTTTCTTTATTCTTTACAAGACTGATTTGGTGTCTCCTGAAATATGTATTTGTGTCCCACTTACTCACCATAATTTATTCAGAACATGAAAGGTGCTGAATGTCATACACCCATCACTGTGTTTGAGTTCCTGGATAATTCATCAAAGCAAAAACAACAACAACAACAACAAATTAATAAAACATTTGTGTACTCCACCTCAATAGTAATAGTGTAACTTGTAAAATTAGCCCCACCCCCCATCGCCGGGCTGCCGCCAAGTCCCAATGCGTAGAAAGCCAAGATTCATAATGTGAAATTAAATGTATGCAATAAAAATGCGGTATATAATAATGCTGTATTTAGAATTTATAATGGAGTAATATAATGCATTTATCTTTTCTAAGGACATATAAAAACACAATTGCAGTTACAGTATATACTCAGTGGCCATTTGCTCAGGTCCACCTTCCTTATAGCGCTCCGTACCTTACAGCACTTATAGTGCTTTCGCAGATATTATTTGGATATTATTTTTTTTCCATTTTAAAATAACAGATACGTTAATTCTCTATATTTGTACCGTAATTCCATTATCCAGTGTCGAGGAGTTCCTGTTTATCGGTCTCAGTTCCTCTCAAGGTTTCTTTCTAATGTTCTTAGGGAGTTTCTCTTCGCCACCATCGCCTCTGGCTCACTCATTAGAGGTCTAGACCTGGAATTCTGTTGTGAATGAGGCACGAAGGAAAATCAGTGTCTCAGTTTTTGATAAGTGATGGAATGAAAACAGTCGTCAGAGGTGTTCTCAGACGTTTTGGACGCAGGCCCGGCTGTATTATATCATAATAACTACTTTCGTAAAAGGAATCATTCTCATCTAACAATGATGAGCTTTTTTAAGTAGATGTAGTGAATACAATCCATGTAAATACATGTTTTAATGACCAGCTGCATGTTGTGCATGACCTGGTTTTATAAAATCTCCTGACTGATGAAGGATTTGTGTCTCTGCAGCATTTACTGTAATATCGGATCATTTTCCGTCGTTCCTTTTTTTTCTTTTCTTTTCTTTTTGTATGTGTGCAAAGTGGGTTTTTTATGTAACATGTCAATGTTTTTCTAATCCTGTGTGATTGAACTTGATGCCAGGTGTCCACTCTACACAGACACACACAGACTATTTACTTATGCATTACTTACTGTACATGAAAGAATTTAAGCCGATGCTACTTAGCAGCGTTGTGTCCCATTGCCCCAAGCTGTCTCTTCACCTCAATACCGATCAGTATAAACACTCCTGATGGACGCAGAGCTCCGTGCCCATGCTCAGGACTCGTCCTGATGGCAGGCTTGCATGCACAGGTCGCAGTGGAAACACTACATAAAAAGGGACGTCATTTTCATGTCAGAAACAATAGTTTTTTTGAGTAATATTCAAATTGAACCTGGATCATGTTGCCCAGGAAAGAACGAAGGGGTTGACTGTGTGTAAATGATCCGTGTCTGAAAGTTTGCCTCTGATGATTAAAAGCCGCCAGAGAGTGCAAACTTGGGAAATGTTTTTACAAGACAGAGTTTTACACTCACCCAGGTTTTAAGCGAGCAAACACACCTGCCTCCCCAGAGGCACGTGGACCGCAAGTAAAACACACATACACACTTCAGAAGAGCTGCCATTGATTGAATACATTTCTTACTGTAACTCATAGACTTATGCTGCTATGGTGTGTAATTACTCACCATACTTCAGAAAAATTATAGCGCTGACAATAAATACAGTGACTCACATTTACAGGCTAATACGTCTGGAAGTGAGTCTGAAAAAACCTGACTCTGTTTGAGTAATTTTGGGCGGCTGTGTCTCAGGTGGTAGAGCGGGTTGTCCACTAATCGTAGGGTTGGCGGTTCGATTCCCGGCCCACGTGA